>VZRH01000013.1:68358-75858 GCA_013397555.1 Urocynchramus pylzowi | reverse complement strand
CTATAATGTTGCTAGTTCTGGCTCTCTGGGGAAGGAGAGGACGAGGGGAGAGGATTCAGCCTTCTTAATTGTGAACCTCATTAGTGACGGTTGCTAGGCAAAACACACACCTACTTTCCGCGCATATGAAAGAGATAAACAATACGTCATAGACCATAATGACTCTGGTGCTCAGGGCGACCTTTAATTATTATATTTTTGGTCTCTTATACCTTAGTTATTAATGCAGAAAAACAAATTAGGGTTGTGTGTGTGTGCGGACCGCGGCAGATTTGTAAATCGCTTTCCATTTTTTGATGTCTAGATCGCGTTTCCTTCTGATAGTTGGTGCTCACCTCATTCATTCCCCTCCCTGCCCGTTGGTAAATACTATTTGAAACATAAAACGACAGTGATTGTATTAGCAGCTTAGTATTGTTATCACTTTAATTAATTTTATTAGTGTAAAAAGCCATGATCCTGTCAGTGTGTTAGTAACAACTCGCAAGAGGAGTCCCGTGGAAGCTGGTGTGCGTGGCCCAGCACATCAGCTCATAGCAGGTTTGGGAGTCTAACTCTTCCAGAACTCAAGATGCATTAAAATTAAATGCATTTAAATGTGCATTTAAATTTTGGGCAACACTAAAGTCTTCAGGAAGTTGAACTGGATGATCCTTCTTATTGAAAACATAATATTCTATTCTATCCTATCCTATCCTGTCCTATCCTATCCTATCCTATCCTATCCTATCCTATCCTATCCTATCCTATCCTAATTTTATTAAACAGAGATTCTCTGAGAGCTGGTTTGCATCCCTACACTAGTATATTTTACAGTCCAAACGAAGCAATATTTAAATCCAAATGACTATTTTGGGCTTTGCAGGACAATAAATATGTGTGTGCGTGTGTCCAGGAGCAGCTGCAATTGTGTGTGAGTTATTCAGGGGCTGATGGGCTCCAAAAAGATAGGATTTCACAATTCTGGATTTTCAGAGACACTTTCCATTCTCCTCTTCATCTCAGCCTATCTTCTTTTAGCAGTTCAGGCAAGAAGTCAATCACATTGAGTCAGGCTGAAGAAAAACATTTTATGCTGTTTTTCTCATCCAAACCCCCTCCTGCCGTAATCTGCAGTAAGGCCCAGGCACAGGAAATTGACCTCACAGTAAATTCTTTACGGATTCGGTCATGTTTTTACCATCCACTTAAACTTGCATACATAACCTGAGACTGTACCTCTGGATCAAGGAATATGACAAGCCAAAATAAAATCAAGTCAAATTAAAGAGCAAGAAAAAGCTGCAAGCAAAACAAGACTGAAATAAAAAAAAAAAAAGGAGAAGAAATAAAATAAGAAAAGATGAAAAATTGGTTGTGACTGCAAAACTGTAAGTATTAAATAAAGAAAGAAGTCAGGAGCTGACTCAGAAGCGTCCGTGTTGTAGTTGACAAGGGCTGAGAAATACTAATGGACTTTTTTTAATGGGTGCTTTGATGGATGAGAGAATAAATGATGTAAAAGTAAATGTAGTGGTGTCTCAACATAAAGTATGGTGAAAATAAAAAAAAAAAAAAAAANAAAAAATAATAAAATAAAAAAAAAAGCATTGCAAATAAAAAAAAAGGACATGTAAATGTGTGCCTACCATTTTCCAGATAAGAAGGGGCCGTACCTTCTGAGGGGTCAAGGCGGCGAGCCCGCCTCCCGTGTTTGGAATTGTTGTGTACAAACATGTTGTCTGAGACAGCCAGCACGTGGCCATCCACATTGACTGTTGTTGATACAACAACCTGGAAGAGAAAACAAAACCCCACATTTCAAAAATCCTGCAGATTTTCCCCGAATCAGGTCTGGTAAGACAAAACAGCATCCTGTTACTTTTCTGTTTCTATTTAAACCGAGTGAATGACATCTCTGAATACATCTTTGTTTACGCGGCGACCACTGGTGATTTTTAACTCACAATTGTTTCTCTTCAGAACCTGCTACACTAATTAGAGTTTAATCTCCTATTATGCTAACAAATGAATTCAATTCAGGGAAATATTCTTCTAGCCATTAGTTTCAGAAACACCCCTCTAGCCACTCATTTTAAAAGCTGCTGTTTTGATTGATCTGTTGATATATTGATTAGATAGTTTATCTAATTAAAATTTGTTCACTTGAGACTGTCTTCAAATGAAGGGTTGTGAGGATTCCAAATAAAAAAAGCTTAATAAATCAGGAACCTTCGTAACTCCCCATTTTTTCTTCAGTAAATGATCTCCAGGTCAGTTTTACAATTACATTTAATGTCTGATAATGAACTTTTTTGCATCTGAAAAGGCCGAGTTGAATATGAATAGTGAAAGTGTTTTCAATCCATGAAAAGTATCCCTTCTCAAGTTCATTTGGATGGTGATTGACCCTGGTATGTCAATGGAATTTCCTCCTTTATTTTTGAGTGAAAGGCTCCTATTCTTGTGTCCAGGTTCAGAGTCCGGCCATAGAAGAGATGATGGATAGGGCCTCCTTTGGCTTCCAGCTGCTTCTCAGTCGAAAATGGCAAAGGAACATATGCAAAAGGCACAACCTTCCCGATGCCAACACCTCCACAAGGGAGCTGTGGGACTCCTTCCGGAAGCTGCGCGGGGTTTGTGCGGAGCACAGCTTCGTCGGTGGATCACTGCTATCCCAGACTGACATTTACATCTTATGTAAATACTCCAGCATGGGCCCTTTGCTGTGGTTCCAGGTTGTCTAAAGTAAGTGGCCACTGCAGCGTTTCCTTTGGGGTGAGTAGAGTCCGTAAAGTCACTGCCTAAGTCAGACCCTATCAACACAGCTGGTGAGGGCAGACAAAGTTAGGACAAATCTTAGTGTCCACCTTCCTTTTATCTAAATTTTGGTTATAACAAAGATGATTGCAGGGCTCTCCCACCAGCTTCTAAACCAAAGCACTTAACGAACACAAATGGAAGGGGAGCAGAGAGCCTCCTTCACACAGAGCTGGCCCAAGGCATCAGAAGAAAATTTTTGTCTGCTTCTATGTTTTGGATCACCTCTGATCCTGTTTCTTATTCACAAGCCATAATTAGCTCTCAGCTATCACAGCACCTTCTCTGTGTATCCTGCCTCCTTGGAGACAGCCATCTGCGGTACCCTTTAGAACAGCCCGAGGGCAGCTCTCTGCCAGCCTGTTCTGCTTCCCCAGCTCTCTCCTCCCAGAAGTGGACACCTTCCCTCTTGTCAACATCCACTTCGGAGAGTGCTGAGGTTGCATGCTCAGCTCGGCCACAGAGCTGCTGCCAGGCCACTGGGCTATCCTCTTTCACTCTTAATGAGATTCCCAGACTTCCAGAAATATTGCAAAACATGCAAGCATGATTTCCAGCCAGGATTTCTGGGTTTGGTTCCTAGAACACGGTGTATTAAAGAGACAGAGCAAGGTGTATATGAAAATGACAACTATTTTTGTTCTGTCATGTCTATATAGGTCAGCCACCAAGGGAAAATACTGTAGTTCAGCAAAAGAAAGTCGACGTGCCACGCTTTGTTATATCGCCTCACTCCTGCAGTGTACCTCCACAAAGGTGCTGAGGCAGGGAAACCAGGTAAAAATACTGTTCAAGATCTGACATCCTGTTAAGTCCAGTTAAACCTTCTGAGAGGCAGGGAGATTAGCTAAAGAGACCCAGGAAAGTCTTTCTAGTGCCTACTGGCTCCATTGTCGACCACAAGATCACTCGTGACTGATGCTTCATTTAGTCATCAGTGAGACAAAGAGGACATTTCCACTCATTCCAGGTTTGACCTTCTGTTCTGTTCAGATGGATCAATACCACCGATGCCACGTGAAGCTGAGATGCATGAAAAATGGAAGCCTGGCTCGATTGTTTTGAAGGAATTTTTTTTTTCCAGCTACAGATCTTTTCTGTTGGCTGGCTCAAGGGTGCTGGCTTCCCCGGTTGGTTGGCTGTGCATGAAAACAGATGTCACATGTTTTGCTATTAAGTTAAACCACAAGTAATTCTTCTCCAAACTGAGAAAGTCCTGAACATCTCAATACTACTTTATTGCTGGAATCGAATATGAATCATTGTGAAATATTTTGAAAAAATAAAAGGCAGTTATTTCCTAACGAGCCTTTCGAATGACCCCAGATACAGAGGAAATCATTTGTCCATCCCATCAGCTGCCTCTCTGTAGTGCTATGATTCACCACAGGATATCTCAAAAGCTGTAAGGAGAAAGTGAAGTATTAAACATTTTCTAACACAGTTGAAACAAAAGTCTGTGGGTTGGACCACCACCGCTGGATCTACAAGTTGTGAACCAGAGAAGTGTGAGTTCCAAACTTCCCTGGGCTCCAAAGTTGTGTTCTTAAAGTAAGATCAAACTACTCAGTCCATGTAAAACCTCTGCAGGTCTGAGCAAAGAGGAAACTACAGCACAAGGTGATAGTAGGAAGGAAATTTAGGGAAACAATTCCTAAGGGAAGATCCACTTGCTCCAACACTGATCCATTACAGCCCCCTGCAGAACTTCAGAACCAGCACTTAAATTAATGGGAGCAATGTAAAATACTGACAGCACTTTTTAAGCACTGGAACAACACTGAGTGGAAGCACTGACTGTGTTTTTTCATAAGTTCAAGATGAAAATGTGATCAAGCCTTGTATACGTCATCAATGCATTTAGAGGGATCTGTACCTGGAATCTTCGCATGTCTCGTGGGTTGCCTGCATTCTTCAAACAGTTCTGATTGCACTTGAGGAAAAACTTTAGAAAGAATCTATAAAAATACAAAATTGAAATCTATTAGATTCATCAAAATGTAAATCCAATTTTTTAGAAGTTTAATAAAATCTAATCATAAATAGTTATACCCAAAAGAATACTGGTAGTGAAATATTACTTTCCTATTCGTTAATGAACTTATTTTAAAGCATAAGATCTCTGTCATAAACAGAACATTATTGCCAAGGAAAGGCAAATTTATATTTTTAATTTTTCAACAACTACAAATGTATTGACTCCAGGCCATATCCTTAGCTCGGTGTGGGAAAGTTGATTTCAATGACTCATTGACTTCAAAGGCAATGACTTACACCAGATGAGAATTTGTCTCTATTTTTTTAATACTTTTCATTTTTTCACAACTTATATTAGCAGTAATGACCTCTACGTCGAAAAATTCCAAAGGTAATGATCAATCTTCTGAAAAACACTTGGCTTTGCCTCCGGTTTGGAAACTCGAGCTATTCAAAGGGACTGGATCCAACTCCTGCTGACTCCAGGGAGATCCAGGCAGGATCTGCCCACCGGCAAGGCCCCGGCTCCCTCATTGTTTTTGAAAGGGAAGGAACATGGCAAATTAGGCCCTGTCTTACGACCTCTTCAACCTTTGCCAGCCTTCAGCTGTGAGGAGTCGCTCTACCCAGGGATCGAAATCCGGCTTATTTCTGCTGAGCGGCAACCAGCAATTATTTAGGACTAACCCTTATCATCCAGGCATCTCCCCATAAACCGTTTTTGCAGCAACGCTGCCTCAGGGGAGCACAGCAAGCACTTAGAGGGAAGGGGGAAGCTTGGGAAGATGGAAACTCCTTTCTGCCGCCCTCCTGCACCGCAGGAACCAGCTGATCTGGGAAGTCTCCACCCTGCAGGTGAAGCAAACTGCGGGGTCCTCAGGAGGACATTCGCAGCCTGACATCATCTTTTTTACTTATGCACTCATGTTTTCATCTTTCATAATAAAACTATGTCTTAATTAGGTTTTCTGGCTAATGACCAACCACTAATGACAAGCAAAGCTCAGGATTTTCTCCTCAGCCAGAGTTCCTCAGATGCACCAGTGCAGCAGCTCATGCTGCCCAACTTTGTAAATGCTGGACAGCAAGGTCAGCCAGAGCTTTCACGTTCAGAATATGAACAACTTTGATCTATTCACTCATGCCAGCCTTCATAAGTGACTGGGACTATTCTCGCTGCACACACCTCACAGAAGTTCCCATGTGCCAAGAGCATTCCTGGCAGGAGACAAGACAGGAAGATCTTTCCTCCTTTAGCACCCAACAAGGCCCAGCCATGGCCAGCAGAAAGAACAACAGTGGCTGCAACGCATCTTGAGAAGCTTTGAGGGTCATGCAGGAGCATTAGGGGAGCATCCCCTAAGCAAAACCTGGTGCTTTTAATCCCAGCTCTTCCTTCTCCATTAAACCTTGAGCAGCACCCTGATGTTACCCCAGGACACGAAAGCTGAAGGAGCAATCTCTCAGATCAGAGAGGCAAGCAGGGAAACAACCAGGTTTACTGAAACTTCATAAATAAATCGATGCTGACAGTTCAGCTGAATGCACATTTCTTTAAAACTTCCTATCCCAAAACCTGTAAAGAGGTTTCAGCTGTCGAGCTGAAAAAGATCCGGATTTCTGTGGTGGATGACATGATCTCCTGGCTCGGATGCTCAGGTTTTCTGGATGCTGCTGCAGGAATATTATCAACAACTCCATGAAACTGCCTCTGTGTTAGCCACAAGTTCCCCCTAATTTTATCTGCCATGTTTTGGAGTTTTTTTGGTGGTTTTGGTTTGGTTTTATTTTTTTGTTGTTGTTATTTGAGATACTTATTATCTCCAGATCATTTGATTATAGGCCAGGTTCCCTGCCCATTGCAAGGGGGGTGGAGCTGGATGATCTTTGAGGCCCCTTCCAAGCCAAACCATTCCACAATTCTATTATTCCAAAGGTAACATACTTTCTGTCAGACCTCTTTTTGGTTTTGCACAGCTTCCACCACCCAGACTGTGAATCTGTGCAAGGCCCAGCTGATGCCCAGCTCCACACAGAACCACCCAGTCCTGGGGAGCCAGGAGCTGGGACCAGCCTCCAGCTTTATGACTCCTTAGTGCCACATCCAGGCTGAAGAGCAGTATCTTATCTTCTTTTTTTTTTCTTTTTTTTCTTTTTTTTTTTTCTGATCGCAAATGGGTGTTGTGAGGCTTATTGAGCTAATGTTTGTAAATTGCTAGGAAATTCTCCAATGAATTGTGCACTAGGAATGCTAAGTATTGCTCCTCGTGGATTGTTTTTAGCGTGAAGCATTCATGATGAATTGTTTCTATACAGAGAGCTCACATCCTGTCAAAGAAAAAGGGCCATTAAGCACCCTTTCACTAAACATCAACTGGAACCGGTATTTGTTCAATTATTTGGTGAAAAGGACCCACTCTTGGTGAAATTAGACATCATCAAGTTTATTAGGATGCCTCTGAGCACCGGGCTAAATATTGATGCCAGGCTGGAGTGAACACAAGCAGCACTCTCCTTTCAGCTCCACTACATTCCTTGATGCTGAGATATTTTATTTCGCTCTTTACTCTGTGCTTTCAGAGTCCACGGAGCACAGGTGGCATCAGGACAAGCTTTTCAGAGGAAGACAACGTAAGCTAAAAACCACATTCCCAGGCAGGGTGTTCCTCCGTGCCAGGAGGAGATGATTGACTTGGTGGTTGCTCTCAGCTGACCACCTAGGAC
>VZRH01000013.1:55858-58358 GCA_013397555.1 Urocynchramus pylzowi | reverse complement strand
AGCTGAGCTGGGTCTGGGCCCGTTTCAGGCACTGTTTGTCAGTTTGGGGTTTAATTGGGCTTGATGAGCTCCAAGGAGTTTTCCAAGGCCAAAGAGTGGATGGAGGAGAGCGGAGGGGGCGGCTGAGCAGCAGCTCCTCGGCCGGCCGCCAGAGGGAGCACGAGGGGGCCGGAGCCTCCCGGTACCAAACTGGGCATTGATACTCTGGTACTGATACCCTGGTACCAAACTGGGCAATGATACTCTGGTACTGATACCCTGGTGCCAAACTGGGCATTGATACCCCGGTACTGATACCCCTGGTACCAAACTGGGTATTGATGCCCTGGTACCGATACCTCTGGTACCAAACTGAGCATTGATACCCTGGTACCAAACTGGGCATTGATACCCCGGTACCAAACTGGGCATTGATACCCCGGTACTGATACCCCTGGTACCAAACTGAGCATTGATGCCCTGGTACTGCTACCCCCGGTACCAAACTGGGCATTGATACCCTGGTACTGATACCCCCGGTACCAAACTGGGCATTGATACCCCGGTACTGATACCCCTGGTACCGAACTGAGTACTGATACCCTGGTACTGATATCCCGGTACCAAACTGGGCATTGATACCCTGGTACCAAAATGGGTATTGATACCCCTATACTGACACCCCCCTGGTACTGACAGACACCCCTGGTACCAAAACTGAGTATTGATACCCTGGTATTGATACCCTGGTATTGATACCCCTTAGAGACTAACAGCTTTGCCACTGACACCTTCTGGTACCAGAAGTGGGTACTGATATTCCGGTATTGATACCCCAGTAATGATGCCCGGGGTCCTAACACCCCCTGGTACCAAAACCTGGGTACTGATACCTCAGTATTGATACCCCTGGTACTGACAGTTTTGATACTGACACCCCTGGTACCAAAACCTGGGTGTTGACTCCCTGGTATTGATACCCCAGCATTGATACCCTAGGTACTGGTGCCCCAGGTATTGATACCCCAGGCACTGAGATTCTGAGGTACCAAACCCCTGGGAATTGATACCCCAGGTACTGACACTCCTGGGTACTGATGTCCTGGATACCCAGTACTCTGAGTACCAACTCCCCTGGGTGCCAGCACCACGGGGTTCCAAACCCCCTGGGTACTCACACACAGGGCTGCAGATGCCCCCATATTCCAAATTCCCCAAGTACCAAAACCACCGGTACCCACAACCCCAGGGACTGGCACCCCTGGGTATTGATCCCCCAGGTACCAACACCACCTGGTACCAACACCCCTGCGTACCAAAATCCCAGGAACCTGAATCCCCAGGTACCAACACCTCCATGGATCCCCACCCCGGCATCAACACCCCCAGGCATCAACACCCCCAGGTGCTGACACCTCTGGATAGCAACACCCTTGGGTACAGACACCTCCAGGCACCAACAACACCCCACCATTTATCCTCACATCTGCTTTCCCCAGGCTGGCTAAAACACAACTGAAGGCAAAGAACAAATTTCCAGTTGTGCCACAAAACTGATGCTGACACCACAATTTTGGCAAATTTGTTAATACAGGGATGCTCTAGGAATTCTAAAGTGATTAATTCTGCCTGAACTCAAAAGATCCACTTAATGTTAACTTTTAACACTGAAGGATACACTCATGTTCTCCAATGTTTTGGTTTTTTGAAGGATGCACACTCATGATTTCTGAATAACCAACCCACATCTCAAAGTTGCCTAAAAGTCAGCAGAATTAATTAATTTAACTGAAGTCAACCATCTGAGATAAAGTAGGCACATGATCACAGAATTCTGAGACGCTATTGCACAATCTTTTCAAATTTTATCTTCCATTAAGTGATTTTTAGAGGCAAAAAGGTATTTTCCATGTCTCCACACAGTTTAACCAGACTGCACCTCAGGTCACAGGGAGAACTTTATCACACCACTCTCGAATCAGAAAGAAAAATGAGCAGAACCCACCAAGGTGCATGTTTTGTTATGAAGAGTCTTGACTTTCCCAAGAGTAAAAAGCCCCATTAATTGCTCATGTAACAGAGAAAACAGCATAGGTCGCACTTTCATACACAAGCGTTTATCCTGACACTCTGAGACACAGCTGCAGGTCAGGAATCCAACCAATCCTGGGAGATCCCTGGGAACTAAGATAATGAAAATTTTTTCATGTATAAAATCCTTAATCAAAATGCTAGTGGTGTCATCTTGTAGTGCAGACACTGCAACTTAAAATTAATATACAACAGAACCTTTAGCAAAATGAACATCCCCCTGCTTGTTCAGAACATGCATGTTTGAACCAAAGCACAGAGTAACAGCCTCCACTGGCACAAGCTGGCCCTGAAATTCAGCCTCACCATCTCAATACAATGCCAAAATCGAGGCTATCATGACAGAAGTTGCCAAACTCTCAGCTTTGCTTTTCTCTCCAAAGGGTGTATCCAAAACCCAAGCACAAAGGAGTAAAAGAAGGCATAACAG
>VZRH01000013.1:38358-45858 GCA_013397555.1 Urocynchramus pylzowi | reverse complement strand
CTGACTCTGGTGTTTCTACATTCATGCTCCTATATGTTCTTTTTTATTTTCTGCTCAGGCTAAATAAATGCCAATATTCACCTTGAAAGAGTCATCATAAAGTAACTCCCATGGGATATAAAAATATACTTCTCTCATCCTCCATCCAAACAGTGTCAGATGAAGTTAAAAGACATGGTAAATGTGCTAAAATCTGCTTATCTGAATTTTTTTTCAGTATAACTGAGCAGTCATCACCTAAACTGTCAAGATGCACTGTATAGAGAAAAGTGCAGTGCTTTTGAAGTATATTTTCATAAATTTAGGGGCTAGAGCCATAAGTCCTCTGCAGGCAAAATTCTGCTAAAAAAGCATATAGAAGTATTAGGCATTAGGAGTATTCATTTAGGATCAGTTCTAGAATATTGAAATTGAAATAAACCTACAGTTAAAATATTATTTAAAGAGATTACAGAATAGACTTGAGCTCTACCATTTTGCCCCATGCTTGCTTCAGCCTCATTTTTTTGCAAATAAATGGCATGTGTGGAAATAGGAGGGCAAATGGAAATGGATGGATTGCCTCTTCCCAATTAGGCAACCAGGAAACTAAATTTTAATCCTGATGTCTGGAAGCAACTGCACCAGCTGCAGAAGGACACAAAGAAATAAGTGTACAAAACCCTGCCTGCAATCTGGGGGCAGGAGGGAAGGAGTAAAAATAAGATTTAAAATGACTCATCGAGCTTGGCCAGGGGATGAGACAGGCAGGGCCCACTGGGGATATTGTTCTTCAGGAACAACCAGTATAACCATCCTCCCAGGGATTCCCCGTGTGGCTCTCCCAGTGGTCAGGATGCTGTGACCTCTCCACCACCCCGTGGAGGTTGGTTGGCCAAGGCACTTGGGATCTGCTGGGAAGCAGTCTGGATATGTGTGTGGCCATGGACCCACCATCCAGTTCCCTGTGGATGTGGATCCAACCATCCAGTTCCCTGAGGACATGGATCTACCCATCCAGCTCTCCGTGGCAGCAGCTCCCAGGGCTGGTGGTTGCCCACAGGCCTGATGGATCAGCACAGCTCCAACCACATCCCTGCGTTTCTCCACACTCAACGTAACTTGGCCAAGCTCTGTGCCCTGTGCTGCAGAGAGGTCTGATCCTGCACCATCAGTATCCATGGAATTTTTGCCTCTGATGTCACATAATGTGGGATCTAAACCCAAGAGCCAATTATTCAAATTTTGCACAGATACAACGAACACCTGACAACATAAATAGAAGTAACTCCACTGGTATCGATGGATTTGCACACGCTTTTGCAAAAGGTCATTTTAGACCTTAATATTTTATAAGTTTTTACTTTGATGTCATAATTTTGTCGGGTTATTTAAGTATTTTATTGCAGCACTGGTGAAAAATGCCTTGCGAGTCTTCTGCGAAAAGAATTTATTTCCCATTCGTCTCAGGGAGAACGAAGGTCCGTTTACAGATAACGTGAAACCTGTGTTCTAATAAGAGATACATCTTCAATTATTCATTATTACACTTATTGGTATCTTACACTGCACTTAACAGCAAGGCAGGTCTCTGTTCTCTGCTGGAGCTCGGCAGCAGCCGTGGGTAAAACCGGAGCGGTGCCAGCACCAGCAAATTCCTGGTGCCATCTTGGCACGTCCATTTGGCATTATCCTGTTGCTTTGCCACATCTACCAGTACCACCGAGCAACAGCACCCTGCCCGTGTGTCCTATAAAAGCAGCAAGGCCGTCCTCAAAAGCTGTGATTTTCCCTTCATGGTGCATATGGTGTTTTCTTGGTTTCAATGATATGGTTTAATTTGAGGCCCGGGGGCTTGGGCAGGGCAAATTAAAGAGCAGACGAAGCGTAAGCTGTAAAAAAGGGTCTCGTTCCTGTCACTTGCCCTCATAAATACAAGTTGGTTTTGCCTTAGATCTGGTAGTTACAGTATGGAATAAAAATCAAAAGTGAGCAAAGATCTTCTCCACGTGCATATCTGAATTTAATTTTTAATTGTTATTTCTATTAAAAAAAAAAAATATAAAACACCTCATGGTAGTGATACATAAAATCATAGAATGGCTTGGGTTGGAAGTGGGCTTTGCAGATCATCTGGTTCCAACCCCCAGAGTGAGCTTTGTAAGCAGTTCAGGGCTGTCCTGCTCCTCTATAAAATGCAGCAGGGTCCGAACCCAGTGTGAGGTGGTGTCCACAGATCCAGTTGTTCCAGTGGCAGTCTTCAAGCAGGCATCACAGAGTCAGGGTCCATCATTCACTCCGCTGGAACAACCCCAGCAGTTTGTCCTCCTCCGTGAAATCCAGTCAAGGGAAATCTTCATCTGGAATATCTCAGTCAGCACTGGGCTGTGCTGAGATCCTCAGGAGCACGGCGGCCACCAGCTTCAGGTGTTGCATTCTCAGCCTTCACCTGGACGTTGGCCTGGGGTGTCCTCAGCGTGGAGATTCTGTCTCCTATCAAGTAACTTCTCCAGGATCCAAGAGTGGATGAGGTGCAACCTCACGGCCACACAGGGGAGAGCTCCAAGTCCTCCCAGCCTGGAGCATCCACCGTGGTGAGGTGCACAAGCTGCTGGTGGGAGCCCCGTGGAAAGGACAACGGCGGTGGAAGCAGCTGAGCTCCACATCCATGAGAAAAACGGGGGAGCCGCGCACGTTTTGAGGAGGAACATCTGGGCTACTGTCAGCATCTTACACGCATTTACTTAATTGCAATCTTGAATGAAATTGTCCGTCATAAAAGATGCCTCGAGAATTTCGATTTCAGCCGTCTATCGGCAGCGTCTGCTCCCATCGTTTGTCTTAATTTTACTTCACCACCACTAACTGTAGGCACTACTTCAGAAATATTTTGAATTTAGTTTTAATTGTACAGCTTTCAACTCACGCAACATTTCTCTTTGTGTTGAAAGCATCACGGTGATTTATCCTCATTATTGTGTAAATAGGTTTCGGCAGTTCTCAGTAAATAAAACAAAGAGTGACAGGAGGAGAAGGGGGAATTTGCTTTCCTACCAATTAGAGTAGCCTTAGGCAGTACTTTTAAGAGGAGATAAATCCTGCAAATCACTAAAATGATCCTGTCACATGCACCAAATATTAAAATCACACAGCGGCGCACTTCATACAGTTTGCTTTGGTTTAATGAGTTGGGGTGGGCTTCGTCGTGAGGTTTGCATCTCGCAGTTGGGGACCCTTGATTGACAGTGAAGATCATGCCCAACTGCAGCTTCCTAACCAGTAGGGCCAGATGGAAAATCACAATTCATGTTTAATATGCAGTTTTTCAGCTAACGAAAATTCCCAAATTGTCTCCTCACCTCCTACCTGAAATTTTTTTTCCCATAATAAATGCAAAATATGCTTCATATTAGCCAAGAGTGCTTTTTTCCCCCTTCCAGCAAGTTATTAAAAAAATCCTGTATAAATGATCCCTATTAAGTGAACAACCTGTTAACTTCTTCAATTATGTAAGTTATTAAAAGATAAGTTTGTGAAACATCTGTTGTCACGCTCAGACACGTTTCAAAGTGTGCAAGTGGCCTGTCAGGACAAAGAGAGAATCACAGAAGAAGACAGTTTAAAAGTACTGAAGAACTAAACAAATGCTTTGTTCTATGAAATGTGTGCTCCTGTACCGTGGTGGGGAGGTGCTTTATGGCAGAGAACACAACTGGTAACGTCTGCAAGGGCATTTTTAGCCACTGGAACAGAACATGATGATATAGCATAATATATGTAATAAACAGATGGTTGATAACATGCTTTTAATGATAAGCAAGACATAGCAGACGTATTGCATGATGCCATAGCAGCCCTTGTAACTCACAGCCTCTCTGCTAGAGCTCAGAGTGCCTTATTTTCAATTATTATCTCCCCCTCCACCCTTCTCCTGCAGTCAAGTTTTACACTCTGACATTTATACTTAGTATATTGAGCAATGATTGTTACCTTGTTCCAGCATTTTTTGTGCAGTGCTTTATGAGAGTGGAACTAAATGTATGACAGGAACCCCAGTAACCTGAGACCCTGGGTCAGTAATGTATTAAAACAAAACAAGACACACATGGCTTTGGCACAGCAAGAAATCATGCAGGAATGGGGGCTGAGACAGGCTGAGATAAAGAAGGCCCTACCTAACAGCTGCAATTATAGCCTTCGTTATATGAGTCAATCCATTACTGCATATAGGCTTGACAAATTACCATAAATGCCACGCCAGAACAACAGCCAAGTAATTTAGCTTCATCCTGGACACTTTGAAAGTTGGTACATCTAAATATTGCAGCGAGGCCTAATTAATTAATCAGTCTTGTTGGTGGTGTAATGATTATCTTTTTTTTTTTTTTTTAATTTAAAAACTCCCTCCAACTAAACAACTGGCAAATTATGATTATAGTGGTTGGAGGATAAAATCATTGATCTGTTCTCTCATTCGAAATGGAATTGCACATCAATTTGTAAACGTCCCAAAACAAATACAAGTTTTTCATTGCTCCTTCCAATAACGTATATCTGCAAATTAAAGACTTTACACTAAAGAAATTCTCACTGTCAACTGCCCACAAGGTAACAAATGCTTGCAGAAGCTCCACAGAGTATTGATTTATAAGTATTAAATTATATGATTCTATTTTATCACTTTCTCATATGTAGAAGAGCTGTCCTGCTCCATGTCCAGGACGGAGAATGATGATTAACATTACCTCACACATTTATATTCCCTGAAAAATATGGAGCACCATGACTTCCACAGGGCACATCTTCCTAACCTTGCAATTTATTAAGTCAATGTCTTACCAACCTCCTCACAGACACTTTGCCCATCACATTTAAGCATTTCAGAATTAACAGCGCTGCCCTTCCAGGAGGTGAAATCAGCTCTGTGTCACTGGGTTTCAGCTGGGGTGAAGCACAGAGAGACTGAAACCAGCCCTGCTGGGCTGGGCGTCCTTCTGACCACCCTGCTGGGATTGGGACTGACCCCCACCCTGCTGGGATTTGGGACTGACCCCCACACCACTGGGATTGGGACTGACCCCCACCCTGCTGGGATTTGGGATAGACCCCCACCCCACTGGGATTGGGACTGACCCCCACCCTGGCATGGAGCCCCCTGGGCCGGGTCTGAGCCCCTCCACCAACAGCTCAGCTTATCCATACTTGACCCTCTGCACTCCAGCTGAATATCCTTAAAGTCTTGTCTGGGTTGTACTTTGTATTTTCCCAGCTTCCCTCTGTCCCCCCTCCCAGTTACCCTGCACAACCAGAAGGGTTTGATAGCACGGGCCTGCCCACAGCAGACTCCAGGTGAGCGCTCAGCACTCCCACAATTAAAACTCCAGGTGGCTCTTGCACATGGAACTAGGCAGGGAAGGATTCTGCCACGCTGAAAAACTGGCTGTGACATGTCCAGGGTGACACAGAAAATAGGTGACAGGAATAGACAGAGAAATTCTGTTTGAGACTAATCAGCAGGACCCAACTGGAGGGCTGACTCCTTCCTTCCTCCTCCCTCAGACAGTAAATATTTCCTAACTTCTGCAGTGAATGAACAGAAGGAGGTGCAGGTAAGATTTCTTCACTAAATAATCCCAATGAACACCTTGAAAAATATCCGTGGTGGGCATCAGCCTGTAGAAAGGCTCCTGGACACCAGGAATCATCACCAGATAAAGACTTATTAGATCTTGTGTCCATAAAGGGGATAAAATTCCAGTTACAACAGACAGCTTTAAGGCTGAAACAGTCTGTGTTTGACTTCCCACCTCATGTTCCTTAACATATTTCACCGACACACAGATTGTTCTGAGCTGGAAGGGACCCACAAGGATCATCGAGCCCAGCTCTTAAGCAAATGGCCCATACAGAGATTGAACTCACACCCTCTCCAGGTGATTTCCTACCCTTAACCGGGGAGACAGAGATGCTGTTGGCTGCAAGCACCCAGCCTCCCCTCTGGAGCATGGAGGGAAGCAGAGATGCCCACCCCAGGGCCCTGAGGATCTCCAGCCCAGCTGTAACTGGGGGCCAAGAGGCTCCAGCCCCCGCGAGCTCTGAGCGAGGCAACTTTGGTGCCGCCAGGCTCTGAGCTCAGCACTTCTCACATGACAACTTAGTCTAATTGAGTGGGACAAATTATCTTACAATGGACTCTGAGCAACAGCAGCAAGACTAAATCTATACTCCAGCTAACTCTGAACACATAATTTAGCCATAAGAGACTCGCAGCGTCAGGGCTTTCCACAACTATCTGCTAAAAGCCAAAGAAAATTAAATATCAAGAAATTGTGATTTCGGTTCCAGCAAGCAGCACGATGTGTCCCTAATACGTGAGCTCTGAGTTAGAAAAACAGTTTTGATCCTTCTCTGCCTGTTGTGCCTCTCTCTCTCATTGCCTGTGACTCCTTGCTCTGAGATTCCATGCTCTGCGCTGCTGGTGGTGGGAGAGCAGGGCAGGAGGGAGATTGCCTGGTTCCCAGCAGGACAGCTCTGAAGAGAAGGCACTGCCCTGCCCTCCAGCCCTCCAGCCAGTACCTGCAGTCAGGAACAGCCACCAGGAATAAAAAAAAATCCCATTCTAGCATTTAGATTCATTTTTAAATTCTTTATTGGCTTTTCTCCCGCCATGAATTACCCAGAGTATAAAACATCCACTTTTGTTATTTGATGCTAATCCTGTTGGTAGAGCTCCAGTTCCAGAGGATATTTAGCCTGACTGATTTAGTCCTCTCCACCTTTGACTATGCCTATCCTTTGTAAGAACAGAATCTTTTTGATGTTAAAGTTGAGAAATTTAAATGAATTGAAAACACAAGTACTGACTTTGCTGACTCATAATCTTTAATAAAATGAGGGGCTGGGTACTGATAAAAGGAGATACTGGGGGACTGATGGATAGTGAACATTTGCCATCTAGTAGGGCACTTTACTGCAGGTTTTTTGGGATTTTGGGGCTGTTTCTGTACATTTCTAGGCAACACGTGTGACACTAATTTGTGAGAACTGTTTAGAAGAAGCCAACTTGGAGCACATGAAAGAAATTGGTGTTAGTCCATCCATCCACAGAGCTACCCGGAGTTTTTGTATGTCCAGCTCCTTATACCCTGACCGCAGACATTACAGCAGGTCAAATAAATGAGAAAATAATTGAATTATTATCGTGTGTGCTGCTCACACCATCGTTGGGAGTCATTCAAGAAAACCAGAGTGCATCCAGTGCCTCAAAGCAAAGCTCCACAGGGGAAGCTCTGCTTCCAGAGGAGTTGCTCGCTGTAACACTGGCATCAATTCCTTACTTGTATTTATTGAAATGCATTGAAAACACCAACCAGCATCAACACAAATCTTGTTCTCTCAGAGTACAGCACTGACCACCACAGAAATCCTTGCACTGAGGCTGGCTGGCCAAGGTGAGCCCACCAAACCACCCACCTAGCTCATTTTATCTGTATTTTTGGAATGGGTTGCTCCTGTCTTACT
>VZRH01000013.1:25858-33358 GCA_013397555.1 Urocynchramus pylzowi | reverse complement strand
CGGCTTTGCTTTTTCTTTCCCCGAGTTAATGAACACGTGGAAACCAGAAGGATTTGCCCCAGCTTCTCCGAGGGGTTTTGTGGCTGCTGCTCGGGCAGCAGAGGAGCTCCCAGCCTGGTTCCTGAGGGCTGGGAGCAGGAGCCCTTCCCGGCGAGGCGGAGCAGCGGAGGCTGGAGCGACTTTTATTGCTATTGTTTGTCTACAAATCTCCCCGTGCCAAAGCCCGGCGCTGTCCGAGGCGAGCTGTTTGCTATTAATGACTCATGAGTACAATAATGCTGCCAGCCCCCTACGAGGTGTTTTGTCAACGTACTTAAATTTCTAAAGTCTCAAACTGTTGCTATTTGTTTCCCTCCATCCCCCAGCACTTTGCACAAATGTCTGTGGAGTACCCGGGCTCCAAAACCCTTCACTCTCAGCGCTGACCTTTGTGCTCTGGAAACAATTACTCCTGGAAAGCCTGTCAATATCATTATTTTTACAAGAAATCAATACGCTTCACAAAGTTAATGGGGGATTCAGGCAGCAAGCGTTTACCTTCTTACTGTCAGTGGTGCAGCGGGCTGTGCTCTGGCACAGATGACAGATTCGCCCAGACACCGAGCAGACAGTAAGCAATGGATGTAAAGGAAAAATAGGCTGCAAGCAGGCGTGGAAAACGTCAGCTTCTGCAGGCATCTATGCTCTAACGAGCCAAAGATGTCAGCCTCTTGTAGTGTCCACTCTGGAGCAAGCAAAGAATACAGGGAGCTAATGAAAGGGGGATTAGGGAACGGTTTCCGCTTCGCAAATAGAAATAAACCAGTTTGGAAACGCTGGGGGAAAATACTGGTGGGTTTTCTAGCAATGGGGTTCTAGTAGGAGAGGTTGTTCAAGCAGATGCAAAAAAAAAAATAAAAATCACATGGAAAAACAATGTTTTGCAAATTTAGGCTGTAGGTTGAATTTACCCACTTAATTCTGGGAGTTCAGCTAGGATATGGGAGAAGTAAATTTTGCTATATTGAGCTCAATTTGCTCTGTAGAAGTATAATGCCAGAGGAATAGTTGTGATGTGCTGAATTTAGACCAAAAAAAAAAACAAAAAATAAAAAGAGAATGAAAAAGGAAAGTGATCACCGTGTAAAGGATGCTACAGTGTTTATACTACCTACGTTTACACTAATAAAACACTGGTATTATTAAGGATATTTCTAAAATATCCACAGAAGCTCTCACTAAGCTATCCATTTTCCCAAGGTTTTATTCTGAAGGTGTACTGAAACCGCAGAAAACGCCTTTGTAATGTGTTCCACGGAAACCTGGCAATATTTGAAGGAGTTGCCCACGACAAAACCTGTGCTCGCAAGGATGCTACGGCTCAGCCTCCCGGGGTTTGGTACCCCGCCCAGACGGGATGTGCCGTGCCCCCTGAGCCGGGGGGCAGTGGGGGATGTGTTTTCCAGGGAATTCTCCTCCCTCTGCCCGGCGGGTGCTGCTGGCTCTCCGGCAGAGCCCCGCTCCTGGCCCGGAGCAGCCGGGCGGCATCGCCGCCGGCCGTCACCCGTTCCTGAGCCCCAGAGTGCCCAAAAT
Organism: Urocynchramus pylzowi; assembly: GCA_013397555.1. Lineage (NCBI taxonomy): Eukaryota > Metazoa > Chordata > Aves > Passeriformes > Fringillidae > Urocynchramus > Urocynchramus pylzowi. The sequence goes on along the minus strand of VZRH01000013.1, from coordinate 31,786 downwards.
CCGGCTCAGCAGAGTCCTGCTATGAGCACCAGGCGCTTTTTGGCATCAGGAGGCATTGGGGGCTGCCGGCCGTCACCCGTTCCTGAGCCCCAGAGTGCCCAAAATCCGGCTCAGCAGAGTCCTGCTATGAGCACCAGGCGCTTTTTGGCATCAGGAGGCATTGGGGGCTGCCGGCCGTCACCCGTTCCTGAGCCCCAGAGTGCCCAAAATCCGGCTCAGCAGAGTCCTGCTATGAGCACCAGGCGCTTTTTGGCATCAGGAGGCACCGGGAGTGCGGCGAGCCCCGCTCCCCCAGCTCGGAGGGAAGGGCGAGATGACTTCAACACATGGCGGGGGTTAAAAAATACTAAGGAAAAAAATGTCTTCAGCTTCCCTCGCTGCTATCAACAGTTTGGAATTTACACTCGCGCTTTACATCATTACCCCAGTCGTTCACAGCTTTTTAAGGCTGTAATGCAAACCACATGCAGAACCGGGCCCTCCCCTGCAGCCTGGGCTGGGTGGGATGGGAACGGGCGGGGAGGGGAAAGCCAACAAACAGATCTCTTGTCTACAAAGCTCAACTCAACACATTTTTCATGCATTGTGGGCTCCTCCAGAAGCAGCAAGCTGTTTAAAAAAATACCTGGCCCAAATGGAGCATTTGCTTGACATGATGGAAAAGTGAGTGCTATTTTCTGTTATATTGCCCCTATTCTACATCAACAAGAATTTTTTTTTTTTTTTTTTGCTGTTCCCAACTGATTTCACAGTCGTGAACTCCGTTTATGAATTATCTGACACATTTCTTGCAATTCTTCTGACAACAGTGCTCAGTGGAAATTTCAAGGCACCTCTCTTCTGACAAGTAGAAATATCAATATTTGAATAAATTGTGGATTTTAAACTTCTCACTCTGATGCACCACAGCAAGGAAGACTGAATTTTTCTTTTACTGGGTCTAATCCCCTTGAGCCTAAAGGAAGAAATCTGTATGCAGCGTTTCATTACAAGAAAGCTGTACTGAGTGACATTTGAAGCACACATCTAAGTCGACCTGATGAAGTTTACTTCCTTCAAACAACAAATAGCAGCTTTGTATTATTTCCCCTTCTTGGGGGAAAAAAAAGCAAAAGCATGATGTCTGAGCAAAAAGCCGAAATGTTGATTCACAAATTGACAGGCCAATCTTTAAACAAATGTGTTTCTTGGGGGAAAAATGCAGCTTTGTTCAAGCTGAGCATTTTTCTTGTGCCTGACAGAAGCATTCCGGGGCTGATTAGAAGGAACTTGTTAGGGCTCTGTCTCAGACACTCTGACTCCACTTTTTAACAAGCATGCAAAGAAAACAACATAAAGATAACAAAACATTGTCATTACCATCTATGGGCTCTATTTGGGGTGGTTTCTTTTTTTTTTTTTTTTTGGCTTTTTTATTTTGTTTCATTTGTTTTAATGCTCAGGCTCTGAAATTCCCCGCAGCTCATCTTGCACCCAGTCCCGGCTGCGCGCGGCATTCGGGGCTCCGTGCTCACCTCCTGCCTCACCCCGGAGCTGAGGGGCTCCTCCACGCTTCCCAACATCCTCCAAGGGCTCCCAGTGGGAGCAGCAGCTTGATCCTTGTCTCAGAGCCCTCCCTGCCTGCCCACGAGCTACTGGAGATCATCAAATAATTCTGATAATTCACTTATCAAAGCTTCCCAACAGTCCCAGGGTCGTCCTCATGTTTCCTTTAACTCTTTGTCTGAAGGGTCTTGTGCACCAAAACCAGCTGAAAGGTCCCAGTTCATCCTCTCCCAGCCAGAAGAACAAGTTATGAGGCTGTTCTTGATGGCTTTACCCACACAAATAATCTTCTCCGTGACGAAATAATCCTGGCCAAAGTGCATTGGAAAATTTGCCTTAGCAAAGATCTTACAGATCTGTAAGATATTTATCTTACAGGCCAGGTTGGGCAGAGCTGGAGCAATCTGGGGTGCTGGAAGGTGTCCCTGCCCATGGCTGGAGGTGGAACTGGATGGTTTCTAAGGTTCCTTCCAACCCAAACCCTCTCGTGATTCTAGGAACAGCTCAACAAATGCCAGTCCCTTGGTTATGGGAGGTGTGTGATGCCACCACAGTTACAGACCCCACGGTGCCTCCAGGACTCCTAACAGCAGCAGCAAAGCAGTGTCTAATCTGAGACACCACAAGAGGCAACAAATACCAATATTCTGGTTGGAAAGATTTGTCCCCAAGGGACAGCCAGTATCAGCCCACGGATCAGGGGATACCTGGAAGACACGGGTGCTCCACAGGAGGAGCGTTTGCATCAAGGAAAACGTTTGCTGGGACAGCCAAAGGGCACACCTAGGGAAATATTTTAATCCAGCATATTTCACTGCAGTCAGGTGTCGCTTGGTTCACACTGATGGAGGCAAGAAACCCGTCCAAAAAGATTTGTAATGAAGGTGAAGAGTTTTGAGGAATTCTGAGAGAAAGTGGGAGGGTGGCTGGGCACATCCTGGAGTTGTGTTTGGTCCTGGTGCTGCAATGCAGCCTGGAGGACAGGAGTGGTCAGAGATGGGCAGCACCTCCCCAGAACCACCTCAGAGAACAGAATGTGCCCAAATGTCAGCCCTGGTCCAGCCTCAGTGGAAACCTCTCCTCCCTCCACCTGAAACCTCCTGACAGAGCTGCAGATTTCGTGGAAATACCTGAACTGTAGTGACAAGGTTCAGATGAAAAAAAAAAAAATTTAGCTCATGCCTTCTGCCTGAGTATTGGCTCGGGCGTTTCCTGGTGGCCCAGGGCAGAGCCTTGGTGCCCCTGCTGTGAAAAATGATGCTGTGGGGAATTTCTCACCATGTCAGAGACAGACCTCAGCGTTCTCTTCTTGTTCAGTCCCCCAGGTGGCACAGGGCCAGCCTGACACTGCTGTAGCTCTGCAGATGGAAGGTAATCTTTTACCAAAAGAAACCCCCAAGCCCTGAGTGTTTCACATCTGCAACTATTACTTTTCTAAATTAAAGAAGAAAACACAAACCAGTGCCTATGTATGGCTCAAAAGTTCCCAAACCTCTTGGATTTGTTTGTCTGCCACTAGAAATTCTCATTTTTCACTGTCCTGTAGCTCATCTGATCTCTGCAGTTCTGTAGGAGAGGTTTGATAAACCATGGTGTTCTGCACATCCCTCTCTTCCCTTCAGGAACACTCTGGAACATCTCTGGTAACTTCAAGCCAGGGTAGAACATTCTGAGTCATGTGCTTCCAATTTATACCATCAGCCTGCAGATATTTTTTTCCTTCACTTTTCTGCCAGATTTCTATTAAGATTTATGCTACTGAAAAAATATTGCTGTTTTCAAGCTCTGTATTCAGCCATTCACAAACTCATTTATAAATATAATGCAAATTATCATGGCTTTTTTTTCCTTAAGTCTTCTTGTTGCATATTTTTACTTTTTCCTTTCTTGTCTCCCCTTTCTCCCCAGAAGAGAAGAGAAAAACCTTTTCCACTCGTGATGGGAACGGGACCAAGACCCCCGGAAGAGATATTTCACAGAAAAATCTCATTTATCACTCTGAGTCCTGCGCTGAGGAGAAGCAACAATCCAGCTCACTCAAATCACCTGGAGAGCAAGAAAAGAGCTGAGCAAGCCTGCTCTGCCCAGCCAAGCCACAGGGCCCCATTCCAGGTGAAGACAGCTCTGGTTTTGGAGACTTGTGAAGAAATGTGAACAAAATTTGCTTTGGAGGGGGAAAAAAATGGGTAATTGGAGTCAGAAATGGGGCTTTTTTTTTTTTCCTCTCCGCCTTATGAAAGACAGTAAAACTAGTGTAAAATCCATGTAACTTAATTGACTTTCCAATGCTAATTTATGCTAATGGGGGTTCTGGTCCATAGTTTTCACCTGGGAACTCAATAGCAATGAGTGATGGCTCCAATTAGTCATTATAATTGTGAGTTGCTAAAGCTAATATTAGTAGAACTGCATGACATTCCGGGTTTCTCCCCAAACTTTTCCAACAATAAGCCCTATTCCACACAGCTGGATCAGGTTCTGCTGCAAATGGGTCTCAGCTGGGGTTTTGTGTCACCTCTGAGCAGATGCAGAAGGGTTTCCTTCACCTAAAGCCTCTGCTGGGTGCCCACAGGTCCCACAGCTGGAATATTTGATGGCTGATCCCCCAGCAGGCAGCTTTAATATCCAATATATATCAAAAAGCTGGTGTTTGACCTGAGGAGATCCATGCTGGATAGCTAACCCAAGTTCTTTATTCTGTACTTTGGCTTTGACGTTGTGGGTTGGGCACGAGGAGCAATTTTGCCTGTCAGACACCCTCAGACCTCTCAAGGTTTTCCAGGCAGGCCCCTGACCCCTCTGGGGGAATTGTGGTGCCTCTGATTTCCCAGAACAACTTCAAATCTGTGTTTGGACAATGCTCTCAGGCACAGGGTGGGATTGTTGGGGTGTCCTGTGCAGGCCCACGGGTTGGACTCCCTGATCCTGATGGATGCCCTCCAACACAGCACAGTCCATGATTCTAAATACATTAAATTAATTCAAATACTGCTATTTGAATGAGTACAAATAAATTGTCTTTATGGTATTTTCCTCTCTTGCTTAGTTGGATATGAAATTTCCCATCACCCAGAAATGTTCACGTTCTGGGTGATGGGAAATTTCATATCATATATAATATATAAATATATTATATATATTTATGATATTTATGAAATATATTACATATATTTCATATATAATATGTTTCATATATTTCATCTATCATCAAAATTTCATATTTTCACGAATGAAAATTTCAGTGATGAAAAGTTTCAAACCCAAAACCCTCCAACATCTCCACAAGGCCGGGTTTAAGTGATGAGGAAATTCAGCAGATGGGCGGGGAACAGGTGGAAATGTTGGCACCTAATCCCAGGCAGGATTTTTGGGACAGATAAATGGCTCTCAGTATCTCAGTGGAGAAGCTGATAATGATTTGGTGACAGCCATGAGATGCAATTTGCAACTTTAGCTTCTCCAGCTCCCTTTGCACGGGGAGGGGTGGGATCCCTGCCCCCCACGCCCTGGCTCAGGCTGGGTGCACCCCCAGGTGGGCTCTCCTGGGCTGCACCAGGAGATCTTGACGGGCTTTTCACACCAGCCTTCGAAAGACGCCCAAAATAATCGCTCAAATCCAATGTTTTTATTAAATAGAATTAAAACTTGGCCTGTCTTTAAAGGAGGGGCTTTTAGAAAGGTGCTTTATTCTAGCGTGTTTACTCTCTGAAGTGAGCTCCCTGCTTGCTGTTTCTAGGAAATGTGGTTTCCTTTCTCAAGAGCAGATGGGAAATGTATGGAATGTATGCACTACCTGAAGGCATTTCTCATTTTGCTAAGAGCTCAGTGTTACCACGTTCACCAACAAAGGAATCCTTGGTCCTGGCTGAGGGTTCAGCACCACAGTGGACTAAACAAACGGATTAATTTTGTCCTCAGTGCAAGACCATGAATTTGTTTCACATTCCTACAAATTATCAGAGTCTTTGAGCCATCAACTCCACAGACAGCACCAGGCTGTGGTTTCAGGATGTGCTTTAGTCTCGTGCTCTGCCCTTCACCTGTGGTGAAAATTTGTAAAGGACATCAGAACATCTCCACCTCCAAGTTACAGGGGTTTTTCATCATTGAAATAAAAATAAAAATCAAAAGCTGAAACCAGAATGTAGAATCTCAATTAATTAACCATGCCTTTGGACATGAGGGGTGATAATTGCTGTAGAACAGATTTGCAGAAAATCCCAGAATGGTTTGGGTTAGAAAGGACCCCAAATCCCACCCAGTGCCACCCTGCCATGGCAGGGACACCTCCCCCTGTCCCAGCTGCTCCCAGCCCCAGTGCCCAGCCTGGCCTTGGGCACTGCCAGGGATCCAGGGGCAGCCCCAGCTGCTCTGGGCACCCTG
>VZRH01000013.1:14651-25790 GCA_013397555.1 Urocynchramus pylzowi | reverse complement strand
CCCCCCCCCCCCAGCTCTCCCAGCCTTTTTCCATAATCTGCTTATTTAAGTTGCAAAATAAGGACTGTGCTGAGTTTCCTATGTAAAAAGTTCATATCCCACAGGCTACTACAAAGAACACTTACTACAGGTTGAGTTAATGTATTAATACAAAGTAATAATTTTAAAAATTGCAAAAATAAATAGCAGAAATCATAATATTAATAATTCCAGTGGGTCTGCTGTTTTTCCAGGGGCAGAAGGATCCAAGACAGAGCACACAAACCTGTATTATACAAATAAGTTATTTCCAGGTTATTATGTGTCTGCACTCTGATGCAGCAATGAAAGAGGAGCAGATTCCCTTCTCAGAAAGCTGCTTTGGAAAGAGTTGTGCTGGCTTCAGGGGGAAAAATCAATGGTGGGGGATGGATGCTGAGGGTTCTCCGTGTTAAGGGGCACTCTGAAATTACCTAAGGCTTTCTCTAGGCTTGTTCCATTCTGTCAGAAGTGTTTACGTTCCCAGAGAGCCCTAAGTCAGCTGTGGAAAATGCAGCAAGGAAATTCCTCGAGAAAGGACAAGGAAGACTGCCCAAATCAAGAGGAGCACTACTCTGCATCTGCCACGAACCACTTGATCTGGAGAGGAGCAAGAATGTTCCCTCTCCTGGCACTCTGGGTCTGCAGGAGCTCTGCAGGAGAGGAGGAGCAGCCAAGTGCTGAGGTTCTTCCTTTACAGAGGGCAATTTTATGTTGCTAGAAATAAAGATTTAATTTTTGTCCTCAAGGACTTTTTCCCTGGAAAGCTTTAACAATAAGGAAAGAGAAGGTTCTATTCTTGGCTTATTTTGGCAACTAATCCAATTAGCAGCAGTAGCTGATTGGAGAGCCAACCAACTGAAATGAACTCGCCCATAAATCTTATCTTTTAATAACTTCAGCAACTTCCTTGCATTTATTTTTTTTCCCTGTCTATTTCAGAATTCATGGTTTCCTGGTTAGCTGCCAGTATTGGAGACCCTCTGCAGCCCTGTTTGGTTCTCCTCTCTGGCTGCTGGCACTGTGTGACATTGGTGTCACCTGCTGGGGCACTGAGCAGAGGGGGAGGAGAGATGGCCCAGGACCTTTTGGAAGGGAGCCACTCCAATTCACCATTTCTTGCTCTCTTTCTGGGCAGTTTTTGGTCTTTTCATTCATTAGAACTTTGCTGCCTCTCCCCTCTGCTTTTGCTTTTTTTTGTTTGTTTGTTTGGTTTTTTTTGTTTGTTTGGGGTTTTTTTTTGTTTTGTTTTTTTTGTTTTTTTTGGTTTTTTTGTTTTCATTATCTGAAATCCAGGCTCAATTTCTCTCCATCTTCTTTTCCAGCTTTGTGAAAAGAACTATTTTGCAGCACTGATCCTTCCTTAAAGCATGTCTGGCACCCCTTGTGTCATCTTTCCTGTTCTTCCTGAGCACTCAGAGTAAAGAAGGAGGTGTCAGAGCACCTTCCATGTACCCTAAAGGAGGGAGGAACTCATTAATTAGCTGGGAGAGTTTCCCTGGGAGTCAGAGCCCAGGAATGTGCTCCCACTGGGCTCCCCACTCCACGTTTCAGACAGGATATGAGGTTCCCCAGCCTTATCACTCCCCTGCCATGAACAAAGAAATACCTGGTAAAATTTAGGGATCTCTTCTTTATTAGGAGCCCACAGCTAACTTTGGTAATGTCTCTGCAGTGCATTTAAATGTTTCCAAGCTGTGGGTATCCCCTGGGCCCAGGAAAATAATTTCTAGGGGTTTCCTAAGGATGCAGAAAGTTTCATGAAGTGCCTTATTTTACACACTCTTGTATATTTTGTGATTATGGAGCTAAACTTTTCTTTACCAGCCCGTTCCTCATAGAAGTGAAATGAGTGATTAATTACAGATTCTTTGTAATCACCCCTCTCAAAACTTGTTGATAATGCTAAAAACTGTGAAAAGGATAAGTCAGGAGTTGGAAAGGAAAAGGCTACAGGAACCAGAATCTCAGCATGGCACCCTCCCTGCCCCTCAGCCAACCCCTGTGGCCAGCTCTGCTCACACCAGCCCTGGAGAGGGGATGATTAATTCAGATAATCAATGAAGGGCTCATTTCTCAGGGCCTGGCTTTACCCCACACTAGAATTCGTGCATTTTGCTATAACTGAAGTCAACACTAGCTGGGGTTTGGACAGAGAAAAAGCCATTTATGTACATAATGTGTGCACACTGCACATAACCACACTGTATGTAATGTCCATATGTCCTGCACAGACCCTGAAAAGTCAGACCCCCGACTTCTCCTGTGCACAGCTACAGAGAGACTTCCCTGCTTAATTCCCACTTCCTCAGTGGTTCCATTTCCCATTTCCCATTTCTAAAGCTGGGGTATTTCTGGGACAAGGACGCTGCTGCAGACCCACAGTGCTGAGGAGCTCTGGGAGATGGCTCAGGGAGAAATTTGGGTGGATTTTTTTGAGGCAAGACTTGAATAACACTCAATAACTAAAGCATGAGGACCACACACTGAACAATGAGGGGAAAATACAGAACAGAGCTGAATGAGGTGGGGATTGTGTGGGGGGAAAATCCTGTTTCTGATTATGGAACACAGCCCAATATCCTCATGGATATGCACAGGGAGCCCAACCAAAGCTTGCAGGGGTTACTTTTATTACAGCACCTTTAATTTTAAATGCTAGTCTTTGCAACCTTAAGGGTGTTCCCTGCCTGTAATTGTTTGTATGCTAAAGAGAAACAGCCGAGAGAAACTAGGCCCATTAGTAAATGAGGAAAGGGAAAAGATTAATGACAATTCAGAAATAACTAGAACTGATTTGACACTGGGGATCTGCCCCAGTTACAGCCTTCAGGGCCAGTCACCAGCACTCCACCAGCAGCACAAATCCAGAAAGCAAAGCAGGAGCTCTGCTGCCACTGGCGTGAGTGCTTTAGAAATCAATTTATTTTTTGATTTCTATGTATGTTTTTTTCAGCCAAATTTTGTGATTTGGGTTTGAAGTAGAGTTTATCAGTGCTCATTAGTGCCTGAAACTCTCTCTGGGGCCACAACAACCCTTAAAATGAGGAAGTTTTACTTTTTGTAGGAGTTAGTAAAAAAATGTAGGTATAAAGAGCTATTAAAAGGTAATGTATAGTGCATGGCCAGTATGGACACCAATGCCATATGTGTTATTTAGTAAATTGAACGTGCAGCCAATGGCTGGTCTAGAAATAATGAAGTGTGGTGATGGTAGGAAAATTAGCAAAAGGTGAAAAAGTTGATTCTTGCTGATGGATGCAAACAGCAAAGCAGGTGTTGGGTTGGCTCAGTGACAAATGAGGGGGGTCTGCAAGAAATATCTGAAGGAAGCCAAAGCAGCAGAGGCTTCATGGTGAGGTGAGTGTGTGTTACAGCAGAGGAGAGGAGAGAAAATGAGGGGAAAATACAGAAAAATATACAGGAAAATCACAGACTCGTGGAATCATTGAGGTTGGAAAAGGCCTTTAAGACCAACAAGTCCAAATATAAACCTGACATCACCAAGGCCACAAATAGCCCATGTCCCCAGGTGCCACATCTACACAGCTTTGCAACCCCTGCAGTGCCCTGGGTGGGATTGGCCAGGCTGGGAGCAGCCCCAGAGGAGAGGAGCTCCTAAAACCCCTCAAACAGGCCCAGGGGGGCACGGGCTGTGGCTGGGTGGGGGCACAGGGCTGGTGTGTGCCAGGGCTGGGTGACAAGGGACACCACCTGGGGCAGTGGAAGGTGTCCCAGGCCGTGGCTGGACCAAGGTCCCTTCAAACCCCAGCCACTCCAGGGCTCTCTGACTGTGGGAAAAGGGTGATGCAAATGCTGGGATCCATTTGCAGGATTATGGGACAGCAGCTGGGCCCATCAGCAGTGATGGATTTATGGGAAAACCAGAGGAGTTGGTAAGGATAAGGGTTTTATGGTCTGAAAAGACCTCCCAGTGAAGACAGACCCTGACCAAAAATGTCCAAAAATACAATTAACATGGAGAGCTAACGAGCAACACCAGCAGTTCACAGGGGTGGAAGAGGAGAAGGAGCAAAGAAGACAGGAGAGAGCAGGCAGAAAGCACAGCAGGGCTCCAGGTGTTCTGGATTTTTTGGGAACAAGGCTGTCCAGAGCAGCTGTGACTGTCCCACCCTTGGAAGTGCCCAAGGCCAGGCTGGACACTGGGGCTTGGAGCAGCCTGGGACCCTGGAAGGTGTCCCTGCCATGGCAGGGTGGCACTGGATGAAGTTTAAGGTCCCTTCTCACCAGACCATTTTGGGATTCGAGATTCCCCTCCCTTCCAGCAGCAGCTCTGCAAGACCTCCCCTTCCTGCAGGTCCATGCACACCAACCCTCCCAGTTTCTGTTTTCCCAGGTGCCAGAGACAGAACCATACCCCAGGGCAGGCGTCCCCAGCTCTGCTTCCAGACCAAATGATTCTTTCTCCCACCATGGGGATAATGAGGAGGCCCCTCCTGTGCCTTGCTGGTTTCCCTTGATCTGCATGGTGCTGTAGCCTGCTGACAGGCAGAGGGGAAGGCAAGGCAAACACTCTGTAGGGATAAATGTGCTGAGCAAACTGCAAAGGCTGTCAGAGCATTGGTATTCCACACCAGGGACAGGGCAGAGCCTCGGTGGCTCCTGTGGTCAGAGCAGGAGGGGAGCTGGGGCTCCTGCTGCCTTTTGAGCAGGAGAGGAAAATGGGGGGAAGGATAAAGAGGGGAGGGTGCTGCAAGCCTGACACCCTGGGTGAGAATTCCTCCCTTGGCTGGAAGAAAAAGAAATAAAGCTGGGATTAAGGGAGGAGGATTTGCCTGTGGCTTGAAGATGATGCACTGAAAGGCAGCTCTGGCACGGTGACACGAGTGACAGAGCCCAGGGGTGGCACCGGTGGCCTCACCCCAAACTTTGGAAGCTGATGTTGGCTTTTGCTCACATTTAGTTCACTTCAGAGCAAACCTTCAGAAAGAGAGATCCCAAAGAGACCCCGAGGTGGTCTGAAGGGAAAGCAGGGCAGGGGACAGTGACAGAGCTGGGATTCACCTGACAGGCTGGGTGAAGGAGGACACACACACAGAAAGGGGGAAAGGGGACCAAACCCAGGCAGAACTGGGTGAACAGCAAGGAGGAAAAGGACAAGAGTCAGCACAGCACAGGAGATAAAATTCCAAGGCCTAAGGGAAGAAAACAATCCTTAGGAGAGCCTATGACTGACCAGGTGAGAATGAAAAAATATCAGATGAACGAGGTGATAGAAAGTCCAAAAGCTGCTACGGTGTTAACAGTGGAACAAAGATAACGAAATCCAGAGCTGAGGAAGAGAATGGATGGAAAAATACTGAGTCAGAGGAATTCTGGGCAGAAAAAGAACTGGAGAATGAGGGAGGCTGGACAGGGCCAAGGTCAGAGGGGGTCACACACGGAGCAGAGGCTGCTGGGCCTGGCAGGTGCTTTATAAGAGATTTTTTAAAAGTGCATTAAAAAACAAGAAATGAGGAGAAGAAAAGAGAGAGCACAGTTGGACAAAATGAAGGGAAGAAACAGCAGGAAGCAGAAAAAAACCAATGTAAGGAATAAATAAACAGAGAACCCTGGGCTCCAGCCCTGCTGAGGGAAGAGCCTGGGCAGACATCAGGGAGCACTATTTTCCTGTCCAAAACTCCTGCACTTATCATACCATTAGAAATGTAATTTCTTAGGCTGGATATAACTCTGTAATGCAGCAAAATATGATTTGAGGGCTGGATTGAATATTGAGATTTCTAATTGCAGCACAGTTAGACTGAGAATTGCAGCCAGCAGGATATTTCCATCTGTGTCTTCCTCCAGGAAACCCCACACAGGGGTTGCACTGCCCTTTTTGGGGTTTCCAGAGATTCCCACCCTGTTGTCTCTGGCTCTGAGCCCCAGCAGGGTCCTCTCCTGCCCACCCCAGCAGGGTGGGGACACGGGAGCTGCTGCAGACCTGGCAGTGCCACTCAAGGAGCCATCGTCAAACTCTTTTTAAGAATAAAAAGGGCTTGCACAGCACTTATTTTTCACATGTCACACACCATTAAAGACTTGAAGGTTCCTACCCCACGTGGTAACAAAATCATGGTACATAAAAAAATATGAACTTGTAGAAAGAGAAATAATCCTAAATATATAAAGCTAAGCCTAAATAACTAAAGATAAATTAATCCTCACCATTCCATGACTCTAAATAATTGTGACTCACTCAGCAAAACTGTGGGGCAAATCCCAGGGTTTGAATGTTATATTGTTCCCCTTGTTTAAATTAGTTAATTAATTAATTTTTTTTAATATACAAAACTTAGAAAAATAAAACCCCTCCTCCGGGAAGGCTGCCCTAAATGGCCCTGATTTCCATGCATGCCACCCTGATGACTTCACTCACTCCCTGCAGCTGAGATTCGAGAGGTGTAACTAAAAGCAGAGCTTCTGGGGGGTTTTAGCACAACTTCCCCAGCCCCACAACCCTGCCAGGTTTGGAGAGCAATTAGAAAGATCTCACACCTCTCAGGCCTCCCCTCCAGCCAAGCCAACACCCCAGCACACTTAGCCTGCCCTTTTTTTTTTCCAATTTCAGCATGTTCAGTGTACCAATAATGCTCTGATGCATTTCACTCTTGACTGCATACAGTGAGATTGCTAATCAGGATTACTTGATTCAGTAAACACTGATTTCAATAAAAAGACAAAAAAAAATTATCATAAATATAGAGAAAGTGCTGGAGGCAGTGACAGGTGATTAAAATCTCATTCACTTGGAATCAGCCTGATTCATGGTAGTCGAATAGAGGAAGTCTTCATATCAGCAGCAGATGATTATTATCTCACTCACTCCAAGTCACTTCTGATTGCACATGCACACACAAACTGGCACAAAGTAGATTCATGAACAACAAATCATCATGCAGGGGTCTGACCTCCTTAAAATGAGGCTTTGTATAATAATTCTTCAGAAACAAGCAGATATAGGGGGGGATAATGCTAATTTACGGAGTAGGCATAACAAGCAAGCTCACATTAAACACCCAGAATGGAGAGGAAGCCAGTAAATTCTCAGTATTGAGCTGAAATACCGAAGATTAATTGATTTAAAGCGCTGTTTTCATCTCTTTGAACACAATTCCAAACATGAAAATGAAGTATTTCGAAGTACTGCTTCAAACAGACAGTGAAAGATTCAAACAGCAGGATTCCCCAATGTTTTGATTTGAGAAGTAAAACTTCCCTGAAATAAGATTTTCTTCAGTTGTGAGCACGTCCCTGGCTATGCTTTGAGAGCACGGATAAATTCAGGACACTGGTGAATTTTTATCTCTTGAGGTTTAGGTTGGATATTGGAAAAAGTTCTTCCCCCAGAGGGCTGAGCCTATTCCTCAAGGAGCAACACCTACCCCTTACACAGGGCACTGATAATTCATTAATTGGAGACCAAACCTGCTAATGACAGGGCTCTTTTCTTCAAACAACACAAACTGTGAGTGTTCTCACACCAAGGAACTCCAGTCAGGCAGCAGGAAGTGACATCTCCAAAATATGTCCAATTTCCTGAGTAAAACAACGTATTGTCCTGCCACCATTAACTGAGAACACATTTAGATAAGCATATATTATCTGCTTATGCTTAAACCCCTTAAAATCTCAAAAAATAGCAAATTAATTACAATTTTTTAGTGCACGCTCCCCTGGTTCTGTAGAACACAAAGTGTCCTCTCAGACCTCCACCACAACAGGAAGTTTTGGGCAGAAAAAGCTTATGCAGAAGGAAGTTAAACAATTACAGCTTTCCCTGCTGGTTTGAAGGAGGTTTTTTTTTGGATTGACAGTGCAATCAGAGGCAGTAGCAGTGGCAGTGTCAAAGTGCAAGTCAATAGCTTGGTCAGATGTTGCCTGACAGAAATGAGGAACAGCAGTGGAGGGCGAGGGGAGCATCCCTTGCATCCAGGGCCTGCTGAACCAGTGGCAGAGCAAGGCAAGGTGTTGTTTAGCACGGCCATGGCTCGTAAAATCAACCTGCTGAAGGGTGCAGGAAGGGAGAACCTGGGGGTGGCCACCAGTGAAATCCCTTTGCAGCCATCTGGGCTGTGTCAGGCTGACAGAGGGGAGCTGGCCAGGGAAGGAAGTGGCCCAGTAGTCCCAACAGTGGGCAGAGATAATGCTCAATTCCCTGCAGTGTCTGCATCTGATAACCCAATTATCCCCAGTCTATTTTTTCAAAGTCTCTTTGAACCTGTGACCCACTACAAACAAAATGTATTTGTGTTGTTCTTAACTGCTAAACTCTGAAACAACAAAGGGCCTGGGGAAGAGTTGCCAACTTGTGTATTTCTTCCAGGCCTCCAACAATTACATTTCCATCAATCCAGTGCATTATTTTTAAACAGGGGTACTTTTTGATCTGGAAGAAGTTGAATGGCAAAAGTGATTTAAATACACTGTTCAGGATTAAACCCCTTCTGACTAAGCAGAAATAAATGAAGCCAGGAAATGCTCTGCTAAAGCATTTAACATAAGTTAAAAGTGACACTTGTTATGCAGCAAATGTCAGTCCAGCTGCTCCTGTTATTTATTAAACAGCACTTTTATTTTGGACAAACACATCAACTTGGCTAACTACTTCCTGGTACAATTTATTCCAGTTTTATATATGTATATAAATATATATATATATATAAACACCATTTTCTTCTGGAGGGGACAGTTTCTGCCAGGAAAAAAAGTTAGAAGAAGCAGCACTTCTCCAAGGTTGCTCTTACAGCAATCACAGACACCAGGACTTGCTCTCACATTTATTCATCTGGTTTTCTGTCTCCTCCTTTGTCTCTTTGAATATGAACTGGGTTCTCTACACTTGTGTGACACACTGTCAGCTGGAGGAATCCACGTCTCAAAGAGTGGAACACATGGAATTTATACCTGCAGGCAATTAAGGCTGGGATTATTTGGGAGCTCAGATGATGTCATGCCCAGCCAGAAGCATCTTTCCACAACCAGAACCCAGGAGAGCCAAGTAATCTGAAAATTATACCACAGGAATCATAGGTAATCAGGAGGCTTGTTTATCACAACAGGCCAAATTAAGGGAGAGCTCTTTTTGCTGACTGGGAGCTCCCCTGAAACCACAGAAAAACACAATAAAAACCCCAGGGTTGAACCCATGGTGCAACGTGGCTCGACAGGCAAAGAGCTGTGGCAGAGAGACCACAACAAGGAGTTGCAATGGTTTGTAAATCAAAATTGTTCTGGAGTTTAAATGACACCTAAAGGAGGTATGGGGATGCTGGTGGGACACAGACACCCCTTGGTGTAAATGAGATTGAAAAATGAATGAATCTCCAGCCCCCCCTGAGGGGCTGCACTTCACAGCCCAGGCACACATGGGATGACCCACACAGACATGTAGCACACAGAATAAAATTTTCTATCACCTTCAGAAGCTGGATCAATTGTTAATTCTACCATATGTTCAAGCATATTCTGTTACATTAGTGTCTTCGGAAAAGCCCGTGGAAGAGGAGGGAATGTGTGAAAACATCCATGCTGTGCCAGTAAGTAGTTATTTTATGTTTGTAATTTTAGTTTTACTGACTTTGGGCCTAATCCAGTGCGGGGAGTCACAGCTCTCCTTCGTTGGAGCACTGGGAGGGGTTTTTGGGGTTTATGGGGCTGTTTGGTGTGGAGGGAATCCAGCATTCCCTGTGGGATGTGCATGTCCCAGGGCATGGAGGGTGTCCAGGAGCCTGTCAGGGTGGGAGGGCTGGTGGGACACACAGCACCCTGGGGCTCCCAGGGGGCCTCCCCAGGCTGTCCCAAGCACCCAGCTCCTCTCAGAGCAGGATTTCGGACATGGCCCGAGCCAGCTTGACCAACCATGTCAGAGGAGACCCCAAGGGATGCCTCCAAGGGTTGTGTTCATGGCAAATAAAACTCCATTATTGCTCATCCAGGGGTGTGCCTGTGGATGCACACGTGACAGCACCAGGGTTAGAACAGCATGGGTTTTAATGTCCATTCCAAGCCAAAGCACTCCCTGATTCTCTGACAACCAGATGCAGGACTGATGGTGGACATGCACAGGTAGGAACCCTCACTGTGGGTGCCCACAAGTCCCATCAGCTGGGGACAGTCAGCCTGGACACCTTGCCAGGGCAGACCAGCCCAGCCGTGCCCACCAGTGCGTCCCCTGGGGTCTCCTCCAACACCCACAGCACAGATACAGCTCCCTTCTCCCAGGAAATGCTCTGGGTCCCACCAGGCTGAAGACTGGATGGGATTTAAGGTCACTTCCAACAGAAATTATTCCATTATTCTATAACCAACTCTTGGAGGTGACTGAGGAGAAAATGCAATTCCACAGTGATGCAGGAGCTGTGGGCTCCCCCTGACCACGTGAAGGTAAAGTGTTGGAAAAGCTGCAGGAGGCTCTCTGAAGATGGTACATGAGGTAATTAATTTTACTTTTCCTGTGGTTTGGGTGCCAGGGAGCTGATCTGCACAGGAAGGACAGCAGGGAAACCCACGGAAGCACAACTGGCTGAATCATCCTCTAGCGCTCCACCAGCAGGAGTGGTGGAAATCACACTTAGATCACTTCCCAGAGAGCAGAAAACTTGCACACACAAAAAAAGCAAAATAGCAGGTAGTGAGATGAAAAGTGATTAAATGCGAGATGCCTTTAATGCCTTAACTCTTTCTGAGCCCAGGTCAAGGGCAGTGGTCGATGTGGCCATGTTTCTGCAGCCTCAGCTTTAAAAAACGAGTGAGATAGCGGGAACACCACTGCCTTCACTGTCCTCACAGCTGAATTCATCTTTCCTGTCGCACAAATCTGGTCTGGCAAGCTGGGCTGCCATGAGTAAATATGACTCTTATGCATAAAAAATGACATCACGCACGTCTCGGATTGTCACCGACTGTCACACGAAGCACCTCGGAGCCGCAGCTCCCAGGAAAGCTCCCACCCAAGGAGCCAGGGCACGGAATCCTCAAATCTCCCCGGAGCCACAGGGATCCTGCCGCAGTCACTGCAGCAACCACGGCTCTCTTTGGGAAATCCTAACGATGCTCCAACGCAGCAAAATGTGCATTTCCATCCCTTCCTGTGCTTTACTTTGTTTCTCAGCTGTC
>VZRH01000009.1:360723-489430 GCA_013397555.1 Urocynchramus pylzowi | reverse complement strand
CACCCCACGACCTGAATATTCACGAGAAGAGAAACACCAATTTATACAAAAACGCAATAAAAAAGAAATATTTACAAAAGAAAGGAACGCCTTCTTGGTGGCCGCTATCAGAGGTGTCTGACAAGCTGCCATGTGTTCTGGATTGCAGATCGCTCTGTTAATTTGTTTGGTTTCTTTTTTTCTCTTTTCTTTTCCTTTTTGTCATTGTAATGAGAGAAGAGGGAAAGAGTAAGAAGTTCCCTTACCCCAAAGACTAGGGGGTGGCATCACAAAGACTCTTCCCCTCTTTCCTCCTTAATTTCCTCTGTGAAATATAAGAAAATATTCCCCTCACCAACCCTGCCCACCCTCTCCTCACACACTTTGACTTTACAGGTAAATCCCACCCTCCCCCCTGCCTCAGCTTAAAAAATAAATAAAATAAATAAGTAAATAAATAAAAGGCCTTCTGTTGGCTTAAAAAGAGAACGATAAGATAAAATCAACCATGGTGTGGTGAGGAATGTGAGAGAGGTGGCTTTCAGCTCAAGAAATGTGGCTCATAAAGACAGGGCTGCCATCTCCCTTCAGAGTCAATCCTCAGCAGTGTCCCCATGCTCTCAGCACAGGACTCTCTTAACCCTTCACCTGGTGAGCCATGGTGATTGAGACACTGGGACAGACCCAGGATAAGCCATAGAGACTTTGCCATATCTCTCAGGATGGGAGAGGTCAGTCCACACCCCCACCTCAGGAGATAGATGACATGTGAAAGGTGTGTTCAGCTTCTCACTCCTACCATTGCTCCTTTTTCTTTAGTTTACCTTGCATCTAAAATGATACAATGAAAAGAAAAAACACTCTTATTGATACTAAGTGCACCAGGAAAGCTGTCACTACAACTGCAGGGATGGGAAACCCTAGGCTATTCCAGCTTTACGCCTGTGCTAGTATCTCTCTCTTTCACACAGAGGCACACACACACGTACACGCACATCTCAGCTTTGTACATCTTCAGTCTTCAGCACAAGTTTCTGTGCTCTCTGGCATTTATTCAAGCACATCCCTTCCCAGGAAGACAAGCTGTGTACTTCCTCTGTACATTCAATAGTAAATATACACATGTATTTCCCATGGGTGCATACACCCTCCTCCCATTTTCACATGTGCAAGGAGGCATTGAAACAGTCCACCAGCACCACCACCACCACACGCACCCTTCTATGGCATTTCTTTTTCCCTTTCCACCATTGGCAGAGGGCACCCTATTCTTTTTGTTCCAACCTGCTGGCCAAGTGTAGAGAGAGCAGAAGGATTAAGCTCCTTCTTTCTCTCCCGTCCTTGCTGAAAGGACATGCCAAAATGGGTTTGGTGTCCCCTGAAGTGACGGTGAAAAAACTCCCCACCTTTCCCTACTCTTAAGCTCTGTTCTACAGTGTTTGTTCTCCAGACACCTCATAGGATACTGGGTTTATTTTGCTTTCTTCACAGACATTTCAAGTATAAAGTTATCGTATATACTCGCAGATAGGCAAACCCATACTATATACTGCTCCCAACCTTGAAGAATGTCAGAACTCGTGAGCAGCTCACAGCTAACAAACCAACCCTGCTCCTCTTTCCTCAAATCCTTCCTATTTCTGTGCAAACCAGCATCTTTTGTCTAAGTTTGGGAAACCAACCCTGGAGTCAGGGAGGCTCAAACTCATACTTCTACTTCTTTTCTCTCTCTCCCACTGGTCTGCCATAGATTCAATGGCTGTAATAGCCATAGTGAAACCACTAGCCTGACCTGCAGACAAATCTTCCCTCCCTCCCTCCACACGCCCCAGCAGACAATTCAAAATTTTAGCGTAAAATTTCTCAGCATATACGCAAATATATATATATATATATATATTTCAGCCCTAAACCCCCATAGTCTTCACAAAATAATGTAACAAGAACCTCAATATAGCTAACATGTAAGTGCATCATCAAGTTAGTGTTGTTATTCTCCCTTCACTTTCTCCACGTCAAACACTACTCTTTTCTAGGCAGTTTTAGGAACAGTTGCCTGAGCAAGCATATTTTCCTGCATGTCCATTACACTGCTGCTGCTGCCTCCTCCTGTCACACACACACATAGGCGTGTGCCCACATGCCTTTCCCCGCTGGGAGCCAGCAGAAGTGAACACGAAAGTCACTGCTGCTTCTCCTCAGCCCACCCCTTCCCTGCCTTTTTCTCTGCTTCCTGAAACCACGAGCAAGGATATCCAACTCCGACATCACTGTAAAGTGCAATGGCCAGGAATGGAGGAGAATGGGAGGAGCGAGAACATGGAAAAAGAGATAAAACGGGAGGCTTGGGAAAGGAGGAGGAAGAGGGGAAACCAAAGAGGTGGCACTTGTCACCAGTGCTGCACTACTCACAACTCCAGTATCCCACAAGCTAAGGACGACTCAGGAGAGTAGCTGATGGGATTGATCCCACCCCACCCTCCCATGCTCCACATACATCCCCAGTCCCTCCCCGAGCTCTTCCCCTCTCACTCAAACATCAGACTCAATACTGGAGAGTTTCTCATAAACATGCCCGTTGCTGGAGCCATTGAAAGCCCTGGGGTTTTTGTTGTTAGGCACACAGGGGTTGGACTGGTTCCCTATACAGATGTCCTTCTGGAAACGGGCTGGCACAGCCCCATGAAGGGCTGAAACCACCGGCTTGTTGGTGGTGACAATGGCTCGGAAGTCTGGCCTGGCTTTGGGCCCTCCTGCCACCACAGGCTGCCTGAAGAAATAAGATTTGCTGCCGTGGAGCAAGCATTGGTCATCCCCAAAAGTGGGGATGAAAGGGTTTTGGGTGACCCGGTCGGGGTAGAGCGACTTGCTGAGCATGTAGCCCCCACTGCTGCCGGGGTTGTTGTGGTGGTGGTAGCTGGTGGCGGGCACTGAGGACTTGTTGTTGGCAAAGGTGGTCTCACTGGCTGGCATCTCAAACATGTGGGCGTAGGGGCTCCCCTCCAAAAAGCGGCCCTTGTCCTTGAGGCTGACGCTGCGGGGGGCCAGGGCCGAGTCATCCTTCTGCAGGTCCACAAAGGTGTCGTAGGAGTGCTGCCGGCGGAGTTTGTTGCGGTTCTTCTTCTGCACCTTAGAGGCAGAATTGGAAGGGCTCTGAGGATATTTGGAGGAGGAGGTGGCACTGGTGGCCACGGGCACAGGGGCAGGCGGCTGGTCCAGCTCTTGGAGCGAGTTGTCCTCACTGATGTCATACAGGTTGCCCGCTTTCTTGCAAGCCTCACAGCGGATGCAGGCCTGGCGAGTGGAGTTCTGCCCCACCGTTGATGGCGTGTAGTTGTGCAGCTTAGAAGGGCAACTGCGGCAGAAATTAGCCCCGGTCCGGTCTTCCCAGTCTAGATTGGTCAGGTTCTTCTCCCACGGTGCTGGGACCCCACTCACAACGCTATGCTTGTGCTCATTGCCTCCACCAAACTCGCCCGAGCCGTGCTTGTGATGGGCCCTGTTAGTGCAGGATCCACCCCCTCCTCCTCCCGCGTCACGCTTAAACTCATCTCCCCGTTCTTTGTAGATATCCGTCAGGTCCACGTGTTCCCAGTGCGGTGAGTTCTCCTTGGTCCGAAACTGGTCAAGGTAGAAGTCCCGTAGCCCTTCCTTGTCCCTGAAGTAGCGCTTGTGGTCAGGTGAGCGGGGCGGGCGCCGGCGGTAGGCCAGCTCTATCTCATCAAATTCCCTCCGGGACTTGGCGGAGGCTGGGCGCTTCTTCAGGCTGTCCTTGTACTGCTGCTTCCGCCTCTTGGCTGCGTTGCCCTCAATGTTGCCATAGGTGACCGTGTGAGTGGAAATGTCAGAGACATCTGAGCGGATCAGGTCGTCGTGAGTCCCACTGCCCCCGTAACGGTCACTCTTGAAGGAGAACTTGCCATAAAGGTCACCCAGCTGGCTGTGCTTGGCAGGGGGTAGCCCCAGGTCCAAGGGCTTCTTCCCGATGGAGCGCGACTGGGCGTTGAAGGGCGGGTTGTCACAGTCATAGAGCCCGTCAATGGAGCTGGTGCTGCCAATGCTATGGGGGCGGTGGTGGTGGTGGTAGTGGTCCTGATACACATTGCTGTCCTTCAGCTGGAGATTGCCAAAGGTCCTTTCCACCTCGCTAATATAGTCACTAAATAGGTTCTCCTCACAGGGGGGGTTGTTGTAGGATTTGCAGTCTGAGTGGGTGAAGCTGCGGCGGTGCTCAGAGATATCATAGACGGATGACTCGCGGCGGATAAAGTCCAGGGCACTCTGTGGTGATCCATTGACCCCTGACAGGTTGGCCATGTTCTTGGCTGTCCGAAGCAGGCGGAGGATGTTGGAATGGGTGTTGTTCATAGTTGCTGTGGGGGAGTTCATTGCTGACTGGCGTTCTTCAATGGCCACGCCATGGATGCAGCTGTAGATACCCTGAAATGAGAGAAAGTAAGGAGGTGAGCGGTCCTGCAAAGAATACACAGAGGGGGACCTAGACTGGGAAGCATCCTGTGCATCAAGAGTGTGTTCCTGTAGGATAGTAGGGCCTATCAGCCTTCCATCGTGAAGCACAATCGTATCAAATAAAATCAGATCTGCTCTACCAACCCTTGCTGTTCTGACCCTCTTTCTTCACCCTCACATTTTTCTTTTCCCTCCATTCCTCTTCCTCTGCTTTGTTTCAATTTGTATCTCCAGCATGCAGGAATACCTGCTTGCATCTGTAAGAGTTAGTCAAATCTAGTAGGTATAACACAGAATTGCAAATGGGGACAATAATATCCTTGGGAATAAAAGAATCAAGACAAATTATTCTGTGTGGATGAGAGGATAAAAGTCTGTTTTGGCCCCTGAAAATCATCTGGGCATCAGTGAATCAATGAGACAGGAGCTATCTTAAAAGGGAACAGCTTCATTTGTCATAAACTTAGCTACCTTTATCACCAGTGCAGATTAGAAAGGGAAACAGAGAAAGAGCAGAAGTCTTGAATAGGTATTTAGGTATTTTGCATGTGGTTGACTGAGGTACAATAGAATTCTTAATTGCATTCTGTTAAATTTAACAGTGACAACAGGCTCTAAATTGACACCCCTGAAAGCAGAAGTTCTCTATTCAACCCCAAATCAGACAACAGAAAGGCCCAATTTCTCCATATTCTCCACAAGCTCATTTCACCCATGACTGTTTGCAAGGGCTATCCCTAGGAACAGAACGAAAGGGCCTCCTTTATTCCCTGACCTGCCAAATGGTGCCTGATGATTAATGTCAATTGTGAAATGGACTCCATCACATCATGTTATCATGGTTTCTCAGCAGATAGCAGATGATTAACACTATTCAGACCTTTCACCAACCTGGCCTAGGTCTAACAGATAACCACAGAATGAAATAATCTATTCTTAGCTTAGAGTCACCAAGCACAATGCCCCATCTCATCTCCAGACTAAACCACATTAGAAACTAACAATATAGAAGAGAGGCTTTGTCATTTCTCTTCAATATGTTATGCAGCAATTATATACTCCTTGTACAATCAAAGTAAATTCTGCTACATCAGATGCTGAGCTAAAAAATGCCAAGATTTGACCTCACTTCAGAATGGATCAGGAGAATGGACCAGTGGCTTGAAAGAAGGAAAATAAAGCTCAAAATGGGATACTGCTAGCAACACTAATAGTAGGAGATGACTCAGAAATGGCTAGAATCTGTTTTAAATGTAAATGTTGTACCCTAAGGCAGATTTGCATAAAGCAATTGCTAAGTTTATGTGGTCATCCTCTGTAGAAAGATTTCTGCATAGTTCAGGGCATGGCTTTCAGTTAAGGACTTCTGACTGTCAATGAAGGCACCCTTCTAGTTAACAAAAGGTCAGCTGAAAAGCTGTTATTTAGAGGACAGTGTAAAACTCCCAGATTTCTAATCATATTATCCATCATTACTTGATTACATTTAGAGGGTCCCCAAATTTGGACTCCTCACAACCCACTTTGGAGGAGCAAACAGTAACAGTTAACTTGTCTTTTCGTGTGTTTTCATTTCCATGTAAAATTTTCATTTCCTTTACCATAAGCCAGCAGAGACCAAAGACGTCACATTAAAAACTAACATGTTTTTACAACATTAACAGTGCAAAGATGACACTGTGCAGACTGCCACTGTGTATTAGACAGTCTTGGTGGATATTCCCATCTCCAGTACCTAGGACTGTCTAATTAAAGCCTCTGTTCATCCCTGTCAGTTAATGGCACTCACCCTGCTGATGGAGAAGACCACACCAGGCTTGCCAGAGCAGACGCCCATGAAGCAGTGGCGGAACTGCCAGTAGAAGAGATGCTCACAGATGAAGGTGATGAGACTGAGGGCCATGGCTGCTCCCAACATGTAGAAGACACCTGCCATGTTATCTATATCCAGCTGGCTGCTCATAACCTCATTCTTCTCATTGTGACAAATGCCAGTGAGCCAGAGAGCTTCCAGCTCCTCCATCTCCCCTAGAATGACAGACAGGAGGAAAGAAACAGATTAGATAATCCTGAAAAGGCTGAAGAGCTCAAACTGGGGCAGACTGAAAGCAAGAAGCTGGCCTAACATAATTTCCACTCTCCACATTCTTTTTCTACATCTACAACATCCATAAAATATCCTGACTGCCCTTCTGATGGGGGCAAGTGCCATCTGTCACAGGAAAGTCAACAGGATTTTTCCAAAGCCTGATATTAGCCATAACAAGCTGTGCCACAGGACACAGCTATGACACTTGCTGGATGTCTACACTGAGATCCTGAAACAGTTGTCTACCACGTGACTGAAGACCTGGCCTCACAAACTTCCACTTTCATTAAGTCAGTGAAGGGAAAAATTAGTGACTGATAGTGGTAGACAAAAATTAATCATTTCTAGATGAAAACATTGTATGTTTCCGACTCGGAATCAAAATATTGATTGTTTTCAATCAATATTTGTTTCCATCATATCCATAGCTCATTAAAACCAGGTGCAATGTTCCAAAAAACATTTGAGTATTTTTACTTGTTTTTCTTCCCTTCAATTTTGTCCAAATTCAACACTTCCAAGGGCTTTGACCAATCAAAAATTTTACTAATTTGTATCAGCTATGAGCAAATGTTCTGTACTCTAATTTCATACACCACTTACTACCATTATGGTGCTTTCATGAGGGGTGAGAGAGAGGTAAACACTCACATGGATGCACATATTGAGACATTCAGAACAAACTAATTTTGCAGGATGACAAATTGTTTCATGTTGTTAGAAAAGTTAGTTTTTCACATTTTCAATCTCCAGTCCAGTGGCAGAGGGAAAAAGTCCATATATTTAAGTAGTGACATAACAGAGTCTTTGAAGCTTTGTGGAGAACTTATGTCCTTCTCTGAAATAATACATACCAGGCTTTTTATGAAACAGAACTATCTATCTGTCAGGTGGCCAATTTTCTGAAGTATGTCCAAGTTATGTTCTTTCCATATTTATAATATCATATGTTATTTTCAGATTTCAGGGCAGAAAAAGAATACTTATAAATAGAATAACCTGTAAATTTTATTTATTCATAAAAAAAAGGACACAGGAAAATGTAATGTGAAATGGAAAGACAGGAAAATACTTCCTAAGAAGGAATTTCTTTTCCTATGAACAGTTTTTGTTAATACTAGCAATTTCTCTGTAAATTAAGAGTTTAACTATGTAACTATAATATTCTAATTAAAAACTCATTCCAAAATATGCCTCTGAGTCTGAAGTTCTTCCTTGTTTTTTCATTTTGTTTTGTTTTGGGTCTTTTTCTAGGTTTTGGACAATCTGATCTAGCTCTTTCAATCAGAAATATTTATCCTTTAATTCAATAAACTCTGCATGGATTGATCCTGTCTAGAGCTATAAAGTATGGAATAACCACAGACAGTCCAATATAATTAGTGGGTTTGGTCATGGCAAAACCTCAAAGCTAGTGAAAAATTCACACCAGAAATACTGTTTTTACAAGATATTTTTCACATAAGCTATTTCTCAAGCACACATCTGAGCTTGTTCTATGAAAACTTTAGTGCTTTTGGCACTGCTTTTGATGATACCGCTACCCTGCATCAATAACATGAAAGAAGTGACATCCTCGCTTTTTTGGTGTGCTGCCTCTAAAAAAACCCCATTAATAATTCCATGTTCTCAACTCACATCTGAAGCACCAGAGCTAGAAACTTCAGTTTCTTACATGCAAAACTCAGTATTTCCTAGGAAAATTCCAGCACTTCTTTTTCTTGTCACTTACCATCTCCAAAAAGCTGAAGAATCGCAAGATCAACCTGGCGCTTCCAGCCTGAGTCCTTTTGGATGGCAATGCCATAGCCAGTGGAGGCGAACACTTTCCCACTCCCAATCGTCACCAGCTTGCAGCCTTCATCTCTGCCAGCCATGTAGTTTAGCACTGCTGCATCATAAATGAAAGCATCCAACTTCCTGCACAGAGGCAAGAAACAAGAGGGTATAGTACAGAAAACATAACATCTGTATGAAATCAAAGGTGTTTTTAGATAGATAAGGATGAAATTAACCTCTTTAAGATGGGCTGCAATATGTCATGTAGAATCACAGAAAGGTTTGGGTTGAAAAGGATCTTAAAGACCATCTAGTACCAGTCCCCATGACATGGGCAGGAATACCTTCCACCAGACGAGGTTGCTCAGAGCCCTGTCCAGCCTGGCCTCAAACCCTCCTGGGGATGGGACATTCACAACTTCATCACCTCACAGTAAAGTGCCTCACCACCATCATGCAAAAGATTTTTTTCATAATCCCTAATTTATCTAATCTTTCACATTGAAACCATTCCCCCTCATCCTGTCACTACATGCATTAACAAAAAGTTTCTCTCCAGCCCTCTTGTAGATTTCCTTCAGGAAGATCACAATCAGGTCACCCTAAAGCCTTCCCTTCTGAACAATCCCAGTTCTCTCAGCCTTTCCTTGTAAGGAGAGGTGCTCTGTCCTTTTAATCATTTTGGTGGCCTGCTCTGGACTTGCTCCAACAGGTCTGTGTCCTTTTTTGTGCAGAGGACCCCAGAGCTGGATGCAGCACTGCAGGTGGGGTCTCACCAG
The DNA here is from genome assembly GCA_013397555.1 of Urocynchramus pylzowi. Taxonomy (NCBI): domain Eukaryota; kingdom Metazoa; phylum Chordata; class Aves; order Passeriformes; family Fringillidae; genus Urocynchramus; species Urocynchramus pylzowi. Next base: position 480,334 of record VZRH01000009.1, on the reverse strand, counting down.
AGCAGAGCAAAGGGGCAGAGTCCCCTCCTTTGTCCTGCTGCCCACGCTCCTTTGGATGCAGCCCAGGACACAATTGGCTTTCTGGGCTGAGTGCACATTGCTGGGTCATGTCCAGCCTCTTGTCCACCTGTGCTCCCAAGTCCTTCTTGGCAAGGCTGCCCTTGATCCCTTCATCCCCCAGCTGGTCTTTTGATACCTGGGGTTGCCCCAGCCCAGGTGCAGCACCTTGCACTGGCTCTTGTTAAATCTCATTAAATCCCCGTGTGCCCAGTTCTTGAGCCTGTCCACGTCCCTCTGGATGGTACCCCATCCTTCAGGCATCATCTTCACCTTCACCATAGTTAAATGAAATCTAAAGCTGTCTTACAGGTGAACCTGGGTTATAAATGAGGATCGTCTGTTTCCTTCTGACTATCTGCTAATCATCATTTCTGATCTTAAAGGAAATTTGGAATACACACATGCTGCAAGATAAAGATGAATGAAGAGGAAGTCAAGGGGATCTATATCCTTAAGAATAGCTTATATTTCTGTACTGCCTTTCATCTCGAAAGAATCTAAAATGCCTTATAAAATATATCAATATTAGATAGCAAAGTAGGGATTGAAGTAAGGAAAATATTTTCTTCAATTCAAATTCTGGCATGACTTAGCTGAGAAAAATTCGGGTTTTTTCAAATCAAATGCAGTGAGGATATTATGTTTAACCCCTCAGTTACTGTGAAAAGGACTACCAAATCTTTACCAATGTCAACTGGCCAGAAGAGCAGCTTTATGGTTTACCCTGCTGAATTGGTCTTTGTTAAAGAATTTTCAGCTGAAAATCACAACAAAAATTCTGTTTCAACACAGAGAAATCCCCATTATGGACTGTGCAGAGAGCACAACGGCCTGATGAGAGCCTTTTCACACTGCAACAAATTGATTTGGATGTGGGGGGCAGTCTCAGGAAGCTGCATCTTCCACAAACCCAAAGACAGCTGATGAGTAAATCCTCCCACTAGATCTGAAATGAAACATTTTCTGATAAATGACCTAAGATCTTCCAGATGCACATTGTCTCTCACATGCTATGTTTACAATACACCTCCTGCACATATATTTACAGTATGGTGATTATCTCAGTTCAAGTGCTTATCTGTGAGGAAGTCTGTCCAAGGGTGAACATGAAGCCAGGATGACATCTATCACAAGTGATGAGCTCTATTTCATCCATATATTTCCACAACAGTGCATATTTATTTCCTGAATTATGACCATCCTGGCAAATGTACCTTCCCAGGATGATATCCAACTATGGTACAGCCATTTGTAATGGGCTGCGGGCCTCTGAACCTGGCAAACAGGTTTAGGAAAATTCAGTCAATCTAGTAATTAAATTGGCTAAACATCTTAATTTGTGCTTTGAAATGAACTTTCTCATAAGAGTGCAACATGAGTGTAAGCAAAAATAGTTTTTGTTCACTGTGGTTGGGCTCTGACAACCAAAATGGTCAGTTCTGAGAGCAGGTCTTTAATTACAAAGGACAAAGGCTTGCAAAATGTCATTTTGAGATAGGTCCTTTGCAGATTCACTGCTATTAACACAGGATGAGCTATTCAAGCATGCTTTTTTGCTGACGATTCTTCCCACGTCTCCAAAATTACCCAAGGAAATGCTTCCATTTTTTATACTTCCATATTATTCAAATAATGTTTTGTTTAGCCCTTGATACTAAAATATTCCAGAGAGTCGGCTACTTCCAAACTATTTGCTTCAAACCTACCTTCCATTATATTGTATTAGCTGGTGATACACTGGGGTGGGATTAGTCTGACAGCTTCCTGATTAACATAATCTTTTATACACAGAAGGAGGGAAAACAAAGGAATTTCTAGATGACAATATAAATGCTCTGAAAAAACTTTGTCCACAGAGACCTGTGAGCTTTTCTTCTGTATGCATAAAAACCCATCAGCATGAAACATCTTGATGAAGCAAGGTCTTTGGGACCAATACACACATGGATTATGTACACAGGGATACAGTAGATCCTCTTTTTCTTTTTGTTTTTAAATTCTTATAAACACAGCAAAAACAGAAACTTTTATACAGATGTCAATAGAAAAACCTGTAAAAAGAACCACAGAGTCACTCTCCTGTGCTACTGTGCTATGTGTGATCTTGCTATACTTTTAACCATGGAATTATAATAGAGGCTCGTTTTTCAAACCCTAAAAAGTAAATTTTCCAGACAAGCATGCAAAAAGTCAGGCTTCTGTGCTGAGTAAGCATGAAAGAAAGCCTCACCCAGTCTTCAGTGAGAACAGTGCATCGTCCACCCCCCTCTGATTGAACTTCACCATGTAGCTGTGCATTTCAGGGTAGTTGTTGCGGATATTCCTTTCCGTGCTGCCGTTGGGAACTGTCCCGAAGCGGAAAGGGGGTGAGAAGTCATTTGGTTTCTGGAACTGAAGAGACAGAAAAAGGAACATTTCTCACAATCTTTCAGATTGAAGCAGTCATCTGGTTGGGAGAACATCAGGTTGATCTGATTTTATTTTACTATCATGCAGGAAACATAATTGAGAAGATATTACATTTTATTGTTTTCAAACATTAATATCTCCTATTAATGCCTAAGAAACAAGAAGTAAATCTGAGCAAGCTGTTCTTTTTCTCTGCTCTGGATTAAGTGCATGAAATAGTCAATGATCAAAGATTAAATAGGAGGTTAGATAAAAGGAAAAAGGAAAGGGAAAATGTAACAGTGGTGCTGGAACACAGTCAAGAAACGGTTTCCAATAAAGTCTATGTGATGTGCTTTTTATCCACAAACTGTCATTTAGTTCCTAAGTATCTTTTTCAGCTCTGTGGATGCTTTGCAATTCTTGGTCCTGACAGAGGTAGAAAAGTAATTAATGAGGAGAGATGCCTCTCAGCACACCTCACACCCACTTCACCGAACAAATTATTAGCTTTCAAGTTTTGGGCAAATGTCCCAAATAAAATGCTGTTAGTGGCTGCAAGTTACTAGTTACATTTGGTGCCCAGAACAGAGCTGGCAGAACACTCCAAAGCTTTTGCTGCTCACAAGAAATACATTCATTATATCATTCCCCCACGGCTGCAAGCCTGTGAGATTTTATATGCCACTTGCTTAACTCAAGTCATAATCAATGCTCTCTGGGATTTTATGAGGAGTAAAATTTAGACTGTCAATTATCAAGACTGCTTAAAACCAGCAGATGAGAAGGAGCACAGAACTATAAACCAGGAACTGAATAAGCAGTAAAGAAAAAGATGCAAAGGTAGGTTAAATGGAAGGAAGCCCCCTCCTCTCTGGATGTATCAAGCAGTAGCTTGCCTGGTGTTACTTCTTGACTCCCAACTGTGACTCTGTATTTCTATGATCCTGAGAAGCACACTGACAACAGGCTAATGGTCAGACCAAAACCATTTAACAGCAGAAGCACACCTGGTACATGAATACGTGCAGTCATGCACTGCCACCTTCTACAGGGCTGCAATCTACAGATAGTTCTAGCTTAAAACACATGCAGATGAGCCTTGTTCTTGAGCTCTACGTAAAGCCATTTTAGAACTTGGTCAGCCCAACTGAGGAGGCCAGAGCCCCTAAAGCAGTGTATCTTGCTCACACCTCAGCCATGAGGACAGCTAGAAGCTGGGTCTGTGGATAGGTGAAGGCACTGTTCACCTGTTTCTGTGTCCCAGTCAACTCATCTCTCCATTTGGATGGCAAGATGGGCTAACTTGTATGTGCATGTGAGTGTGTGAGAGAGAATGCACAGTGTCCTACTGCTTTAAGCCAATAAAAAACATCAGGGCTGTTTTTCTGAACTCAGTGCATCACCAACAAAACCTTCACATAGCATAAAACAGACAGTAAGGTGTCTCTTAGAACTTTGTCACACCCTCTAGGGAGGAAGACAAACTCACAGCTATCAAAGACTGTAATGAAAGCAAACTTTGATGGGAGAAAAATCACCGCAGCATGCTAAAATTATTCTTTTTTACTAAGCTGATTAAAGCAGCAGCCTAGGGGACCCATCACAAGGAGGGCACTGCCATGCCAGACACAAAGAAACACAGTCTCTCCCCTGACATGCTAAACCAGGAGATTGCAGTGTGGGCAACTTGCTTTCCCAGAGGCTGCAGAACTCCATCTTCAAGGCATACAGGACATTCCCATTCCCACAGAGCCCTCTGACAGAGTACAGTCAACAGGAGAAGCATCAGGCAGGCCTGACTAACATTTGTGTGACTGAGTTTTGGCATGTCCATTTTATACTTCCACCCTCCATTCCCAGTGACACAATCTTACTTTGTCTGCTTCCATCATGATGCCTACAAACTGGAGTAAGAAGGATTATAAAGTCGGGCATTTCCCTGTGATAAGGGAAATCATCCCAACTCTGAATTATCTTTTGTCTCCACCCTGTTCCAGAGCCCATCATAGCAGCCACAGGTGAAAGGCTCCAGATTTCATTTTTAATCTCCTGGGCAATCAATAAAGAAAGAAAACATTTCTCTTGTAAGAAATTACTGTTTCTGGCAATAGGAAAAGCACATTTCTAGAGAAAGAAGTCAGGTTGATGACCTATACAAATTCACATACTACTCATTCACTCACCAATCATTACCTCCTGCTGATTCCTTAGTCAGAATAGATCTTCAAATGCAAATTACTCTCCTCACACCAACATACACACACACTTCAGCAATAGCTTGGTGAACAGCAAGGCAGGAAATGATATGAAAGGATCCATATGGGGCCCACACCAGACAATTTTACCCTGAGTGCCCAGGAGGAACACAGATCCCCAGCTAACCTAGCTTAATGTTTACGAAGCTGAAAGTAACCAATGTCCAGCTGACTCCACAGTTGATAAAGTAAGAGATAAGCAGCTACTTCTCTGTATTTGAGAAGTACCAGCAGTACATGCATGCAGCTTTCTGACAGGAGACAGCAGTTCAAAAATCCCCATGTGTGTTTCTTGGCAGCAATTGGGCACAGCCCAGTCCAGGGATGAAGGGGTTTCCAGAGTCAAAAAATATTGCACCATTCTGAATTAACTTCTTTCCCACACAGCTCATCCTGAGGGAACAAGAAGACATGTGAGCCTTCCTGGAAAGTTCATGGGACAGATGGGGAAGGAGTGTGTCCTCTTCTGCCAACACGGTAGAGGAATGCGTGGAGGAGCTGGAGATGATCTGTAAGGAGGAAAGTTGATTGACAGATTGTCAAAGAGTTCAGTAAGGAAAGCCACTTGTTTGATTTCTCCCAGGAGCTGGGACTGTGAGCCTGGATCATAAGTATCATCCCCAGGGAAGCAGGGCTCTTTGGCAGACGGGTCTGTAAGGAGTCTGAGACACGAGGGAGGAGCTGATGCCCAGTGCAGGGGCCGTTACATGGAGGAAGCCTGTGCAGAGGTAATCTCAATGCTGCACTGGACACAGACAAAGGAATTAACCTCAGATATGGACAGAAAGGGTCAGAATGTAGATGAATTAGAGAACTGTCCCGTTATTTCATGCAAAAATTTCTCCTGTCAGAGCTTTAAGTCACAAAAACTCCACTCCGGGCATCTGTGAAGAGGAGTCCTGTGAGTTTCTGGCAAAAAAAAATGAGGTGGTAATAGGGGAAGGGAAAATAAGCAACTACATCAGTTGCTGAGAAAACCCAGCTGTACAGGGTCCACACTTGTAGGAGCCCCACATTATACTTGACACTAGCAGGAGATCTGTCCTGCTGCCCAGCTCTACCTACCTCAAGGGGTGAGGGAACCAGCACAGCTCAGCTGCAGTCCTGTACCCAAAGAGCCCCAGACAGAGATGCATCCCACTTGCATCCTCCCACTCATTCACCGTGGAACCTCTGTTGTGAGATGCTCCCCAAGGTGATGTGCACATCCTCTCACCCATGAAAGAAGTCCCACTTGCTTCACATCAATTGTGAAGGTGGATGCTAGAGATGGGGGTGGAAAGCAGGCACCGAGGATGCCTGAAGGGCTGCAGTAGCTCTGGGACATGAGATAGCCATGTTCAGAGCCCAGTGGCTGCCTGCCTCTTCAACCCCTCACTCCACAAACTGAAATCAAGGAGCATTAAGTGCACAGCAGACCTCGGCTTTGCAAAAGTAACCTCTCGGAGTCAGAGAGCAGAAATCTTCCTTCTCTGGAGAGCAATAAACACACAGGCTGGAAGCTGTTAGCACATTCAGGGGGGAGAGCTGCTTTGCCACTCCTCTCCACATCTCTCCATGAGAGCTGTCGACAGCGGCAGTGAAAGGGCTTTAAGTGACTCGGCTGGCAGAGCTGTTTCATTAGCAATTTGGAGCCATGCCGTGCAGAAAGCAGCATTGTTCTCAGATGTTCGGATATCAATCTGCATAATGAAACAGGTGATAGGAGCTCTTCCCATTCATGCAGCAGCAATTGGAGGGGATTTAGAGATGAGGGGAAGGGGTTATGTCTAATTGGCGACAATTAATTTGATGAGATTTTTTTTTTTCAATATATTGTCTATCACCGAATGGATCCTACAGAAAAGCACATCTGCACTTATTTATCTGCCTCATGTAGGCCCTGTTTACACTGTAAAGTGTTTGCCAATAGCATTGAAAGCAGTTTCCCAAACTCAGCAAGCTCTTGCAACAAAAAGTCTCTTTTTTATCAGCCGATCTACTTTTACACTGCTGAAAAAAACCCCAAATCAATCTACTGCTGAATAACATAATGAGCTGGCAGAACTTGGTGCAAGGGTGGGTGCGTGGGTGTGTGGGTGTGTGGGTGTAGTGTTTTACCCTTATATAGCTTCTCTGGGAGGGCTCCTTACACTTTGCAAGGCCCTGATGACCAGTTAAAATTTTCTGCCACAGGAAGCTCCACAGCTCTGACCCATCAAACTGGGAGCCACAAATTCAGCAGCTAGCTCCTCTGCTAGCTGCAAGTCCAAAAGAGATTAAGCCCATGTTAGATACTTTGAGCTCACTTCATTTACCCAAAAGTAAGTGCCAAGCTGAGATGCCTAGGGATTTTCACCCTGGGAACAGGTGAACACATACTTGACACATAGTCCCTATGTCAAATCTGCCCACCACCTGAGGGTAGTTTGGACACTTCAGTACACCTAAAATAGCTCTAGACATCTACATTGGCCCAAATGAATCTAGCCACTGGGCCATTCAGCTCCCAGGACATCTCCCACCTAAAGTACAGGGAGCCAACCACTATGGGTAGCAACAAGCCCAAAGTGCCCACCACCCCCTTAATGTAAACCTCTTTGCATTGCCCAAACATCCTCAACTGTCTCCTCTTGTTCTGGTTCAGCTGTATGTCACTGCAGTCAGCTTGCCCCTTTCCTCATTGCCTGAAAATCCAACCAGGCTGTTTGCAAAGAGCTTCCTTCAGAACCTTAAAAACTGAAGAGTGGGTCAGTGATTTTCAGGTCTAACTCTGAGGTAGCTCCATGCCTGTACTTAAGTCCTGATACACATGTCCACAGCAGCATGTCTTGCCATACCTGCCTTCTATGTCCTCTGTTTCAGCTGTTTGTATGTCCTGTTTTCAGGAAATTAATTCCTTCATAGCTAATGGACAACTCTCAAAGAGAAAAAGCTTGTTTTTTTCTTATCCCCAAAATACATAATTTTTGTCCCCAAGCTGCACCACGAACAATGCCACAGAATCCCAAACCTGGATTTGACCCTAAGAAGATGTCTCTTCCACCTCTGTCTCTCCAGTGAGTCTCTCCTGGACATCACCATTCCTGACAGCTCTTAATCCAGTTCACTGTGGAAGATGGCTGGTACTGGAGACTCCTCCATTCCCTGGACAATGCCCACCAGAGCTTTACTACTGGAAAGTTCTTCCAAGTACCTGAACTAAAGTCTTCCAGCTGCAAATACAACTGCAATATTTTCTGTTATCTTGTCCGTGGACAGGGAAATCCAAACAGTTTCTTCTTCTCTGAAGGTGCATTTTATGTTTTTGAAGACCATTGTGCTGCTGCTTCTCCATGTTCTTTGACTGCAGCTAAAGAAGCCCAGTTTCTTTAGTCTTTCTTTGCAAGCTGTATTATATGGACCTGCAACCATTCTTGCTGTTGTCCTTTGGCTGTATCCTGTAGGTCTTTCCTTGACTTACCTTTAGCTGGTGAACATGCTCTCCACCATACCAAGAACAATCTGATCAAGATCCAAAGATGCTGAGAGAATATTACAGTAAAAAAGCTTGCAGTAAGGCAACACAAACAATGCTAGTCAGAGTTCATGTTTATTATTCCTCTTTTCAGGGCCTCTCTGTATTATATCATGTTTTGTCAATCCTTCATTTTCAGCTTGCAAGTGCTTCAAAGCTGCAACTCTGTCCTGATCTGCATTCAGGTAGTGATCAGTTTGTTTCTGGAATGTCAATCAGCACTGCCAGCACTGTCTTCAGAGCTTCTACTGTACTCTTTTCTTTCTGCAGCTTGGACTGTGCACATAGGCACATCCACAAACCCATGCCCCCTGCCACCTGTCCTGGAAGAGAAGGTGCTCTACAGATTTCGAGCACAGAACCTGCAACGTTTGGTGGCTTGGTGTTGTAGGCACTGTAAAATCAGCAAAATTGCATCCCAGCTAGGAGTGTGCCAGCTATGCCAGCCCAACAGCATAGGCAGAAAATCATACTGCAAATCTAAATCTTAGCACTGGTACAAGTCTGTGTGGAGAGCAGACTAAAGTGACTGTGCTGCTCATTCTCTATTATTAATGACTCTCTTGCACAAATACTTCTCGAGATTCATTCCTAAAGCATTCCTCTCCCCTCTGTACAGTCGTGTAGTTTTGACATTACAGACATTTTTTATTTCCAAGGTGGAACTCTCAGCCATTTCTAAGTGCCTATGAGTTTTCAGATCATCCTTTTACCCTAGCTCTTTTTAGTTCCCTCTTGCATTCCATCACAATAACATTCTCTGTCTCTTCAGCAGTGGCTGGGACTCCTCACAGCTCTGAATCCAGTTGCCACATCAACTCTTCCTGAAACCCCAGTTTCTTGTCTTCACTAGTCAAACAACACGTCTTGATTTATAAACAAACAAACAAAAAAAAAGGAAGCTAAAAAAAGGGGACCAAACAGCAACAAATCAAATATGTCATTTTTGGGAGGGCACAAAATTACCCTGTCCTCCCTCAGACTTTGACTTTGTGGTTTATCTTATTATTCAGTACCCAGTGATGTTTCAAATTCTCTGTCTTGCTTTGCATAGCACTTTCACCCATGAATTGCTCTAGATAAGTCCAAGAAAGGAGTTATCAGTTAGTGCAGCTGACTGCAGTGAAGTTGGCAAAGAATTCTATTAAAGTCCCTTTTAAAGGAAGATGTAGTGTGGGTCAGACCCACAAAAGAGAAAGAAAAATATCTGTGAACGTCTGTTGGTGAAATATGGACATGTGCAGGTCAGGAAAGGGAACAGAGCAACCTGGTGACAATGCAGAGGTGAGGGGGGGCAGGTGAAAGCAAAAGAAAAGAGTTCAAATATAGCAACTTTAAAAATAGTTGTCCTTGCAAAATAACTGAGATGAAAGCAGAGATCCAAGTGGTGGAAGAAGCCTCCATCACATGCAGTTATTGCCAGAGCAGTGCACACAGTAGGACTGTGCAGCCCCTTTGCAAGCTGGATTGCTGTGCACAGACCGGCTCCGTGCCACCTCTGCACCTTGGGCAGCGCAGCGTCACCCCGAGCAGGCGGCATGTCGGGCATCCCACGCCCTCCAGGAACACACCTGCTTGTGCCTGCTGCCACCACACTGCCTTCCTGCTGACCCAAGCACTGCAGGTACACCAGGTCTGAGGGGCCACTGCAGGATCCCACCACCACTCTGCAGACAGAGTCCACCCACCACCAGCACACCTGGAGTCTTCTGGGTGGGGCAAGTGCCTGAACATTACACAGGCTCTGTGCAGTTTCTCCACCCGACAGGTAATACTAAAGCCTTAAATATTCCTCAGGACACATTTGGCAATATATAGGCTTCAAGTCACTGTTAGGTGTCCCTCAAGCCTTGACCAGAAATCTGTAGTGGAATCACTGAGCTTCACCAGTCAGAGCCAAAAGCTGCTTGCACAGCTCAAGTGTTAGTATGTGTGATATCAGAGCACCACAGTCATCTCTGTTGCAATGAAGGGTGCTCTGAAATCGTAGCTATGGTACACTTAACTTTCGGTTGCATGCATGTAGAGGATGGAGATCATCTGTTTATCCAGCATCAAATTATGCCATGTATTTAATTCTTGAAAGTCAGCTTCCTTGGAAGCTAAACACAGTTGGACAAAGGGTATCTACTGAATAATCCCAGGCAAACACAAAAGAGAAATTCATAAGGCAGAAAGATGCCACTTACTACACTCATGTTAATATCATTAGGAGTGTAGATGTTCATTCAGAGGGAGAAAATTAACTGATTAAAAAGACCTTGAGAGGAGAGGTGACAGCTAAGTACAGAGGAATTTGAAATCTGCTTTGTTTGCACATGAGACAGCTGGTTAACAAATTATGAAACACTCTGAGAAATTCAGAGGATGTAGTTTGGTGGGGAAGCAATTCCATTTTTCACCCATTTTCGCTAACAAAGGAAAGTCAGATCCTCCTGTCTTCTGAGTACTAACAGTAGCCAACCTACTATTATGTGGATTCTATCCACTGGGCAGCAGGGTGAAACCCTGCACAAGCCTGGCAAACCTCTAAAAGACTTCACAGGGCGCATAATTTTCATCCAAGCAATTGTAAAACCTTACTAATCACATTAGTGCAATTTCTTAAGCACATCTGTAGGGCAGAGAGGCAAAGCAAAAAGCAGGGCACTTCAGACAGGGCAGCACCTTCCCAGAGTTGGGAGATAACACCTTCCTTTAACCTTCTGATGAAAGCTGCCTCCTACCTGCAGGTGAAAGAGAGAGAAATGAAAGCCATATCACTCCCACGTGAGTCCTGGGGCACTGAGCTACACCTGAAGTAAACAAGTCTACTGGGCCACCAAGATTTAGGGGAAGGTTGACCTAGAGTAGACAAAGGCCTGGGAGAAGCAGGGCTTCTTTCCATGCAGTGAAGTAAAAAATGCCTGGAAAGATACAATCTGCCAGATATTTATCAAGTATATGTATGTGCATATAACTCCAAATGTCACGGTCACTAGGCATCAGGAATGAAAGTGTGGGGGTACAGCTGTTGTATACTTTTTTTTTTTTTTTTAATCCTGTAGATCTCATACTCCCATTCCTTCCCCACCAGTAATTCAGCCCTGATCATTCAGCTGAAGGAAGTCAGTTCTCATCTCTCAGGCTGCCAAAAATTGGTGGCAGGGCCATTGTCTCTTATTTGACTGCAAAGTGCCAAGTACATTTATGGCGCCATATAAATAATAAATAAAAATATTCATTGTTTTCCTCTCCCCTGACTTATACTGATGTGAGAAGCAGGGCAATCCTTTGCTTCCCTCTCTCCCTCTCCCCCTTACGTAACTCTCCAAAGACAGCTTTTTCCAGACTGCCAAGCAATTAGCACAGAAGCAACCAAATTTAACCACTACCTCCAAAGGAGGATAGCTCCAAGAGCTGGTGAGAAGGAAGATGAAAAGAAAGGGTCAGTGGTGGCCAAGGCCTGGGAAAGGCTAGGGTGCTGTGGAGGGGGAATCCAAAAGCTGCAAGCTAAGGACTGCGCCACGGCCCCATCACCAAAGTCCCTTATCCAGCGACTCTCATCTGTACCTCCAACAAAGCCCAGGGGTTTGCATTTCTTCCTTTCCAGCAAGGATGAATTAAGCCTACAGTCTCAGTCTGAGTATTCCCTCCCTTGCATCTTACCTGCTTAAGTTCCCAACTAAACTGCATTTTAACTGTCAAAAATCCTGATTAGTCGCATTAGAGGTTTTTACTGTCATTAAATAATGGAATGGGGTGGAAGAGACTTTAAAGATCATCTAACCCCAATCCTCATCCTGTGGGCAGGGACACATTTCACTAGACCAGTTGCTTGGAGCCCCATCCAACCTGGCTTGAATAGTTCCAGGGTTGAGGCATCCACAACTTCTCTCAGCACTGCTTCCAGTGCATCACCGCCATCACAGCAAAGAAATATTTTTCCTAATCCCTAATTTAAACCTATTCTCTTTCAGTTTGAAGCCCTTACCCCTTGTCCTGTCATTACATGCTCTTGTTAAAAAGTCTCTTTCCATCTTTCTTGTAGGTTTCCCTTCAGGTACTGGAAGGCCACAATTAGGTTACCCTAAAGCCTTCCCTTTTTAAAGCTGGACAATCCCAATTCTTTCAGCCTTTCCTTGTAAGGAGATGTGCTCCTTCCCTTTAATAATTTTGGTGGCCTGCTCTGGACTCACTCTAGCAGATCCATGTTCTTTTTGTTCAGCAGACAACACCCCAGAGCTGGATGCAGCACTGCAGGTGGGGTCTCACCAGAGCAGAGCAAAGGGGCAGAGTCCCCTCCTTTGTCCTGCTGCCCACGCTCCTTTGGATGCAGCCCAGGACACAATTGGCTTTCTGGGCTGAGTGCACATTGCTGGGTCATGTCCAGCCTCTTGTCCACCTGTGCTCCCAAGTCCTTCTTGGCAAGGCTGCCCTTGATCCCTTCATCCCCCAGTCATTTTTGATACCAGAGAAGTCCCTACAGATGAACAGAAAAAGAGAGAATTCTGAGAGACCAAGTGAAGGCTAAAGCACACTGCAGCCTCCTTGTTGCTCTGCACTGTACAGTGCTGAGCTGAAGAAAATGAGGGAGAATGACAAAGAAACTAGGACTGAAGCAGGGGGAAAACAAAACATGTTTTAAAGACCCACTGACTTTAAACATTTATAGTCTTAAAAACTAGTGAATCACATTTTAGCACACAGGCACAGAGGTTTGTTCCAAATATCTCAGAAAGCATAAAAATTATCCCAAAACAAAGACTGCAGAATGTCTAAATCTATGATAAATACACCCATCTGCAACTGCAAAAAATTACCTAAGATTACCTTTATGTATACAATAAATGTAAGTCACAAATCAGAAAAATCTATTACTAACATATGATATGCTGTAGCTATTTAATAGCTATTTATTAATAAGAAATTTTTAGCATAATATGTAATTACACATGGTACACATGCATTATGTGTGTTTACACATAATATATAGCTACACAATATAATATTTTAAAATACTTCATACTATAGCACCTGATGATTTACAAGGACATGCAGAGAAATAATCAGATTTTGAGCCATAAAATTTCAGACTTTCAGAGCTCTGAGTTTTTTACACTTCACTATGAACCAGTGTTTTTTGTATTAAGCACTAGTTGGTATCACTGTTATTGATAAAGGACATATTTAAGCAAAAGGCACAGCTGAACTCATTTACACTGAGATGTACCCCTAGGAAAGCCTGTGGAAAGAAATTCAACTCTACCCCATGACATAAGCTCTGGAGATTCAAGAACCTCTTTATTTTGGGAAGGTTTTTTTTGTCAAGTAAGGTGCATCAGATTTACGCATTTTGGAAAAGGCTATGATTTGTCACAAGAGGACAGGATTGGAAGTGGCATGGTCCTTCTTCTGTCTGCCTAACTCATATCTCCACAAAGGTGTCCTGACAATAAAAATCATACTGCTGTTGAAAGATGGCACACTTTCTGCCTTTGGACACCACCACATAAAACTTCCTTTGTATCCTGCTGAAATGTGTGGAAGTACCACAAATGTCAGTTAACACTAAATATTTAATCCCCTGGAAGATTTGTACTCCCTCTAAGCCATCCAGTTAGACAATCTTCCCCTTGTAGAGCTCACAAGGCACAAGACTGACCCTCACTTTTAGTCCTCTTGAAAAACATCTTGCTGCAGGTATCTGCTCTGCATTTCCCCTGGACTTCTCCAGAACAGGTATTGGTTGTACAAAAGCTGCGAGCTCAGGGAAGCATTTAACTTCAATCATGTGAAAAATAGCCCATTGACTTTAAAGTCACCACTCATGAGCACAAAGTTAAGCACATGCTTAAGTCTTCTGCATGTCTGGGATCCTTGTATAATTTCGATTTAATGTGCCGCAAAGTACAATGTGGGAAATAATTCATTTTTCAGTTTCACAGCCAAGCATCTGTTACTGCCAGAAAAGAGCAGATCCTTTTCTTTCTGTAGGTTTTTCAGTGAGGCTTTTGTTTTGTATCAACCTGAAATGTTCCATTCACCTCAGATCTACCTATGTTGTTTCATGTTCCAATTATCTCTGTCTGTCCCCTTCCTTGTTACAGAAAAAAAAAAACAACTTTTTTCCCCTTTTTTCTCCCTTAAATGTAGGTCAGTTTTATGAGCAGTGCCTTTAGAAAATGACATGTCAAAATACATGTTGGAAATATCAAAGTATTTTGTATAAAGTATACTAAAATGAGCTATTTTTTGAAAATATCAGATATTCCTTCTGCCTTTGTATACTCTCCTCAAGTTTCTTTTCATAAAAATAGTGGCCAGTTTTAACTTCAGAACCTACCTTTCAAAAAAAGAAACAAGCTCATATGTATTGAAAAAATAACTGACCCATGCTGCATTTGTCTCAGCATTGCATTAACATCTTAAAAAGCAAATAAGTCAAATACATGTGAAATTTCAGCAATCTATATTAATTTGCAGGCATGCAGAAATCAATTTCTCTCCTTTTCATGTCAATTACAAATTGCCATTTTGATACTTTATTAACTTCTTTGGCATTTCCAACTAATTTATAGGAAAGGATACTATTTTTTTATTATTATTAACCTACTGCCTTCTAAATCATTTTATTTAAATGCCCTGCTGGCTGTCCACATTTGCTTTTATTCTATTACTACTTGATATGAATGGAAATTACGTATAGCTATTAGATTACTTCACACATTAGTTCATTTTATATAATCTCTCCTGTATTTATTGCCTTCGTTAGACTGAAATACCGCAGGCGCTTGTTTCTCTAATGTGTCTGAAGCTCTCCCACTAATGGAAATTGGGTTATATCTTCTGATTACACCCAGATGAAATCCAGATCCAGGAGCTGACTGCATATTCTGCAACTGGCCCTCTTACCACTGAGGCTTTCACAGGGGTCAGGGCGGCAGCAGCGCCCCACATGGATCCTGGACGGATGCAGCCCAGCAGCACGTGCAAAGGGGCTCCAGGTGGGCTTGCTGGGAGCTGGCAAGGCCAGTGTGGCACTGCCCCTGCCAGGACCACCTCCAGCCCCTCTGCTGCACAAGGTGGACCAGTGGAGGCAGAAGGTGCTGTTTGGCAGCTGCGCAGGAGGAAAGTGGTTGAGTATGCCGCAAGCACAGGGAGCTGCAAAGGAGATGTTGTCAACAGCAGGACTTTTCCTTCAGTACTGAGGAGGCCAGTGCTGCTCTCAAGCAGGAGCAAGTTTCTCCCCCCTCAAACTGCCCATGGCTGCCCCAAAGCTAAGAGCTAAAGCTTGATGTATGATTTAGCAGCTCCCAGCGTTAACATGGGGGAACTAACAGCCACCCTAAGGTGGGTTCCTGCATCAGCTCTGGCACCTGCTTTGAGCCAGCTATGCTCAAAGGGTGGCATTCAGCAAGGTGAGCATCACCTGGGACAGAGAGAGAGTGGCACAAGTCCCTACATTCATACAGGGGGCCTCCAGACACCCTCAGTTCAACCTGGTACCCTGGGACAGAGGCATCCACTCCAGCCCAGCTCAGACAGATGCGCTCAAGCATCCACAGAAGCACAGTGGGGGCATGACGTTAGTCATTGTCTTGCATGCCATTGGGAAGTAAATGCTGGGGCACAGCCAAGATATCATCCAAGAGGCACCCACCATCCTGAAACATCTGGAGCATTTCAGTCTGCTTTTCTGGGGAAGTGGCATGCCAGCAGCTGTAGGCATCTCTTGCAGTGGCTCTTCCCAGGCAAAACCTTAGGAAGAGGGTCCAAGGAGACGCTCAGGGTTGCTGTTGCAGAGTGTAGACAGCCTGACCTTGGCAAGTGCACCCCAGCCAGGCACAGGAATGGATTTTGTGAGTGCATCTGGCATTTTGGCTGCTCTACAGTGTCAGTGGGACTCCTTTCAAACTACAGAGACATTTGCAAGCAGATCTGGGTCTAGGCAAGTCGGAACAATACAATTTTGTTACTGTCACTTTGCCGATTGGCTTGGATTATATCATCTGCTGAGTCCTTGCACTGGACACAGGTACCCTTACCAGCTGATGGAGAAGGCCAGGAGACCAATCTGCCTGACTTTTGCTGTGAA
Organism: Urocynchramus pylzowi; assembly: GCA_013397555.1. Classification (NCBI taxonomy): domain Eukaryota; kingdom Metazoa; phylum Chordata; class Aves; order Passeriformes; family Fringillidae; genus Urocynchramus; species Urocynchramus pylzowi. Next base: position 464,055 of record VZRH01000009.1, on the reverse strand, counting down.
CACCAGATCATACATTTGGGATAAAAGAGATTGGAAGCAACAGTCCTTCCTCTTGGAAAACAGTATTTCTCACCTGGCTTTGAACAGTGACTGCCTCTTTTGAAAGTCTGAACTGGCTTTAAGAGGGCAAGAGAAGTGAGGTAGAACACAGTGCACTTCCATGTGCCCTGGATGTGGCTGTGCCCTTCATCCTGGCCAAGCAGTGCATTGAGAGGGTGAGTGAGTTGCAAGCAGTGTGCAGGCTTTGGAAAAGGGAAAGAATGAGATTCAGAAGAGTGGATTCCTTCCAAACCAGGGGATCTTGAGGCACTGTGACAAATGTCTGGATGACTGCTCCCAAATCCTACAGGGCCCTATGCATATTCAGAGAGTAAAATCCATAAGCCCAGTAGACAAAGCTCATTCACTCACTTTATTTTGGATGGAATTAGTCCCACCTGCCTTTATTGCCCAAAGGCAGCTGTTGGCCTTCATTTCCACCAGCCAATTTCCATTTGATTCCAGATGCTCTGGTAGATTGTAATCTTACCCAAATACTGCACTTGTACTAGCAGCTACGTTTGAGGCATACCACAATCCTCTATATACTGTAGCCTTTCTCTTCCCCAAGGAAAAAAGCACATATGCTTTAGCATAGCAAAAGTAAATACAGGTACGTTGGCAGAGAAAAGTAGAAGAAAATGGCCTCAATCCAATACACACAGGTGGCCCTACAGTGAAATCAACTAAAACAGGCCCAGAAATTTGTATTCAAAGGCTCTGTGAAGCTCCAGGAGTCACTGCTTCCAAATGGTATTTCTGCAGGTATGAAGAATATCTTGAAAAAGGTGAGAATGAAAGCATGTTCTCTCCATGAGCCTAGGCCCAGCCTGAAACAATAGATCACAGGTACAAACTATCCCATTTAGCACAGATAGTTGAAAACCTAATGATGACAAACTAATGTTACCTCTGATAGGGCTGGCTGGTTTTGAACAGTATCTTTCAGTCTGAAGGAGCTCACAGTTTCTAAGGAGTCTCTGCAACAATCTCCACCTGACAGAAAAGCATCCTCCCCTCCACCCCATCCTCAACACAGCACATTGCAAATGAGGAGACAATGTGAAACAAATTGAGGTCAAAACTAAAACAAATACATGAGCACTTCTGCATGGATTGTATTATTCTGTGCCATGTTTCATTCCAGGAAAAAAAACCAAAAACCAAACAACAAAATGAGTAAGAAAAACTCCTATGGTTAATCTGTCACAGAATTTCCAGCCTGCTGAACAGGACACCATACACACAGGAGGCCTGGCCACAAATTATTTCCAGACTGTCATGATGGACACAAGAGTCAGTAACTATAAGCAACGAGGCAGCCACAAGTGGCACTTGCAGTCCTCTTGCTGCTATCCCCAGTAGCAACGTGTGCAACCCGAAGCTCTTTGGCTGCCCTGCAATGGCATGACCCCTTCAGCAGCCCCAGTGACTGAGTAACAAGCTCAGCACTGACAATTGAGCCTCACAATACTCAATTCCTTGTGAGTAGCCTCACCACAAAACAAAAGTAAAGCAGTGCACAAAGCATTACACCCTCAGGAGCTAGACAGTGCTACCCTGCATGTATCAGCAATCTTCTCAAAATCCTCAAGTGTTCAGAGTCCAGCAAAAGTGAATGCTCTGCATGGACAAAATGCTGTGCAGATAAACAAGGCATTGAAATGCAGTCTGAACACAAAACGATTTCTCGTGGTAAGCCTCCAAACACCTTGAAAAAACAACAGTATAACTTCAAATGCAAGCAATAGCAAATCATCAAAGGCACAGTGATTTACCCCCATGGACAGAACTTGTTTTTAGAATAAATTAACAGATCATATTTGCTAGCCTAATGGCCAGCATTCCTACCCAAAACAAATTATTTAATCCTGAAAAACCAGGTTGCAGCCATTACACACATCGTCTCCAAAGCTCCATTAATTTGTTTCTTGCTGACAGTCAAGGTGTGGTTTGGGATCGCACAAGCAAGCACCGTTCAGTTCTGTCTGTAATTCATTCCTGAAGTGCTTAACGCATGTAAAAGTGCAACTGAATACCAATGAAGAACAGTTGTGCTATTTAAACCAGAGTCTAAAGCTATGATGGTGTGACTCTGAAAACACTGCCCACTTTCCTCGTGAAAGGAATGAAGAGAGGGTAGAGCAGGCTATTCTGTGGAAAAAGCTGCTTTGAGGGTTTGGGTGGATACATTACCTTTTTGTCGCTCAAGCCAGACACCTGGTCCACATATTCCTCTTGGATCATGAAGGCAGCCAGGTTGGCAGTGTAGCTGGCCAGAAAGATGACAGCGAAGAAGGCCCACACCGACACCATGATCTTGCTAGTGGTACCCTTGGGATTCTGTACTGGCACAGAGTTGTTGAACACCAGCCCCCACAGCAGCCAGATAGCTTTGCCAATGGTGAAAGAGGGACCTCCTGGTTCTAGAGTGATTCAGAAACATGATCCCACAGTGAGCATCTGAGAGTAAGTGGTCTGCATTTCCAGTCACATACAGATTTCAGAGTTAAGAGCAGAATCTATTCCCACTTGTGAGGTGAATATCTGCAGCTGCACTCCCCTGAGTTCATGCTACCACATCTCAGCTAAAAACAACCTGAAAAATTATTTTTTAAAAATGTCCTCAGGTTTCCATATTTTTCTATATCAGGAATTTCCACTGAAACCTTACACAAGGGCATTTTTTAAAAATTTGACTGAAGTATCTAGAAGATCAAACATTTAATTTTGGTTGAAGTGTTATCCCCAGAAACAGAATTTGCTCAGAAACATTCTACCCTCATTTCCAGCTGTTCAGGAGTGATGTCCTAAAGCTCCCAGCATACACCTGTGTAAAACATGGCTGTCTTTACTGTATTTGTAAAGGTATGAGGAAGAGCACCATCTGAAATATCAGGGCTCTGCAAATACTTCTGCATGAGTGTTTCATTGCTCAGTCTGTTGAAGATCCATGAACCAGAGAAGAACACAGCTCCCTCTCCCCATGTTTTGTGTCTAAGGTACATGACATATACTTGTGACATATACTTGTTCTACCTTAAGAGAATCTGCAGGTCTGCCCTAGATAGTCCAGGAGCAGACCCAGTGTTTTAAAAGCTCCTATCTTCCTCTTATTCACTTTTCAGTGTGGAAGCTCACTCATACCCCAGAAGCCATGTGTGCTGATGAAGTACTAGATCTGAAAACATGTGAAATGACACCTATCTCCCAGCAATCTCATATCCCCAGCACATGCTGGTTCCATTAGTGGGAACCTAACCCAGAACTTCCTCAACTTGAGCAGAAGAAGAGCTGAGAGGGAGAATGCCGATGTGATCACTCTCCGGACACTGAGAAGATCCTCTTAGGATAAATGGAACAAGTTCAAGCATCTGTCCTTTCTCCAATGGTGCCAACCTGATCAGCATCCCACACTTTATCTCCTCAGGCAGGCTGATTGGGTCCTAGTGCTGCTGCCTGTGGTTAAGATTGACTCCAGCAAAATAGCAAAAGGGAAGAAAGTTTCGACATGCCTCTCCAAACCTCTGAGCAGCAAATAGCATCGATCATCTGGAAACACTAACCGTGCTACCCTAAGTACAACTGAACAATGCAAGGAGCTCATCTTTTACCCAGGGAACTGCACACCAAGTTCAGAGCAGAATCATCACCTGGTAAACAGGGGCCTTTAAATTCCAGGGAGATAAAGTTCCTAAGAGAAACATAATTTTGCAGTCTTTGTCTTTTTACACGCTGGAGTGGTATTTTTACGTCCCTCTCTAACTAATGTGCCCTAAGATATACAGGTGAAAGGCCTGAAAAACATCAGTGGGAACTGTACAGTGGAAGGAAATCTTGAGAAGTTCCCTTCTAAAAGCCTTCCTCTCTCCAACGATCACCCCACGTGCTTCCACAATTACTTTGTCAGACATAAACCAAGATTGTAAGAGAAAATTTAGATGTTTGGGGTATTTGAGGCATACTGTCAGGGGTGTACTGTCATAGTTCAAATGCAGCCAAAGTAACATGAGCCAGGGTTCTCATTACCAAAATCAGCATTGCAGTCTCTGCAGCAGATTTCTATGTCTTCATATTTCATCTCTCAGAAATAATATCTGTCTGATCATGCAATAATCATGCAATCTTCATAATTACTCAGAAATATTGATACTTGCAGCTGCAGTTTGGCTAACTTAACAACTGCACAACTGCATGTCTGTACTAAAAACTGCTTCCAGTTCTACATCTGTATTAATACCTCTTAAGAGACTCAGGTTTCTCAGAACTCGTGCCCACAAATCCATGCAATTATGATCAGGTGCCATAAAGGCCCTCCACAGCTCTATGTTAAGAGACAAGTTCTCCACTTCCCCATGTATGTGGTTCTGCCTGCATTCTCACTAACACTTTTTATTTTCACTCCTCTCTAATTCGATGGCATAAATTCACTCATAGCACTAGACTTGGGAGCAAATGAGTGCATTTTCCACTAACTGTCTCTCTCCCACTATTCTGTATGAACCAATAAATCCAGAAAGGTTTGAAGGGCTGATTCACCAGGTGGTGAACATATGCAGATGACAGAAGACTCAACTTGCTAATTGTTTTCATGTCAATAAGAGGAAAAAGGCTGTGTCTTAGGAAGGACAGACAGCCTTTCTTTAATTCATCTGGCTGCCTTCTGAAGATCAGAACCACAAAAATGGATCACTTGTTTTGTCCAAACTTTCCTGCTGCCCTTGAAAAATAATTTTTTACCCACTCCCAAGAAAATGAGTTTCCCATTCTCTCAGTTGGTCTTAGAAAGCCAGAAAGGCAGGGAAGGACCTGGCCAGGTGACAGATGTGGATTCTGGAGGACATAGCACTATGCTGGGAGGCCAGCAGAGTGGCTTGCTCTGCAGGGAGATGTAGCACTGAAGGATGGATTGACAGTGCTGAGCCCTGTGATTGCCTCAGAGTGCAGCATTGTAGTCCCTGCCAGCACTGGCTACCAGGGCCCATTTTCCTTCAATGAGAAACAAGTTGGAGCTGATATGTGCTTTAGACATGAAAGGCGACACAGCTCCGTCTCTCACGCCAAGCAAATTATCCATTATACACATCTGCTCTCTTCACAGCCTTTTTCCGCCTCCATCCCTGTCCTCTTCAGTCTGAATGCAGAGCTCAGAGTGGGCTAGATCCGTATCGCGCTCAAGGCACAGGAACACCCCAACAAACAAACGGAGACTGGAAACCAGAGGGGATCATAGCAAGAAACAGCTCCCCTTACCTCTGCCATCAGCAAGGCACCGATTATAGCCCACAGGGCTGAAGTACTCAAAGACAAAGACAGCCACCGCAGAGATGATAAGCAGCATCACAAACATCATCACCCATACGTCAGCACTGAAAGGTTCTGGAGAGGAAGAGAAAGCCATGGTGAAAGACCTGATAACACCTCACCTCCTTTGCTCTCCAGAGAAGCCCAGTGTGGGGCAAACTGGGTTGGGGAAAAGCAGAAGTTAAAACAAAGTCTTCAACCTGGTTCTGAAAAACTTCTTGAACTGGAAAAGCTGAAGCCTCTGTCTCTGTAATGACTGCATTCCACCGTACTGTTACATTTGTGACACATGGCTCCATCTGGAACCACACACAGCCATTGTGGCATGCATTGATAAAATAAAACGCATTGATAAAAGATTGTTCCCAGGAAGTCCTCCAGCACCATCTGGAGAGAGTGGGGAAAATCAGGCAGAACTGGCAGAGTTTCAGACAAACATCCAACTTTCAAGACGTTATCGAGCCAAAGAGCATCTCCAAATTTCTAAGGTTCAGCCATAATGACAGTAGATTTTTTAGTATTCCATCCCTCTAGCTATGGGAACACTGGCTCATTCTAGAAATGTTAGTGTTCATGTTCTGCAAGTATTTGATCTCTGCCATGTTTTCTCCTTCTCCCAGCCTGAATAGAAAAAGATTGGACTGAACTAGACCAAAGAAACAAAGAACTTTGCTCCTTTGCTAATATTGCAACTTCAGTTAAATTGCAGTTCAGAATTTTGGAGATAACTTCAACGTTGCTTTTAAATACCCCAGCAATATTGGTGGACTTGCTAAGGAAAAAAATTCCTGAAGAGTTAGTAGTCATGAAACTCATATTCAAAAAGGTCTGGGAAAATTTCATTACCCATATAAAAGTATTTCTGTCTGTGAATGTTCTCAGGACTCTGGCAGAGAGCAGACAGTAATTACATAACTCATACACTGTGTTTGCAGCATCATAAAGCATTTTATAAAGCCAAATAGTAGACACTAGGAAGGCACAAATGTCTTGGGGAAATGCAGTATCATTTCCGTATTCTCTGATCACCCTCCATCGCTGAAGGACATTAGAAAAGCCTTTATTGTAAGACACAGTGTCAGCACAGAACCGATGGCTCAACTGCTCTTGAACAGCTCTATTAGTTCTCTAACTTCTACTAGGTGTCAAGGGAGGGCCAAGTTAACATCTTTACAAATAAGGTCTCTCAATGTGCAACTATTTATTGTCAATTGCTATCACCAAGTGTTACGATATCCCAGCTATAAGGTTTGAATCAATTTTCTTCTGGCCAACACTCGAACATACTATTAGTTGAGTCACTGGGAAATCACGTGCTACAATGTATGTGACAACTCAGAGTGAGCCAAATTTTTCTAGGATTAGGCATACAATTGCTGAAAAATGCCTTCACTTGAAACTCATAGGCAGTACCTATTTGCACTTGCATTTGCCTGGATTTGCTTGCCTGGGATTCAGTTCTAAAACATCACAGTATATTTTTATACACCTGTCCCACAGGTACTCCCAAAAAAGAGCTTTCAGGCTAAGAATCACAAGCAACCTTCACCTATTTTTTTTTTTATGACCACCAGGTGAAGTTTTAATTTTAGATTGAAACAATACCTAAGAAGGCAGAAGGTGAGACAGTTCCATTGCTACGTGACACCATGACACTGATTCCCGTCTCAATGAAGGGCACAGAGAAATCCACCACTTCTGAACGTTCCTCATTAATGGTGAGGGATCCCACAGCCATATAGGCCCGTTTGGTGACAACCTGGAGGAAGGAAAGAAAGAGATCACACACAGACACGAGGCAGCCCTCAAGCACCACAGTCAAGCCCCTTCTCATCTTCCTGCCTTTCAACACAATCCTTTTACTCCTGTAATCCCATTCCCTGTATTGTTTGTAACATCTCTCCTTTCTAATCTTTCATCAGGACACCTTCTTCTTTCAGAAAACCTATAGACATTAATCTTCTCCTCAAAGCTGGTATGTGTACAAAAAATAAATCCACAGAGGTCTTAGGATAAACATATCATCCATGGAGAAGTCTTATCTCATTTTTCTGTCCTTGCTTTATCCTCCCTCTAACGCTGCAAAGTCTTATTTCATTCTTTATTCACCTTGTATACAACCTAAGCATAATCTAGGTTGCAGCAACCATGGTGAATGGATATCAGCCTCTTTCTAAGACTGTGTAGGCCAAATTTGTGAGACCATAGAGAATAATAATTAATGGTCAGACAAGAAAGGTTGTCATGGTCCAAGTGTCAGAGCAAATTAATTCACTCAGTGCCAAGAAAGAACACAGGCCAGTCATTTCTAGAGTCACCTCTGTCCCTGCCTCTGAAGTGGACCCAATAATGATGGGAGGCTAGACCTGACCCATATCACTCAGCCCAGGGTTGAAGCCCACCAAGCCCTCCCTTTGCTGCTGACCTCTCCAATCATTCCATTCCATGTCCCATTGATCTTTTTTCCATGCTTGCCATTAGTCACCAAGTAGAGGTCATAGGTGAACTTGACAGACTTTGAGATTTTCTTGAGGATGTCTATGCAGAACCCCTTGCAACATTTCTTCATGTAATCTGGCTCCTCGTCAGTTTTGTTCCTGAAGCATCACAATAATAATGGGTTAAAAGACTAGGAGAAACACCTGTAATTCCCCTCTGTTGTCAGTTTGCATTCCCCCTCCCACTATATAATGTGGACACTTTATATTGTGCTATCTGTGCTGGAGGGTCAAGGGACACACTACAATGATTTGCCCAAAGGGGCCCCTCATGAGTGGACATGGGACAGGCTGGGTAAATCGTGGTGATTTTCTAAAAAGGATTATCAATCATGATGGTATTGGCCCAACAGGCACTTTACATTCTGCTGAGAACAAAGAGCCCCAGATGAGCAGAGGAGTACAGGGGTACATACTCAGTCACGATGCGTTTCTGGCAAGGGACCGTGTTCCTCATGCAGGTGCCACTTAGGGGATCCACGTTCTCCACAATGACAAATGGTGCCTCTTCCAAGGTCACAATACTCAGGTGATCGTCCTCACGTTCCTCAGAGTCGGGATACAGCTCAAAGCGTGGCCACACGTAATACTTCATCTGCAACTTTTTTTCCTTCCATTTCCCCACCTGCGGAGACACAAACCACAGAAGACAGACTTCTAATTGTCCCATCCCTTTGCATCAACCACAGCTACTGCAGGACTGGGTAAGAGGACCAGTCTTGAGTACCCAAACTCATGACTCGTGTAAGATCGAGACATTTCTGGGGGGAAGGCTCCGAGTAAGTGGATTCAAACAAGGGGGAAGTGCGGAACAAGAAATATCTCTGAGCTGTGTCATCTCTGCGATGGTCTCACCTTCTGGGAGAATGAGTGGATAACCACGGGAATACTGTAACTGTGGTCAAACAAAGTTATGTTCTTCAACTTTTTCAGCCAAACAACAGGAACACAATGACTTGGTTACATACCTTAGCTAGAAACAAGGCATTGTTTTACATTTCTGATGCATGAAAATTAATACCAAAGAGTAGCTATGATGATTTTTAAATCTTGCTATTTTTCCCTAATTCTCATAACTTCCATAAATTTCTATTGCGGTTTTAGAACACCTAATTTTCCATTTCCTAAGTGAATAGAGATCATAATCTTCAGTAGGCAAAAAAAGGGGTGGGACTCAATTATCTTATACCTACTGCTAAGAATGAAAGCTGTTTAGAAGCCACTGCAGTCTTTAAAGAGACAATACATGCAAGCTCACCCACTGCCCAGGCAGACCATTTCTTGCAAAAAAATAAATAAATAAAATCCAGGAAAAAAGAAAACTTGAACATCAACTGTACTTTCAACTATCAAAGTCTCGCCTTTGTTCTCAATTCCCCCTCCCACCATCACAGTTGACAGTAATTAGCACCTTGGCTGGCAACCAAAGCTGAGAAGGTGAAGAAGCTAACTGGGCTTTAGAAGAAGCTTTCCTGAATGATCCTCAAAGCAAGTCCTCCAGGCCAGGACTGAGACATGCTGACTTGATGGCAGAGGCAGTGTGGGTGCGTGGGAAGCTTGCATGACTGCTCTTAGTGGTGTACCTGCTTGGTGGGTAAACAGAAAAGCTTCATTCCACTCCAACACCCCTCCCACCATCCCCAAATTTCAGTCATTTATTTATTGAAATGACAGAATGGGAGGGAGAAACATTTATTAAAGGCTCATTAGGTGTCAGTGGATAATCTGTGAAACTCAAAGCCCAGCTGGGGTTTGGCATTTGAGAGTATCCAGAATTCACATAAAACACTTGTCACCTTCAAAACAAACAAACAATTCATCTGGCCATGAAAGAAAAATCCACTCTGAGGGCTGTGGAGGGAGAAGAAAGGCAGAAGAAATCACCCAGAGACAGAAGTTTCCACATCCACCCTCCCTGTGCAGGGTGAATACAGCACCCCAGTGAGCACAAGGTGGGCAATTTTTTTTTTGTAAAAAGATGGGCAGCTGGTCCTGCCTTCCCAAAGGCAAAGAATGCCAAGGAGAGCTTGCCCATAATGTTCCCTCCACCCATGGAGATGCTCTGTACTCATGCTAATATCTAAGCCTGGTTGTGGAAAGTGACTTTCTAAGGGAATAAAGAGCACAGATTCACATGCTTATCCAGGGTCTGCTCAGTCCTGGACTTTCCACTCATTCACCAAGCAGGTCAATTTATCATCATCTGAGCCAGAGATTTCTGCAGTGCTACTTTAGCTCTCAAGTAACTGAGCTCAAATCCCCAAAAGTAGTAACTGCCACACGAGGCTCAGCAGGGACCAATGATTAAGATGTTGCACAGAGCAGCCCAGTTTTCAGCCCAGTAACATTAACTTATCATAGAAACAAGTGGCTGATGAAAGAGACATCTCACAGAATCTCAGCAGCACTTAGATATCTCAGTAACAGGCATGATATAACCCCCTAAGTGATAAATTAGATCAGATAGGCAAACCCAACCCATAATTACCCAGAAGTTCTCTGGGACAGAAAGGGGAGTTCATAAGGCTGTGTGCCAGACACGTCTCACAGTGTTGTACTACACAGAAACATTATGAAATTAGGATAACAATGACAGCACTGCCACAGCCTTCTGTGCACTAAATCACCTCACCTGCAAATACAGTAGTACACATCCATTCCTTATTATCCCAATAAAATCGTTCTAAATTGTCCAAAGAGGAAGAAAAACAGGAGGTAAGTAAATGTTCTGACCTAAATCTCCAAATAACTATGGATTGTCTCAAAAATATGTGCAAATGTTACATTTTACTGCTAACCTGAACAATCAGACATGCCATATAACTCCATACATGTACAGATATGAATAAGAAAAGTCAGAAAACATAGTGAATTAAAAGAGGGCAGACTTCTTTACATGCTTATGCATGCAAAGGTCAAATATATATGCACATAGTTAAAGAAGGATGGGCATAAGCAGCATGTGGGCAATAAGAAACACCACATGTGCAGAGGATGGAGACAATGCAAGATAAAGAATACACAAATGTGTATCATATGCTAGATAATCTGCCATAAGAGGGAAGGAGCAATTCACTGCAGGGACAGAAGTTAGCAGAATTAAATGTCACAGATTTGTCCAGGTAAAGATGCCTATGCCTAAAGAATATAACCTACCAAGCTGTGAAGAGCAGAGCAAGGCATTTCTGAAGTCTCAGGGTACTTTGTATTAACAGCCTATGAACTGTTATTACTTGGGTTCTGATGAGTGCTTGCCTCAGCAAAAAGAGGAAAAATAAACTATTCCAGGCATCCTTCATATTGGTCACCCTGCAGTTTCAAGACCAATTGGGTGTTCTCCAATCAGTCCAGTCATCCAAACTCCCACCAGGAGCCCTGAAGGGTCACAGAATCAGTAAAAGTAAAGATACTGGGAATCTATAAAAACTCCTTTCTAATCATATTCTCCAATCCCTATGTAATGTGTTACTTTATGCCAGGACACAGCTCCTAACCAACAGAATTTCACCTTAACTGCCCCTTGCTCTATCTGATCTTGTCAAGAAATTAAAGTCACTTTGATTTGGGGATGAATTTAGAGGTGTTGAGGGAGGGGAGTAGCTAACCTTTGACTTAAATATAAGATCCTATTTTGGATAACAAGATTGGAAGTAGAAGTCCAACACATTTGCAAAGAAAGAAAGGGAGAATTATTGTAGAACAGAAAGGTAATCACATATGCTATTTGTTTGTCTAAGTTATCCCATGCAGACAAAAGGCAAGATTGCCTATGCAAGGGGAAAACAAGTGGGAGCCTTCTGAAAGCCTTCCAGCCAGCTGGCAAATTGCCTTAACCGCGGTATAATGCAGCCAGAATAAAAGAGTTCTGCAGTATGTTAATGCGCATCTCTAATGAAAGGTGCATCACATTAGTTCCTTGAAACTCATTCTTAACAGAGGCTTTTCTCTCCTCCCAAGGGAAGCTAAGGCTTGTAACAGCCATTTGGGGCAGATGTTTCTCTAGCCTGTCCCTACACTGACAGAGAGTCCGTGGTCTCCACAAGCAATCTATTCCAGTCCTTAGCTACCCTTCCCATTAAAAAGTGAGGTTTTTCTCCTGATGTTTAACCTAAATCTTCTTGCTGCAGTTTATACCAGGAGAGTGTATTTCCTTATTCTCCTACATGTGTTCTTTTCAGTGTTATCAGGTTTTTAACAGAGAGGAGCTGATAGTCTCATTCAGTGGCTATCTTATAAACTACATTGGCAAAAGCAGCCACCTGTTCAGATGACCAGCATCCAGCCTCACCATTTACAAAATCCTTGCCTAGATGGGTAGTATGGACAAGTACAAGCTATTCCCATGAATTTCCAAAATCATCTGTTCCAACAAAGGCAGAAATAAATTCCTGAGTTCCTCCTAATATGGCAAGGTAGGACTTCAAAACACAAGAGCATCTGGAAAGACCTCTAACTACTGTCAACAGATGGAAAACGAAAGTCTTCTAGAAATTTGGTTTTCAAGGGCTAGGCACAAGAATACTGTCCTGAATTAAACCAGAAATGTTCAGATATGTTTCTTAGGCAAAATACTCAGCAGCATTGCACTGGTATTTGGGGTGGAGGTTCAGGAGAGAGCCTGAACCTTCAGGTGCTTGTTTTTCAACAGGCTGGAGTAAAACTAGCTAGGTGAAGTCTCCTGAAAGTTATTATTTTATTCAGGCTCCTGTTTGCACCATGCCTTGCACCACTCTCTTTTCATTTACAATCTTATCTCAATTCCTGCTCTCTGTCTTCCCTGCCCCCCACCCTGCTATAGAAGAAATGCAAAAGGAACAAAAGGGATTTGGTTTCATCTGCAGAATAAAAAAAAAAAAGACCATTCCAAACTCACTTAGGACTTGAACTGCTTTCTGCATTTTCCCAAAAGCTCAATGTTTTCTCCCTTATTATTGGTTCTTTTATTTCTTTCTCCCCAGGAGCTAAGGAGTTTATTCATTCCAGTGGGGAAGCACTAAAGCAACAACAGAGAGCATGAATTAGGAGGCAGAAATTCCCTATTCCACGAAGAATCTCTATAACCCCATCTGCACCCTTGTGGCTCCATATTGGGTAAAACTGAGATAATGCGATGTTTTTACCTCTGGGGTGCACTGGGTAGATAAACACAGAAAAGGCCACGAGGCTCTCAGATACTGTGTAAGTGAGGAGACACATACACATGTGTCTAGAGCTAGACAAGGGAACATATACAGCATGTATCTATGAATGGTATAAATGTGAAAACTTCCTGCCTTTAATATTTGGAAAAAACTTACCTAATTTTTACACCTGAATTAAATACATGAAAAATGGAAAATCAAATATAGAAAAGGTAAAGGTAGGATGTTGGACAAGGGGCAGAAAATAGTGCTGTTATTGGTAATATAGCTGATGGAGAAGCATACCTAACCACTCTGGGAAGCAGGGCAAGTCCAAGGAGAAATAAGATTCTTGTCAGTAGAATTGGTACAGATCCTGAATGAGGACATGAGAAAACCAGAACAACTGGGCAGGACCTGAAAAGGGCTACTCTAGAAGCACCATAGAAATAGCAGTTATAACTGGGACACTGCCAATGGAAGTAGGCATTACTCAGGGTACCTAAAATAAAGGTAGACCTAGGAGATGCTGTTGTAACCTTAATGCTGCAGGAGACTGTGAAGAAATAAATCATGCATAAATAAAGTAGAATCATTTTGGACTGAAATAGGTTTTGGAAGGCTGGTGCAAGATATTCCTTGAGGACCGAACTACAGAGATCTACTGTAGCTCCACAGGCTTGGCTTTCAGTCTAGATGGAGATGTCATTACTTTTTCTAAAGAGAAATTTTATCAGGAACTAAGTTATTATGGAAGTCTTTAGCTTCACAGAGATTAGATGGAGAACAAATGCAAATTTTCACAGCAGCACCTTGACGTTTCTTTTTCTGGATCTGATAGCTGGCATATTTCTTTACCCCAAAATTACTCAACAGGCAATAGGTCGTGATGTTTTACACTCAGTTTGGGCAAAGCAGCAAGGAACCTTACAGAAAAGCTAGTTATCAGAAATAACCTTGGATTGAGCGATTAGGGGAACAGAGAGCCTGTCTTAGAGAAGGAGATTAAAAAGCTTGTCTAACCTAGATAAATGAAAGCCAAGAGGGGATATGACTGCTCTGTATAAATAAAGGGGGGACAGATACACAAGGGAGAAAAGAAAGTGATTTTTAAGCAGGAAAAACAATGCCAGTAAAAGAACACGTGATTGTAAGGAAATTTGCCTTGAAAATAAGATAGATTTTAACCATCAGAGGGGGAAGCTCTGAAACAGCTGCTCAAAAGTGGCTGTGAAAACAACTAAAATGGGGTGAAGAAGAAGCACAACTGGTTTGTATAGGGCTATATGATTTTGCTGCCTAGAGCAGAGGGATGGGACCAGATGAGCCTTTCCAGTCCAGTGACTGTAAGGAAGCAGAAGCAAGAGGAGGAATTCCACTGTGAAAAGCCTTTTCCCCTCAATTTTTCCATCTGCAAATGTCAAAACTCAGTCTTAATCATCGTATCTCTGTCCCCCAGCTAACCCACATGAACACAAAGACTCATGCAAATGATACCTCCAACTCCTTTGCTCCTACTTCCCTCACTCAGCAGCAACACCTTCTCTGGTGCCCTAAGAATAAAACATTCCTCTCAGCCTTCACCCAAGCTGGTTAAGTTATGACTCTGAGATTTACAGTGCTGACATCACACCCACTACCAAACGTATCATTCCTGTGATGCTACAGGTTTGTATCCTCACATAGGCTGGTCTACAGCAGGTGGAAAAGAGATGCCACAAAGAGCAAAAATCCCTTGTTTCCTGACACTTTAAGGTGATTAATTAACCACATCAGCCAAAGCAGACAAGAAATGGTTGTGAATGCTCCACATGCAAAATTAATTAACACAAAAACAACACTCCTTCCTGAACCTCAAGTTCACCTTCCACAACCACCTGGGGAAGGATGCTTTCTTGACTGCACCTGCAGAAGCAGGAATTGCTTCTAATAGCCTTTCAATTAAAAATGTAGGCTGCAGGAGATGGTGTGATTTTCTCCCCTCTATATTTATACAGCACCTAGCATATGCCAGAAGGAGAGAGACTGAGCTTAGAATACAGACAGGGTGAGCATACATGCTCCTGCTTTACAACTCATTCTGGGAATAAAAGCTCTTTGCAGAAACACGGTCTTCCATCTCACTGAGGTCTGGCATTTACACAACTCTTGCCATTTTTGCTGAAACATTTCTTTCCTGGTGCATTTATATGCCTTTTGCAGTTGCTAAGGTCCTGTCCCCTGCCATGATTAGCCAGAGAAGGTTAATGAGGTATACTTTGAGCACTTCTGACTTCTGCAAAGTCAGTGAACTATGGGGCTCCACTGGTGTCACAAAAAGGTCAGAGCTGTGAGAATGCCAAAGAGTTTGCCTTGCTAAATCGTTCCTCCAAACCAGAAGGAACCAAGAATTCAATACAGGTATAAAACTAGCCCCTTTGGGAGATTATGGTGCTCTTGATGGTAGCATTAACTTGATATCCCAGAAAGTGGTTCATCCAGGCAAGGCTGGCCTGGATGCAGCAGGGACACCAGGGGGACATAGTTATTCAAGGACCTCAGTTCAACCTGATGTATACATAACCATGATTTATGGAAATGCAGAATGCAATCAGCACAGGCATAAATAGGAGACATGAGGAGAGAGGAAGCTGTTAATGGTAGCGGGGGCTATGATCTGAGTAGGCTGAAGAATGTAACTCTAAGCTTCTAGCAGAGGCAAATCAGGTGTTAGGATTTGGGAAGAAGAATTAGAACAAAATTTATATCTTAACAAATACTGAAAACTGACTACCATCCAACATTACCCACCTTCAGCTAACAGGCAGTGACAGCACCTGACTCAGACTCTTACTTCATAGTGTTGCATACTTAGAGCCATCATGCCTTTCTGAAATGATTGTGTGAGGACAGGGGAGCTTAACAAATGTCCCAAATTCCAGCAGGATGACTCCTTTCTGATTCTGGTCTGGTAAATAAAATCTAAAGTCAGGGAGCTTATACTGTCCATATCATTGCTCATCTAAGGTCAAAGAAGGTTTCACCTTGAGCATCTCTACTGCTCTTCTTTGCAGAACAGTGAGGCGGGGGAAAATGTAGCAAAGGTACTGGTAACATTGCATGTTTTGTGTCCCAGGCGGCTCAGGAGTCACAAAGGCTTTAAAGAAAATGTATTTTTATGTGCATATATAGGCATCTAAATGCTTTATGTAAGCATTTTGCAGTCTCTAGGAGTGCATCCGCATTGTGCAGGTGTGTGTCTGCATCCAGTACGTGTCCATGCATGTAATGCCCTATCTAATGATTTTTCCCCTTGGCTTTCCCTGTTGAGTTCTGGGTTTGAGTTTAATTTTGCTGAGCTTTCATTTATTTCACTCAGATTTTTTTTTCCCCCCTAAAGCATGTTACACAGAGGGAGGGATGCTTGCCAATTCACTCTGCAGTCTGGGAGGCAGTTTAGAGCTTTGGCTGCTAAGTGGGTCCAGTACAGTGGTGTACAAAACCCTGACACGTGTGCAGTGACACCTACTCTTTACACTGATTGAATATCTCTCCCAGAATCTCTTGGGATCTGAAGTTGAGGAATGTTCAAAAATGCAGATGCAGAAGAAGGCCAAAGTCATTCCCTTGTGCTGCAAAAAGCTAAATGTTGAAGCTGGCCCCAGCAGAGTTAGGAGAGGAGAAAACATAAAGAGAGAGGGGGTGATTACCTAAGTCTCACTTTTTTCTGTGCTGTGCAAGCAAGACTGAAGGCACTGCTTGAAAAGCATCTCTGAGAATATCAGAGAGAGATCCTTTACCTTTCAGTGGGGGGTGTCACAGAGGGTGAAACACCTCCCCAGCCCGCAGCGAGCAGCCAGAGCCCCTGCCCTCTGCCTGGCAGCCCCACACTGCCCCTGTGCAGAGGTGTGCACGCCCCTCTGGCAGAGAGACACGGGGTGCTCAGCTCTCCTCTCACTGCTGGAAAGGGGAGGATCAAACCTCTTCCAGAGGAATCACTGCACATGTTGGGAGCCAGATTCCAAGGAAACCAGTCACAACACCACAAGGCCTTGTTTCTTTCTTCTCCCACCACTGACAGCACTGGGCTGCTGATTGCAAATGCTGTCCTCATGGGCAGAACACCCTTTGTCTGAATCCCGGGTCTGGATTCCCACTGGCATAGCCACAGCCAGCCCCACTACCCCCAAATCTTCAGGGTGCATGTCTGCAGCCCCCCTCAACCTGGCACACAGCAGGGAGTCTTGTGCAGTGCACCAGGGCCATCCCAAGGGGTAGCCAACTGAAACACTGTTCCAAGTTGTCACCAGATCTCCAAACTGAGTTGAAACAACAGGTCTGCTCTGCATCCTGGTTCTGTGCCAGGAGTCTTTTCTTGGCTTTGCAAAGAGACAGGATGGGAAGCAAAGCTGTGGGATAGGAGCAACCAGGGACAACCTTGCTGCTTTCCCTCTATCCCGTGGGTGGTTATAGGGGCTGCATTCTTGCACCTTTTCTTATCCACAGTCTCCCTTATCTGCCTCTATGTAGAAAGAATGTAAATACATTCATGCCCTGATTTAGTCTGTCCTCCTTTCTTTTATTCACTCAGGTGGTCCCAAATAAACACAGGGGACAGGGAGTGGGGCTGCAGGAAAGGAGCAGACAGCCTCCCTCTCACCCATGTAACAAAAATGGATGGTGGTCCCTCCTGCCCTGGCTCATCAGCACCCCATCCCTCACCCACCCAATACAGTCCTGCCTCCTGTCACTGCTGTGCCCCATGGACAGAGTTCTCACTGCACAGACCTGTGTCCTAACCACTGCCTCCATCATGTCTTTAGTCTGGTGCCCTGTGCCAGGACCAGTCAAAGGAGTGAGACCAGTGCAAGCAGCCGAGAAACCTGCAGGGATGGGGGAGTAACTTGCAGGGTGATTTCCCCCTATCTCAACTCCTACTGACCTAGATATGGACTGGCTTGTCTGCATCCCAGCAGTGCCCACTTCTATCCTGAAATGAACTGCTGGCCCAAAACTGCTGGCCCAAACCACAGCAGTGTGAGCACTCTACGTCTCCACCAGCAGTGGGACTCACCAGGGTTCTTCTGCCTGTGCAGCTGCAGATCAGCCTCTCATAGAGCAGAGACTGCCAGGCCAAATGGGGCCTCCCAGGAGCTAGTGTGGGCTGTACTCCGCAGATGGAGACTCCTGCCTAAGAAGCTCAAGCTTCAGACTTTCTGATGGATGAGAAGTCCAGAAAGAGAACCCATGAATTTCAGGACCCCCACCTGACTCACTGCTACAGCCAAGTGCTGGGCTTTGCTTGAAAACCACAGCATTCTGCCAGGTTTGGATGGAGCATTAGAAAAGACCTGCCAGCTCTACCTACACCTGACAGAGAAGACCCAACCAGGATGGAGCCCACCAGCAGGACAGCTGGTTCATGGCACACAAGTGCATTACTGCCACGCTGGTTGCAGCCAGCAAGTGCTCTGGGAGCATCAGGGAGTGATTCTGCCAAATATTTTTTTCTCCTTTCCCATGCCATACACAGGTACTCACACACAGAGGTACCCCCCAGCAGCAGTTATCCTAAGCCCATCTGAGCTTGGAATCCAAGGAGAATTGCCAAGGGCCCAGCTGAGGCCATCTGGGCTGCAAGGCATCTCTGTGCAAAAGGAGCACAATCAGACATGAGTGTGGAGGGAGTGAGAGGTAACCTTGAAATCAGTGATTTGGAAAGGAGAGAAGAAGCTATGTATTTGCCAGCCCCAGCTAGCAAAGAAGATTTAAGCCAAGAACTGTTTTCTTGGGAGCATGGCCTTAAAGAAATAAAATTCCTCTCTTCTCTCAGACCTGATGGACCTCAGACACACCTCATTTTCAAAGGTATGTGTGTCATTTTTGGCATAAACATGTCAACACAAAACAGATCTTGTGCCATTTCTGTGGCCTAAAAGTAGGAGAACAGGCATGACAGAGGCAGTCTTGGAGACATAAGATGAAGCTAAGGCTCTCACAACCCACAGGTTGCAGGATATCTTTTATGATGGCATCTAAGTCCACACAGGGAATGATTTCAGTTAGTCTAGAACCAGGTGGATGACTTTGTGTATTTAAATGTGTGTGTACTGCATAGCTACCACTATTATAAGGGGATAAGCAGTTAGCCTGTAATTAAGTTCTCCAACATTTCCCATTGCAAGAGTCTTCAGGCCAGTCCCCTAAGAAAAACCAACATCTCCATGTTTTGCAACAGGCATTTCAAAGTCAGCAGGGCAAAAATTCTGAGGCTAAGGACATGATTTTTACTTTGGCCCATCAAATTTCATTCTGTCTTAGCTGCATTATAAACTGTTGAATAATCACAATTTCTTTTCTGTCACTTTCTTGCAGAAATCCTGGCAGACAGTCCAAACACCATCTGAGCATAAATGTTTTAAGACCTAAACCCAACACCTCAGTAAATCAGTGGCGACTCCCCACCAGTACCATGGTAAGTACAACACCTCAGCTTTGGCAGAGCAAGAGAAAGGCAAAGATCCAATCAGGCTACACACAAAATATGGACAAATCATCCAGGTTCTCTTCTATCTGTTTAAATGTGTCTCAATGTGAAAAGGTCACCTGCACTCCACTACTCAGGATGCAGAAGAAAGGCAAACCACATTGAGCTTTCATTAATGTCTGTGAAACAAGTGCAGGTTAGTCACCGGATTGAACAGTCAGACTCAGTGCTGAAAGCTCAGCATGCATGAGAATGAACAATTTATTTTACTGAAAAGGTTTTGAGGGGTTTCCTCTTAAGAAACAAATTAAAACACAGCACATATAAAAAACCCACCACCAAACCATAAAACCAACTACATTAAGGGTAATTTATTTACGCTGAAGTATTAGAAAATGGCAGGTTTACAGTTTCCTTTTCAGCCTTTCTTCCATCCCACTTGTGTGTGGACATTTCGATTCAAATTTTAATTAATGAGTGCATGCAGCTCTCTCCATGGAGTCCCTCCCTCAACCATTGTACTTCAAAGAAACTTGAAGAAGTAGAATTAAGGTGGCCTGGGAAACAAGACTGGCATTTCCTAGCTTGACTTCACAAGCTAAAAACTGAATCACTGTTCTTTTATTTTCTGCATGTAATTGCTTCTGCAGCTTGAATGTGCACGAGCTGTTACAAAACCAATAAACAGGCCAAGAACTTTCTGTGAAGATGGAGAAAGAGCTATCCATGAATCTCCAAGCACTGGCAGAGGAGAGAGGAATAAAGAAACAGCAATGGACAGCAAGAAAACCAACCAATATAGAGAATACGCAATCCTGTTTTATGATGAAAAAAGCAGCACTGACCTTGCCAAGGGGTTGAATGAGGCAAAGAAAGCAGAAGCCAAATTGGAAAAGGTGCATTGGAGAGAGGTGGAAGAAGGGGAAGCTGGCAGGTCCCTCATTGTCATGATGCCCAAAAGATGAGGTGAAAGGAAGGCACTAATCAGGCAGATCGTGCTGCAGACAGGTTTCTTGTGTTGCAGCAATACGCTTGTAAGAGACTAAGAGAGGGCTGAGGGCTGCACTGCATGAAAGGTGAGGACAGGACCAAGCTGGTCTGGTCTGTGTAACCTCAGAGCAGAAGCACCATGGTAGGGGTGCATGCAATGGGGATGGTTGCATTCCAGATGCCATGTAGCCTTAGCCCAGCAAGGCCAAGGTGAGAGCCGAGGCAGCTTGCCAGGCTCACACAGCTGCCTTGCACCCTGCTGTGCTGATGCACCCCGTGGCACTGCTCTGCACCGTATGGATTCACCATTGCAAGCATATGCCAGCACAGGCAACACATAGCTGTGTTCACAAGGCAAACTTGCCCTAAGCAGCTGTGCAGCAGCTGTGCAGAGAGCAGACATTTTCTCCCCAGATGCCCAGGAGAGAAGGGACCCAAGTGCTGGCTGTTATCTTGTCCTGTGCTTACTCTGTAACCTTAAGCAAAGCCACCAAAGCTTCCCGAAGCTCAGCTCTCCCTCTGTTAAAGGCTCTGAATAATCAGTCCCTTGTTGCAAGGGGCATGAACAAGGACCTGACAGCTGAGAGCAATGACAAGGGTCAGTACAGTAAGGAGATGCCTCAGCTCACCCACTCCAGAGGAGCTGTGCAGCTCAGGGCTGCACCTACACCACCTTCACGCCCCACATCAGAGGAAGGAGCTCTGCCAAAGAAGGGTGGTGGTTCATGTGGAGCAGCCGTGCATGACGGCAGCCAGCAGCGGGAATCGTGCTGATTAATGACAGAGCAGCAGTACCGCAAGTCAGGCATGTGGATCCGCGGCTTTAAATGGAACAGCAGGACTTTATATGGCACTTGCTAAGGACTAGTTTTGATGCAGGAGATTAACTAAAGCTCAAGAGAACATTCTTGGGTTTTCTCCACCTGCTCTGAAAGCTGAAGCAACACAAGTGACCGGGCAGCTGTCTTTCCTCACTCTCTGAAAATACCTTTCCTGGAAAAGGGAGCACAGTGATGCTCTGGCTGATGCAGTGGCACTCAGCCCTGCCTCTTCCAGCCTCCAGGAAGCAGATGCATCTCATCTCCCACACTCAACATAAAGCTCAGTCAGCTGAGGCCCCCGGCCATGGCCCTCCCTCATGGCTCTGAAGAAGCCACTGTGCCATCCAGGGTCCCGCACACTTGTTCTCCACACACAGAGGTGAGATGTGGGTGCGAGGGAGGGAAGGAGGCTGCAGCCTCCTCAGATAGCAGCATTGCTGCTCCTGTCCTGCACTACTCAGAGCCCACCTCCAAGGACGCTCCCCAGCTGTGGCTGAGAGCTGTTGGCTCACCAACGCAGTGCTGTCTTCCACAAGGAAACAGAGGGAGCCTCTGAGAGCAGAGCAGGACAAACAGTCTCGGAGAAAGACTGACCTGCAGTCCTCAGTGACAACACAGGCACTGTGGTGGGGCAGAGCCCCACAGCCAGCCCAAGAACATACAAGTGTAAATTTTCCTCAGTGCCAGCTTTATAGGCCTGGCTGCTTCACTGCTGTGCCAAGAATATCCGGTAAGCCAGGCCTTGCCCTTTTTTGCAACAGAAAAGATCGTGCTTATGACTGAACATTTATTCCTTCCAGTCTGCTGATTATTTCACCAGGCAACCTGAACGTTCCATTAATATAATCTTTTGTGGAGCTAAATATATACACTAACCACATATACAAATACATATAAATACATCTCTATCTAGCAGAGAATCCAATTAAGTGAATATGTTACGCCTTGGCAATTAATGAATTCAACAAGCTGAACTGCCTCTTGCATATGATTAAAGTTCAAGCAATATCAATCATAACAGCAAAAAAGATTCCAGATTTTCCTACGAGCTATCTACAAAGAGATTGTTAACACTTAAATCAATGGGCAAATTCAAGTGCGTTTGCAAACCTCAGGAAACTCATATTTTTGATGATATACAGCCTGTCCTTCAAATTATGGTAGCCTGTTCTTGAATGCAGTGTCTCAGGCCATCCCTGCTGCCTTATATATCTTTCTGCAGCATTTGCTGGATGGCAGGTCTGTAAAAATGCTTGTGTCTTATGGGTCAAAAGAGAGCAAATTCCATGACTGAACAGATCAGACTGACTCTAATCACTTGACTCATGCAAATGCTTTCCTTCTCTTTGTGTTCAGTTGCCAGTTTTCTGGTTGTGTTTATACATGTGTAAGTGTGTGTTTGTGTGCCCGGGTGTGTGCTTGTTCTTTCACACATTAATCTTTTTCCAGGACAAGCCCGTTCGTGCAGTTTCTGCCTCTCAGCAATAGACAACACTGAGCCCTCTAGGGACTGCTCATTACCTCCTTCTCTCACAATACCCCTCCTCTGCATTCATAAGACAATCCCTAGGGGCAAGTTCTACATAAATAAATATTTAAGTAGCCACTAAACCACAGAAGATGCAGAAAAGCACGTGAGGGACTTGTCTGCAGTATTCAGGGCACAAAGGAGAAAGAACAGAGGCATGGCTTGGAGGGTTGGGAGCAGACAAGTGATGAGGGTTTGAACTGGAAACACAACTATCCCCTTTTCTTCTCTGACCCAGCCAACACAGTGGGTTGGTTTTCACCCTGAGACCAGAGCTGATATAATACATGTCTGTGTTAGTACAGCTGCATAAATGCAAAAGCCAAGGAGGTTCCTTTGAGAGTTCCTTCCAGGCTCACCAGCTTAGGGATCCTACAACCACACAGAATTACTTGTGCCTATGCCCATAGCACTACAGATTTCATAAGTCTCTATGAGATATCAAAGAATATCCTTATGATATTTTCTAGATTCCTTAAGAAACACTGTTCTGGAAATGGGTATTTTAGGGAATAGGGTATGTATTTGGCCACTTATGTCACCCATGTAAGACAGCAGTTTGAAGGGTGATAGCCATGTAAAATATGCCTTACTCTAGGAAACCTCATACTATTTGTATGCTTCCCAACATATCCAGGAGAGCTAAAAAGCTCTCAGAAAATCAGTCAAGAGACAGTTTCTTGCAGAGCACACTTTAGCAAAAATCATAGAGCCCACAGCAGGCACCAGCAGACTTGAAGGACCACTTCTATGATCAGAGGAGGGCATTTTTTGTGCACTGGCACACAACGGTTGGAGGGTGACATTTCAAAGAGATTTGGAGAACTTTCCTTCAGGAGTATGTCCCAGATTTTTCACTTCCCCAGAGAGCTGGAAAGGTCAAGGAAGGCCCCCTTTCAGGTTCACTAGTACTATTTTCTCCTCCAGTACAAAGATTCTGGCTGCTACATGAGCTGTGGTAAGAAGCAAGCCATCATCAAGAGCTTTGGGCCCAAAGTGAATGCAATCAGCCAAAGTCACTTCTTCCCTCTGGTTCAGCAATTTCTGCAGCCTTTCTTTCTGCCTCAGCAGAATGGGGTTTTATCACTTATTTTTACCCTGCTCTACACCAGTGTTCTTTAGGAAAGAAAGGCATTTTGGGTTAAAAGCTCATTATTGATAATGACAAAATAAAAAACCCATCTGTATAAAGAAATCAAAAAACCCAGCCTTTGCACATATGCAAACCAGGGTGTTCAGTAGGAGAGAGTATGTTTCTTTACCTGAACTCTGTGCAATAAGTATATAGAAATGTACCTCCTTCCCTAGACAACTTTCTTCCATTACAAGGAGAAGCACCCTGTCCCTCAGCAATCTGAAGAGTGAGAAGAGCCAGCAGTACCCAGAGCAGTAGATGGAGGTGCTCTGTCAGCGTGGTGCATACCACTGAACATGAGAATTCATCCCATTCCTTCCATCCATTCCCATTTCTCTATAAGCAGAGTGGAAAATGAAAACATCCTTCCCAAGATGTCAATCCAGTCATCCAGATGTCAAATCATAACTGCATTTGCGCACTTGGGATTCCCTTGGGATTTTTCACAGCCATCACAGCTGATGATTTCCCAAAGTGGCTGCTGCATTGTCAGGTTTCTTGCAGTTTGCTTTCTGTGTGGCATCAAGCCCTTTCCACCCATCACCTCCCTGTCTGTGATTACCCCCGCCTGTCAGCACTGCAGTAAACACGTGTATATTCTCCGGTCTCTCGTTTTTCACCTTACAGAACTTTCTCTCCTAAAAAATGACGACTTCCCAAGCAGAACAGACACTAATATAGAGAACAAACAGGAATTTTTGACAGGCTAATGGGCTCCATTCACTATCCATGCATCTATCTACACATAAGAACTTTTGTCTGCTTCCTGCAGGTTATTGCTCTTCTGCAACTGTGCCATTGTAAAGCTGTTGTCAGAGGTGCCTGTAATCTTATAGATCAGGAAAAATCAGGTCTCGTGAGAGCTGGACAAGATATCTCCAAAAAACAGAAGTCCGGTGACATACAGCAAGCAGCACAGCAGGACTCAGTGAAGGAGAGCTCCTTGCTCAAACTCCTGGGTGCAAAAAAGCAAACCCTGCTTCTGGACAGACTGTTTTTTGGAGGGGAACGCAGCCAGGCTCCTGACCCCATTTTGTCTTCAAAGATGCAGATCTGAGGTTTGGGATTAGAAAACAGGTCTGTTGACCCTCACTGACATAAATGGTTCTGCTTCCTTCCTTACTCTACCATGTTTTCACTTTGGCTGTGGCAAATGCCTCTCAGTCTCCCACGCTGCACATCCATTCTAAAGGCTGTTTCAGAGATTATTTTCCTGATATAATTTTCCTCCTTTCTTTTCAGTCTTCCTTTGCTTCCCTTCTCAGATGTTCAAGTGCCTCTTTTCCAAGACATTTTATGCTTCTAACCCCTCAGTCAATAACAATAGTGAATGCTGACCTGTTCCACTTTCTTCAGGGGCTTTTCAGAGACCCACATAGTTTTCTTCAGTTTTGGTCTTCTTTTTGAGGGAGGTCCCATGAGCACCAGTGAAATTCTGCCATTGCTTCTTGTCTTACCCTACCGTAACTCTCACTTTTGCCTTTTACTCACTTTCTGCAGATAATTTGCAATGGTCAGGTTGCTGATATGTTAAGCTTATAGTCCACAAAACTTAAAATTCTCACCCATTTACAATTCATATTTCCCTAGCAGGTCAATGCAAAAATATTCACTGCCATCAGTAGATAAAATATGTCATCTTTTTACAGACTTTCCTCAAAGTATGCTGAACAAGAAAATCCTGGATACTTACTACTGTTCTTAACTTGCCTGCATTTGCTGTGCACTGACTCTCCCATCTGTCTGTGTGACCATGTTTTCTCAGCTTATATTTACCTGGCAAGTATTTAGTAGCTACAGCTATCATCTGCATCTCTCTGTGCAGCTCGCAGCACAACAGGGCACTGGTTATTGGCAGGCTTTTTCAGTGAATAGAGTAACACAGATAATCAAAATAACCATAAAGCTTGTTCTGCACAGTTCATAAATCAAACTCACCAGGGCTGGTCTTTTGCATGACAGAGAATGATAGTCGTACTGCAGCCTGACTGCTGTTCATTACAGTGTCTGTTTCCCTAATTACCCCTCCATTTTCACACATTTCCTAGCGGCCGGTTAGAAGGGCTTTGCACTGATGAACAGCTGCCACATCTCATCCCAAGAAAGCACAGTTACCTCTCTACAGAGGGCAAAGCACTTCTCCCGAACAGAGTTCATTCTCAGAGAGCTCAGAGAGCCCCCCCAGGCTCAGGGAAAAGAAGAGATCTGCTATCACTGATTTGCCTCTGCCTGACCACAACAAGTTCATAGGTATCTGGGAAGTCTGTCTTGAATTTATGTAAGTAATTTTTATGTATTTAATGGCACTTGAAAAAAAGGCAGAAACTCAAGGAGTGTCTGTTTTTTTTCCATTCATACCTCAAAAGCTTCTCTCCCCATCCCCCAGCTCTCCTCCCCCCTATCCCAGCATGAAACACACCCTTCAAAACACTAGCTACTCACTCCATGCATGTGACAGACTGATTAAACTCACAGATAATAACCTTGCAAGGCAGAGTCAAACTTGCAGCAGTACAGGCTGTTCTCATCATTGGCTCCCAAAAATAGTTCGTTGCCAATAAGAGTCAATCAGTTCAGGCTTTGCCAGCCTGCACTTCTACTGTCCTCCCCCATCTCAGGGGCTGCTGACACAACTCGTCCCCTCCAGAGTGGTTGCAGGGCTCTAAGTACCACCAGGAGTTGTGTATTGGTTGCTGAAAATACCTCAGGTTTTTAAGATTGCTGTACACCAGGCTTCCAGGGGTCCTCCTGTCTTTGCTCCCTTGTGTAAGGGAGATACAAGAGTCCTGGCCAGCAGTAGCTATGAGACAGCATTTATGGACCTCGGTCTACATCTTCCACAACCTCCTGAGACCTGGTGGCAACGATGATCCTGGGACAGCTGTTTCAGCTTTGTCTCAACAATGCCTGCAGAAAGGACTCGGCACAACCATCTCCAAAGAGGGAGGAGAGGAAGCATGAGATTGCAGACAAGCCAATCTGAAGGCATTTGGAAGGATACAACACGGAGCAGGAAAGAAAGTCCCAGGACAGAAACAAAGAGAAAAGAGGTTCTCGGTATGCAAGGGTGGAGTGCAGCATTGACAAGAAGCGAAACCAAGCCTGTGAATGGGTCATTCTGGGGAGAGAAAGCAGTCCATTATGTCTTAGACCTGTTCATTTTGATATCTACATTGCAAAAATTTTCTCCTGACGTCAAGCAGTGAACCTACTCTGAAGTCAATGGAATTGCAGCGCTTATGCCAGAGGTGAATTTGGCTCCCAAAGGACTTTTCTATGCCATGATTTAGATAATGAGCCTTCAAAGCTTACGTTGCAGCTACAGCATGAGTGGAGGGGAAAAAGGGCCAAAAAAGGCTGCAATAGAATAGCCATCTATTACACTCAAGTCTAGAGCCCAGCTAACTCAGCTGAGCCTAGAGCTCAGCTGTGGCATAAAATAAGGGCAAGAAATACTGGAAGTTAATGAGCACCCCTGGAGGAAATCCTACCCCCATCTAACAGTACGAAACAGTACAGATGTGTTAATACAGGTCTCTATGAAAACTGCATCCCAGAATATCTTGTGAAGTTAAATACAAGGCAGAAAATGGCATGCAGCATAAAGAATAGCTGGTGCACTGAGCAATCAAGAGGCAGTGCAAATGGCCATATAATTTCGCCTTTTAAAAGCAACTTCATAAAAGCTCATTCATCCATAAAAATGCTGCGTTTCTGTTTTCTGTCTTCCTAGGAGCTTTCTTGCCTGCCCCCTTTATCTTCAGCTACAGACTTTAGATCTTCTCAAAAGACTAAGAACACCTGTCCTTCCATGCCCAAATATTGCCTCCACACTTCAAGGTTGTTTTATATAGCTCCCAAGTATTGCCAGATAGGGCTAATCAAAGAGTTCACAGGGCCTCAGAATCTTAATATATATAAAAAGTAATGCAGATGATAACTGTCTATGAATATTACATCACCAGCACAACCACTATCCCCCAAAAAAGAAAAGTATGTCAAGGCAGTACGTGGTGAATACATTTGAAATTTAAAAAATAGAAATTAATGGGATACAGTTTCAGGTATGGAAGACTAAATTTCCCAGTTCCTCTGAGAAAACAGAACTTGGCACTCCAGCACCCAATGGAATCTAGACATCATTTTAAATGCCATGACATTCAGCCTTCAGACTCTCTTCCGCTTTGATGTCTGCAGGAGCTATTCAGACACCAAGTTACAAACACCATTCATTATGCTATAATACAGGTATTTCATTTCCTCATTGCACCCAAGATCTCCAACCGTCTCCATATGTATGTTTAATTTATCTACTTGTAGTGTGCAATATCTCCTTTCAACACCTTGAGAGACTGACCTCTGGAAGGTGTTTTTGTGGTGCCTAATAAAAGACACCATAATTATGACATTAAAGATGAGACAGTTAACATATGAAAGGGAATTACAGCAAACCAGAAGACACATACAAGAAGTCCAGAAGAGTGGAAGTTGAGGCAGTTAAATCACTGTGGATATATACTGGTGACAGGAAGATCGACAGACATATACACAGAGAAGATAGAGATGAAAGAAAAAAACAAAGATAAGGCCAAGTAAGGCAATAAAGAGCAAAGCCTGGCTTAAAGAAAAAAACAGAAGAGACAATATGTAGCCTTTATCCTTCTTCCAGGGTTACAGACGCTGTGCAGAAGATGACCTGCCAACCTTCCAACCTCACCTTGAAGACATCAGCTGGCACACAGCACAGACAGTGAGTGACTGCAACAGCTCTTGGGCCCAAGCAGACCCCTGGCCCAGATGCACCCACTTGTTTCATGTGAGAGAGATTCCTCATGTGCCCTGCTCCCTTGCTCTCCTTCTTTCCTGTGACAGCCTCCAGACAGACTATGTTGACCATAGTCCAAAGGAACTGTTCCAACACACGGGAACCACCTGAACCTCTAACCACGCAAACCACATCACAGAAATTCTTCCTTCATCGGGGACCAGGTCAAAGTGCTGACAGTGTCTCTGATACTGCCACTTAGTGCTGCCAAAGGGATTGCTGCAAATGGGGAAGCTCTGAGATTCAGGTCCATTGCCTGTTGTGCAGTCACTCCCCCTTTCTCCTCAGTTCTCCAAATTACAACTAAACAATGCCAATTCATTAAATCGTTGTTTGTAAGACTTATTTTCTACATCCCTGATTCTCTCTCTGCTTCTCCCAGTGTCATTTTAGTTTGTCCAGATCTTTTGTGAAGTGCTATCCACAGAACTGCAGAGAGATTTTAAGCCTTACCATCGCCCAGCAAAGCACAGAGATTACATCATATGCCTTGCAGGCTAAGCTCCTATTTATATGCCCAAGTACAGCATTTGCCTCTTTCTCAACAATACACAACCATGTTCAGCTTGTGATCCTCTTTTATCCTTTCCCCCAATCCTTTTCTGCAGAACTGTGATCTAATTGATCTTTCTCTGCACTGTATTTATGTAGTCTATTGTTCCTGCCAAGGTACAATAGTTTGCACTTGTCTCTATTGAATTACATCACACTTTTTCAGTGTACCTCTGGTTTGTCAAGAGCATTATGAATTCTAACCCTGTTCTCCATCAAATTTACAGTCCCCCCAGCTTTCTGTCATCTTCAAATTTAATATGCAAATTCTACATCCACCATCAAGGCTATTAAAGGAAACATTGAACTGAACTGAGCACAGGACAGACCCTCACAGAACTCCAATCCATTCTCCCTTCCTTTTTGATATTCTTATTCACTTTGCATGCATTTGTTATTCACTCTCCTCAAGACCTTGTTCCTCTAGATTGCTAGCAAAGTATGATAAAACAGATGAAGAAACCTTACTGGAGTCCAAGTAGATGACACCTTCAGTTTCACCTCTATCCAAAATGTCTGTTACCCTGTTACAGAAAGATACAAGATTGGTCTGACATGACTTGTTCTTAAAAAATCTTGGTGGATTTCTGCGAGTCTCCATGTCTCCATTGTTCAGGTGCTGAAAGAGTTTAGTTGATAATTCATTCCATATGCTTTCTTAGAATCAGGGTTAAGCAACAGTGATGCCTACAATTCCTGAGCTCATTTCCCTTCTGCTCCCTCTGATCTTTTTTAAAGACAGACATCGATGTTTCTCCAGTATCTGGCAAATACCAGCTGTGTCAGCTTTATACGTACAGATTCAATGCAGTGCCTTCAGTGAATGCCCTTTCTGCAGATTTGCTTTGAAAATTGAGCAGGTTGGGTATGTAATGTGTTTCTGCAACAGGAGAAAGGAGGTTGTTACTAAGCAGTTTAGTCATCAGTGTATCTATGACCCCATCTGCAGCATCTCAACTATTTCAGTCCTTCCTGCCACTCCACACTCAGTTTCGTCAGTATGCCTCTGTCCTGCCAACAGCATCCCCAGCTATTCTGTCCTGCTTACCCTATCCAACTTGTGTGCTCAGCAGGGACTGATGTTAAACTGATGGCTTGCACCTCCCCTGCTATGACAGTTCTCACCCACTGTCCTGGTTTCAGCTGGGATAGACTTCATTTTCTTGCTATTAGCTGATACAGTGCTGTGGTTTTGATTTAGTATGAGAATACTGTTGATAACACACTGATGTTTTAGTTGCTAAGTAGGCCTTACTTGAGGTCAAGGACTTTTCAGTTTCCCATGCTCTGCCAGCAAGCAGGTGCACAAGAAGTTTGGGAAGGGCACAGCCAGGACAGCTGATCTGAAAAAGCTGAAGGGATACCATAGAATGTTATGCCTGGCATATAAACTGAGAGGAGCTGTTTGGCAGTCATCAGTTGCTGCTCAGAGATGGGTTGGGCATTGGTCAGCAGGCATTGAGAAATTGTATTGTGCATCACTTGTTTCTCTTGGGTTTCATTCTTCTCTTATTTGTATTTCTTCTTATTACTATTATTATTATATTTTATTTCAATTATTAAACTGCTTTTATCTCAAGATATCAGTCTAACCTTTTTCTGATTCTCTTCCTCATCCCACTGGCAGAGGTTAGCAAGGGACTGCTTGGTACATAGCTGTTGGCTGGCATTAAACCACAGCACTCACTCTTCCTCCTCCTTATCCATCTCTTCTGAGACATTTAAACCCTGATTTCCTCCTCTCTCCTGCACCCGCAGCTGTGTCAGGGCATCCTTCACCTCAATAAAAGCAGCTAATCCTGGGCAGGCAACAAGTTGTGAAATGTTTCAGTGTGAAAACCCAAGCTGTGGAAACCCAGGAGATGATCTGAGGTCTGCTACACTTGTTCCAGTTACAGCAGAGGACAGGCTGGACAGGAGTGATCAGGGAATAACCCACTGGAGGAAGAAGGCAACTGACCTGTGTCTGGTGTGACAAGTGGAAGTCAACAGCAGGCACAAGTTCTATGCTGGAGTAAGTGAAGCAGTTGAGACAACTGGAAAAAGGAAGTTTCTCTATAACTACTGAGAGATCAATTAACTGGTGTGCTGAGGAAACAGTGCTGTTCTGCTGTTCCAGAGCTGTGATGGGCAAAATAGCATTTTCATGTACTAAATACCATGTGCACTCTTCAGTGCAGACAAGGACTCAGGTGCTCATCAATTATTGAGCTTGCTTGAAAAGGCATTTAGGAGAACTGCACAAGAGGCCAGTCTACAGTTCTACCTCAGTCCCAATTGGGCTGCTCTTAGCAACCCAGCCAGTGAGAAGGAAAGAGAAAGGTGGAGGTGGGGGCAGAGAAGGAAGTAAGAAGAGAGAGAGAAGAGGGAAGGTCCTTCCCCTTGCCAGAGGAAATCATGCATGGTGCAGAAAAGGCCTCCTTGATGCCCCATAGTATCACCCATGATCATCCTTTTCCTTCCAGAGCAACTCCTGTTTTCCTCAGGATGTAGCCCATACCATCTGAGGCCAGCTCCAGGACTGCAGAGAAGACCTTGGACTGGAGCCAGGTAAAGCTAAGGACCCATCCTTGCCCCAGCAGCACTGTTACCACATCCTGACCACTGCACTGCCCCAGACCTCAATGGACTTCACAGCTTTACAAAGAGCTGCTATAGACTATGGCATAGCTCAGTGGGCTATGAAACATCTGATGCTCCTTTGTGTCAGTGGCTATTTAGGGGAAAGCACAGACAGCCTTTACCCTTAATGAGCTGCCAACATTTAAACTCCCAACCCATCTATCAAACACATTGTCACATGGGGATGTGATAGAAGACTCTCTCCTAACAGCACAAATCCATGCATCCACTGCACCAGGAATGTTGGCTATAGCCAGCATTTAATCTTCACCATTGTTCTGGATATGAAGCACAACTCTCCAGAAAATTGTATGTCTAGGTGCAGCTCTCTCAGGAGATCCACAGCTGATGTGCTTTCAAAAAGAGAAAATAAGAAGAAATCTCAAGGAACAGCTGCAATCTCAAGGAACATTCACTCACAATCACGCAGAACGTTTCTATTTGTGAACTAGATTTCCTTGGATGTGAAACGTCACTCAAGCCACATAACAAGCATGAAGCTAAAATTTGACCAACCAGAATTATACTAGCACTAAAAAGTGTTTCTTTATTAAAAAGAGGTATTTTTTTCTTCACAGTAATAGAATATGAAAAATACTTAGTAAAGTCAAATTCTAAATGCTTTTTTTTCAAGATTTTTGTTACAGTTTTGAAATTTTAAAGAAATGTTGGGTCAAACACATACAGAATAAGAATATTTTGGATTACCATGATCCTCAAAAAGTAGGGATTTCTAAACTAGGAGATTGTAGAAGACTAGATGCAATTATAGAGGACTACACTAGAATCAAATTGCTTACAATCCGCAAAATAAAGAAAGTCTTATGTTTTCAATCTGGTGTCTTTAAAAAATGGCTACAAATTTGTTCAAATTTATTTCTCTTTGTGTCTTTCATTTAGCATCACACATACATGCTTTTGGGACCTACACAAACTAGAGTGTGAGATTATGGAACTTGCTGTCATAGCACAACAACAGGGAATATGGCTTGATGCTGAAGGAAGGACTGAGCACTCCCAGGTTTAGAAAACACTCCCAAATTTGCAATGGCAATGATTAGAAAGAAGCAGAGACAAAGAAACTTGTATTTACAGGAGTGGTAAAAACTTTTGTGGTCAATCAAGAGTGAAAGAAGCGACGGTGGCTTTAGGCCCTGCACACACACATAACAAGGCAGTGATGCACACACACTGCAAGGACCAATATCTCTTAACTCACACACAGAAACACACACAGGACCACTACACTTCCACACCTACCCCGTTAAGCCCAACCATCCGTATACAGATCTGCAACTTTCTGCAGACATCAAACACCACTCACCTGTGCCCCTCAAAGAGCAACGTGCAAAGTTTTGTCTGCCCTACAGCACCTCACAGAAGCATCATCTCCTGGAAACACTGTGAAAATTATCAAGATTCACACCCAGTACCAACCACTGCCTGCTCACAGCCATGTTGAGGTTTGTTTCTAGGCTTGTATTTGGTGTATTGGGTGCAGAAGCACACAAAAACCAGAAGCTAGTCCAGATGATAAGTGTCAAGCAGAACACAACATTGCAAGCTTTCACACTTTGCATCTTGGTTGCCTGAGATCTTTGGCCATTGAACAGAAGTCCCAGACTGCAGGCAAAACAAGATAATAAAGAGGATAGAAAAAAAAAAATCACCCCAAAACTAAAAACTAAGACTATTTTCCCTGAAGACATAACACTGATGGGGAGTCTAGCTCATTCAATTATGCCATTCCACAAGTAAATCTACCTCTACTGACTGTCCTGGCCTATGGGAAACTCTGAAAGGACACAGCTTTGAACATAGAATTATGCCAGAAAAATGCTTGTCCCTAGAATAGTTTTATTTCTTTTCCTGGGCTCCAGAGGACCACACACTTAAAATATCCAAGGGACAAAGACTTATAGATGAAGTCCAAATCACTGGACACTTAAATTAGTCCACTGGCATTTTAACAGTTCTCAGCATCTGTGGAGGAGCCTGGAAGGACAGCCTGAAGATGCAACTCACTCAGCTCACTGGAAAGCAGAAGCCGTCCTGCTTTGCTACTGAAAAAATGGGACATTATGTCTTGAGCCACTGTGAAGTCTCCCACATCATTTATTGCCCACATTGAAACACAACCTGCTGTGGAGATGTTACTCTTCTAGCCATGAGCAGAAAACCTGTAACATAGAGCAGAAGTTTCATAGCAGCTGCTGAAAGAAGCTCCACTATTTCTGATTATCAATGAAAGTCCCTTTATCTGTCTTCACCATGAAGTTAAGTGGCAGAGGTGTTGGACTGAAGGAAATGTTTAGGATTTAACATGTTCTTTCAAGAAGTACTTCTCTCTCAAGAAGAACTTCCCTCTTTCTCTTGCCACAGTTTAATTTCAGCTGCCATTTCTCAGAATACATCTTCCTCAGCAGTCAGGAAAGTTGGGTCCTGTGTTCAGGGAAGGGAGGGAGGGAAAACTGTCACAAGGACAGCTCCACCTCTCCTCCCTTGGCTCTCTTGGGGCACAGATTTAAGAATGAATTAGTCTATAACACATGCCATCTATCACAGGCTGTAGGGGTACTACAAGAAGGACCTAGAACAATCAAACATCACCCTTTCAGAGGCAGCTGCCACCTTACAGTGCTGCATTAAACACTGCTGCTGTAAAACAGGTGGTAAAAAAATGACATTTGTCCACAGCCACAAGAAGATCATTGGTAGTCAGCATGGCTTCAGCACAGAGAATTACAAGATGTCAAAATTTTTCTATTCTCAAGTAAACTAATTTGTTGGGAATGGCGGTACAGGAGAAATTCTCATTCTGGGACAATAAATATGGAACAAATTTATCCCAGAAATATGACCCTTTGTAAACGATACTGTCAAAAGACTGAGAATGGAAATCAAAGCAAATAAAATTGTGTCTTCTTCAGGGGGATTTCGGAAAGATATCACAGACAGTTTTAGTGAACTGCCACAAAACCCTTTAGGGGTTTGCTCTGAATGTGGCAAACTCTAAGAGGTAAGGGACACTTTCTCTAGAAGAGAAGCCAGAAAAAGGACAAGTAGTTTATTACCCAACAAGGATGCTCCAGGCACCACAGATGTAAGATTTGCCAAACCTCATAAGATCATTAGGTTTATTTACTTCCCATTCTGTATTGTGTATTATTTCAATCTCTCCAAGTGCAATAGCAATAAAATTGAAAAACAGCCATGGAAACACTTCCAATTAACACAAGGTCAGAAAAATTACATTAGAGACCTCTACAGCCCATAAAGAAGAAAAACATCTCAGAAACAGCCTCAGCAAGTAGGCAAGCAGTACAACTTGTCATAAAGGTCAGCAACCTTTTGCCTGTGTTTTACCAAGAGCACGGAAGAAAATATCATTGCCTAGCACTCTGTGTGAATACCACACCACCTGTAAGTTACATGCACAAACCTGATTTCAACCCAGGCTGAAAGATAAACCTATAAAATAGTGAGGATGCAAAGCCACAGAGGGCTCTGAAGAACAGATTCAGTACCTTCAGTTGCACCAGAAACACCAAACAAGGTAGATCTACCCCTGAAAAAGATATGTACTGTAGGGTCAGTGTATGAGCACTATTCCATGAAATATCTCTAACCTCACTATGACTTTGGCACAGGCTCCTATGCACGCAGTAGCAAGAGAAACAGTGACTGCAATAAGAAGGGAACAAAACACAACAAGTAAAATAAAAAAATTATATGTTTTTAAACAGCTGTGGTGCTATGTCTTGTCTGCATGTCCAACACAAAATAGATGGGACACCCCAGTACCGGGAGATCAGCCATCATCCAGATTGGAGCACTGTCTAGTGCTTTTCTGAGTTCTTGTGGCCTCTTCCAGTCAAGTCTGAGCCTTGAAAACTACCAAAACCAGATGCTGCTCACACTCACATGGAGGGCTTATCCCCCAGGCCAACCACCCTTGTAGAGATAAGCAATTACCTTAAACTACCCTGAAGCTGAAGTGAACAGAATGGAGGTGTTAATGAAAAGCTGGTGTCTGACTCAGCAACTGGATCATGGTAATTACAACCTTCACAGCTTCCCTGTTCCCAAACCTAAGCTGAAACAGGTGAAGAAAATCAGAGATTTTTCAGATCTACTTCTGCACAGGCAACTCAGAAACTACCTTCACCTGCAAGGAAACCCTCTGACAGGCGGGCAGATAAAGGGAGAGGTCATCTACTTTGGAAGATGGGTGTTTGCAGTATCTCTTAGAGCTTCTCACAGAAGGCTGGTAACCTGTCTCCTCCTCCTTCTGTAGAGGCCATGGTGATGTCAGAAAATACTTGAAGTCAGTTCCAGTTTCCAGTGCTGTCAGTGCTATGCTGCAGGTAGATTGCTGACTGGCCACGTGGCAGTCAATATTCAGTTCACTGCTCTGCAAAGTGCTGCAGAAATAGATGGCCAGTAACTGCAAAATTTCAAGCAGAAATAACCTTGGCTTAGTCTCTTCCCCAAGATACACGTTTGTAATCAAGGATGCAGTCAATTTTCTTTCAACACAGATCTCATGAGAGTCCTTTATTTTAAACCTTCCCACCTCTTCCCCCTTTTCATGGAGATCTTCTTTTTCTGACTTTGCTGAGCTTTCCACGACAATCCTGTCCAGCACTGTCTGAAGGGACAATGTTAGGAGAACATGAAAAGACTTCCTCAGCATGTGCATCTCACATTAAGAACCAGGCAAGTACTGCTGTCCCAACCTACCAGCAGACAGAGATTGTGCTCATGCCCCAGAAAGAGGGGCTGGGTCAGGAACAGCAATACCATTTTTACAGCATCAATATAGCTCAGAATAGTCTGGTTTGCAGCAACAGAAGTGGGAGAGAGCAGAAGACAGCAAGGAAAAGACACATGTTTTGCATGTCACTATGGAGGATGGTGTCTGGGTGGTCTGTGAGAGAGGCCTTTCAAGAACAGAAAACCTCTTTTTTGCTTTAATTTTTTTTAAGGAACCATATTGCAAAGTTGTGATGCTGTCTAAATATTTACCATTCATTCTTGTATCTCCTTCCAATAATTTCTGTATACTTCCTGCCACACAGCTGTGCCCATGTTCACCATAGCCTTCATAAGCCCTCAACAGGGTTCACAGCTTCAGATTTGTCCAGGATCATGGAATGTCTTGTGTTGGAAGAGACCTTGAGGATCCTCCAGTCCCAAACCCCCTGCCATGGGCAGGGACACCTTTCACTAGACCAGGTATCTCAAAGCCCCATCCAACTGTCCTTGAACACTATCAGTGCAAGGATCTCAGCCTTGAACTGATTTCCATCCCTAACTTTTGCCTCAGAAACCAAGGTTTGGTTAGTCCGTCAGCATCTGCACAGCTTTGCATTTATCATTGCAGAACTTTCTGGAGCAGAGAGCCATGATAATTTCCTCTGAAGGAGGTACAGTGGCTAAAAGTATGTTCTTTTTTTAATACTAGAATCATCTGGTTCATGTTTCTGGCTTCCTGAAGTACACAAAAATATCCATTTGAATAGAAATGAGAGGAGGTCCCTGACTTCTGCTGCTGAAAATTTCAAAATAGTAGTCAAAAATCTGAGATAAAAAAACAAACCAAAACAAAATGTGCCCATTTGTAGCCATAAAAGACTCAAGAGTGTCACTTTTCAATCTTTCAGACTTCTCAAAAAAGTTAGGGTGCCTCAATGAAAATAAGCATTTCAAAAAAAAAATTAAATTCTAATTTTCCACCAAAAAAACTTTCAGAAGTTTTTCTGCAAGTTAATTCAATACAAGTTGCTTCAGGCCAGAGTAAATCAAATACATATGTTTGCACATGTGGGCCTCTTTCCCAGGGCCTACACTTAAGTATTGTAACAAATCAGCATCAGCAGCTCTTCAGGTTACATATCCCTGCAACAAAGCCCCAGTGAGCAGGACAGACAAACCAGTGCTTCTTCCAGGATAACAGCCACACTTGCATAATATTCATATCTTCATTATATCCCTTTTGGTGCCTTTGTCTACAGGAAATTGTACTTAACAGTTTGCCTTCCTGGGATAATTTACCAGTAGAAGCCATACTAATTGAGAAGTCCTCAGCTTGAAGTCTCTGCCTGACTTTCTATCATCCCTTTAGAAAACCTCCACTGCCTTTCACTTCAGCTTTGCACATCTGTACTTGTCTCAGGGACAGCAACTGAGGTGGGACAGAGCACCCAGCACAAGGGCAGAAAACACATAACATCCCAAGGGCTTGAGACATAGGCTTCATCTTCACCTTGCATCTTTTTTGTCCACTTTCACCCTGGATGCAGAGCAAAGCAAGTCAAATAGCAACCTCCCATAACATCCTTCTCCTGCTGCTGGCTCTACAGAAACAGAGCCAGCATATATATCATCCTTCTCCTGCTGCTGGTTCAACAGTCCTCAAGGCCCCCCTCTCCTGGGTGCCTCCATTCTGATGCCAGAACTGACATCCAATACCCCCAAATTCTGGTTTTGCCCATTGCTCCCCCCTTCTGCTCTCCATGGTTCTCACTGTGCCCTTCACATGTGCCGCTTAGTCTCTGAGAGCTTCTTCTAAACCATCCTCTGACCTTCCCATAGGCCCACCTACTTGAACCTCGAGCCTCTTCTGAAGTCTCCCCTGCAGTGCCCTTTCTGCTGCAGCAGCCCTCAGGGAATGTGAACACTTCTTGGGGGATAGGTCATCCCAGCAGCCGGCCCTGTGCCGAGTGTGTCTCTGTGGACACACACATCTTATCCGGGACCTCGGGAACATAGCGCCAACAGAGCGACAGCACTTGTGAAGCAGAGAGGAGACCCACAGGACCCACACTCATTCTAACTGAGCCTATTTGAGGTTGGTCTTTTCAGGATCTCTCTGTACCAGAGGAAGCAAAGGTGCTTTTGAGCAGGGCTGACTTTTAGGCACTTTGAATTGCCACCTGGAAGAGTCAGTCTCGCGACTGGTCACAGGTCCAACCTCATAAATTTCACTTCCCTTTTTCCTGGGATCCCAAGCTCTGAGCCTGCTCAGGAGCAGTGGTGTCAAGCAGCACCCCAGGTACCAGCGAGGTTTTGTGCTAAGCTCCCCATCCTGTGAGACTGTGCTTGGAGGTCCTGTTTTCCTCAGCTGCCTTCATCATCCACATCCTCTACCTACTCCTGCAGGCACTGCACAAAAAAGGCAAAGGTCCCTTTTCTGGAGCAGGACTTGAAAATGCCTAATCTTTTGCTCACATTTCCTTCATTTCAGATCCCAACTGAAATCATGGGGAACTTTTTTCCTCCCTTACCTACCCCTTTCACTGTCCTCTGTCAGAATTATTCAGCTCTCTGAAGCATTACCAGATACACTATGTGGGAAAGATATGGCAGAAGAAATTAAATAGTATTGTTAGGTATCTATAATTACTCCAAGTAATTTTTTTCCACAGTGCAGCAATTTGAAATCTCTCACAGCACTCTCTTTGGAAAGCAGATGTTGACCATGTCAGCTGTGTGCTAAGAATGCATTTTCATGAGTTGCATTTCTTGGAATTTGCAAAGTGATGGTGGTGGCAGAGCGGGATGATCCTGGAAAATTCCACCCATGCAGGCACAAAGCAGGCAGTGCAGAGACCTGCCAGCCTCCTCAGGGTATCAGGGACTTCTCAGCCCTCTCTCTCTGTCGTGGCACCAACTGGGCCTGCCCCTGTCAAGCAAAGGAAATTTCTTCTATATTCCTGCCCACAGGAAGGCAGGGGGAAGAGCACATCTGGGAGAGGGAAGGTTTGTCCTGGGAGGGGGGATTTGTGCTGCTCGCCTTCTAGAGAAACACACTGACAGACATGGAATAATGAGAATAAAAAATTTGGTGGATATCTCTGCTGTCAGCTCCTCTCCATCTCACTCCCATGTGGTCTGTCCTGTCCCAAAGTCAACAGTTAAAGCAACCAGGCTCCCAGCACGTCCATCAGACTACTCATCTGTATTTTCTAAAAGAACCCGTTCTTTCCTGATACTACATTTAAATGCACTTTTGCTCTACCCCCTGCCTCCCATTACTCCTTAATTACACTCACTTGGATTGTCTTAAAGAAGTCCTTCCTTTTCTTATTGAATATTCCCTTCAAACACTTGCAGAAAATTATCATACTCCTTATCTAGCAAAAATATATATTCAGGGAAAATCTACCCTCTGGAACCAGACAAAAGTCCAGTGAGACACAGGTGAGCCAGAGAGAACAGGTTTTAACTAAAGTTCAAGTAACATTGCACAATAAGCCCTGGAAATTCTTCAGAGTGTTAATTTGAGACAGGGGACTTCTTAATGGAGGAAGTTCCTAGTGCCGATTTCACTAGACTGTACTCTTTTAATCCTTATTTATTTATAAGACAGTGTCTCCATTAGTCCCAGGCTGGAGCAAGGTGTCTGGGCAATGAACAGGAAAATTTATACACACACAGAACTTATTCTGGACCCAAATAGGAGATAGAGCAGGGATAGGACAAACATTCAAATAGAGACACAGGGAGTTCTCTATGGGTCTGTTCCTCAGCCTTTCCAAAAACCAAGACCTCAAACAAGAGTAGCCTGTAAGAAAAGGAACAGGGCATGAACCTGGTGGAAACTACAAATGCAGGCTGATCTATACACACAGGACGAGCTCAAGGAAAGCAGCTGTCCACAGGTAGCCCCTGTCAAAGGAGAAAAAAGCTACAGAAATGAGATGCTGCCATAATCCCAGCAGTCTTTACAAAGCAAACATAATTTAATGCAGCAATACAAAGAACTCTGGCCTCGGTGAAAATGAGCACACATCTAAGAAGGAAAGCAAATAGTTCCCACTTCTAAAAAAGAACAAAAGTAAAGCACTCGCTGAAAGAAGTGACCTGAGCAATCCTGAATTCTTAAAACACCCAGATGATGCTTAGAGCAAACAGTTAACTCAGCGTGCCAGAGCTGATCTCCAGCAGCAGACTGCAGAATGGACTCCCTGTTACTTCCAGATCTCCCAGCTTGGATGGTGACACTGTTGTATGACACTGTTTAGACTGGAAAACTTGCAGCATGTCTCCACTGTCCAGTGCTGCACCCAATATAAGTTGATCTGCCAGCAAAGACTATTTCCTCTCAAGAACCACACGATTACATAAATCAGGATGGATCTAAGGGGAGAATAAAAAGATGTGCAACACCTTTTAGCATTGATATTTTACTCTGCAGTTTCTCCAGTCCCATAAGGGCCCACACTTCATGCTCCACCACTGACCAAAATGGTTCTCTGATGAAGCTGTGCAAAAAAAATAGATTTTTCAAAGCAAGATATGAACAATAAAATTTTTTTTAAAAAAAGGAATTACAAAAATTAAAGATATTACTTCAATCTAAACCCAGGTTTGTTTGCTTTTCAGAATTTTCCACTAATCAAACTCAGTCATTCAACACACACAAAGAAAAATCATGCTCTTTACCAGACATGAATAATAAAAGTGACGGAAATTTGGATCAAAACACACTTCATGTACTCACGAGCAACGAAGTGTCAATTAAAAAAAGAAAATAAACTATAAAATCCCAGTCCCAAAGGCAAGACCTTTCTCATGAGAGGTGACAGAGACCGCAGTTTAAGCCTCCATTCTGAGTCAGGCTGAAATTATTTGAATACAGTTTTCCCACGGTCTAGTATCTGTCCTCACTGTTTGTCTAACGAGGCTCTGGGTTCTGGGGCAGGATGCTGCCATTTTCTCTTCCACATCACCTTTGTGAATGGTACCTAAAGGCTTTTGTGAGTCTACATGAAAACACCAAGATGTCTGTTTTCATTTACAGCAGTAAAACTTCAAAATAAATCCTCCATATCTGGTCAAAATTAATTAATATTGTCATTGATCCTGAACTATGTTTTTTTCACAGACTCATTTGTTCTTCCCACCATATTTCTGAGGCTTGGGCATTATCATCTGGAAAGAGAAGGACACAGGCCTTATCACTCCTCTTATTTAATGATCCATGTAATTTTCCCCACAAACAGACTTTGTGGACAAAGTTGGCCAGAATCTAATTAAAAATTCCTTGCCTCCTTCTGTTTGAGACTCCTGCTCCTTACCTTACATGGCTGTGCAGTGCTATTTTGCATCATTAAACAGACTAACCTCATTCCACCACACAAGCAGCTGAATGTTACTCATAGTGAAATGTTGTCTCTATGTTAATTTTGCAAAGTGCTTAGGATCCTTCTCGAAGGAAGGAACAATAGAAATGTAAGTCATTATCGTGTACGGGAACTGAGGAAATAAACCTGAGGGAAACAAGCACCAGAAGCTGCCACACAAAATGCAGACCAATTTGAAAGCTTAAAGGGGAACAAGAAAACAGCTGTCAAACAGCCTCTCAGGCTTGGCATGGTGGGAGACATTGCAGCATGCAGCTAGCCCAGCAGAAGGAAATTAAATAAGACTGTCAAACTGCTGACTCAGCAGAAGACAGCACAACTCCCAGCACATTTTAGAATTAAACCCAGGTCAGTAAATGCCAGGTCCTTTCACAAGGAAGAAAGGCCAAAGGATAGTGACAGAAACTCAGACACCACTGTAAGGCAAGGAAAGAGTCAGAGCTGGAATCTAACGTTACCAAAGGCAGTCTGAAAAAATTACAGACTTGGGGAAAACACAGTTCAGGCACGGGGAAAACAAACGATGCTGAACATATTGTGCGCTCAAATCAATGACACTGAGCGCATGCCAGAGCTCATGAGCAGCGAGAGTAACTCCAGCACGGAGTAGCTGCAGTGCTAACCACAGTTTTCATGCTGAAATACCTTTGGAAAACAGCAGAGAAGTTTACACGTAACAGTGCGGAGAAGACCACAAGGGAAAAGACTGTCCTGGTCTAGTAAAAAATACCATCAAGATGCAGTTCAGCATCAAGCCAAGTCAGCCACATACAACCAGGGCCCAAACACAAAACAAGGAGCATGTGAGAGCAAGCACGGGAACACTGAACCAACACCAGAGGAGACCAAGCAAACCAAGCCAAAGACACAACAAACAAGCTATTTCTTACTGGAAAATGTCTGAGCCGTTTCATATTAGGAAAACCTTATTTCAAATTAATTCAGAAGCAAATGTGGCCAGACTTTTACTGCAGGAAAATCAAACTGCCAAAATCTTACCAGAAACAAATAGAGAAGCGGAGGAGGAGGAAGAGAAAGAAAAAGGCAAAAGAAAGAAAAACATAGGGTCCTATGAATATGCAGCACTTCCCTTCTCTCAAGCCCCATGGAAGGAAAACAGAGCCTCCAGTTAATAACATTCAGATAATGTAAAAATAGAAAAAGCAAAGGATTCACAGGCCAAGCAAAGATGTCATTGACATGAGACAGTTTCAAGCAAATGCAACTGAACAGATGAAAACACACCCTCAGGCACTGGGGGCACGTTCACTCACTGTGAGTCTCCTTCAGCTGCAGCTCTGCTAGTTCTCTCTCCAGACTCAGTTTGGTTGGCTGCTAGATTTCTGTGCCCTCATCTGTTCATGCATTTCAAATCTTAAAGCTGCCTAAATTGCCATGCTTTCTTCAACTGCCTTTTCATGCCACAGTCTAGCCACCAAAAGCAACAGGAAATAAACTTCCTCTTCCAATGGCACCTGTGTGGCTCCTCAGTGCTACAGACTCCCTGAAGTGATTTCCAGTAGATGACTGGGCACAAAGCAAGGGAAAGTGAAAGTGACTATGCTGTGCATCTACCCAGTATTGAAGGATGCATAACCTGTTCATGTCCCTCCTGAGTGGAGTAGAGATGAAGTAATTACCATTGGGCGGATAAATAGTCACAGAATCTTAGAATATCCTCAGTTGGAAAAGATCTACAAGGATCACTGAAGTCCAGCTTCTGGCCCTGGACAGGACCATGCCAAAGATCACATCATATACCTGAGAGCATTGTCCAAACACTTCTTGAACTATGGCAGCCTTGGTGCTGTGCTCACTTCCCTGGGGAGCCTGTTCCAGTGCTCAGACACCCACTGGGTGAAGAATCTCTTCCTAATATACAGCTTAAACCTCCCCTGGCACAGCTTCATGCCATCTCCTTGTGTCCTGTCACTGGTCACAGAGAAAAGAGATTAGTGTCTGCCTGGCCACTTTCCCTCGTGAGGAAGAGCTGCCCTTGATGATCCTTGTGGGTCCCTTCCAACTCAGAAAGTTCTGTGATTCTGTGAAGCCGTGAATTCTGTGGGACTGCAGTGAGGTCTCTGCTCAGTCTCCTCTTCTCCAGGCTGAACAAGCCAAGTGACCTCAGCCACTTCAGTCAGCTCACTTGTACATAGAATTCAAGGAAAAATCACTCCTGGGTTCAGATTGAAATCAGGGACAAAATCAAATCACCCTCCCTGGTCTGGGGTTTTTTGGGGTTTTTGAGGATGTTATAGACTCATCAGGGATGATGATAGGATAGATCCTCGATACTGTGCCATGATAGGCATATGTAATTACTGCACCCATACCTGAAAGCTCATCTTCCCATAGCAAATCAGCTATCTCCTGCATGATGTTTATTTTCAACATGCTGAGATGAAACATTCCCACAATCAATGAAATGCTGGAACACAGATACACAGCAGCATCTGACATGCCATGGAAATCTGCAAGCTGCTGGCAAGCAGGAGGGGTTTCAAACAGAAGCAACGTGGCTCTGGCACTAGCACATCAGCCCTGTACTGGGAGTTTGTGCTGCATTGCAAGATGTGGCCTTACTAGAGGCTTTTTGGTTCTCTGTAAAGTTAGGATTATCCCCTTAGATATTAAGAAGACTGGAAATTTTCCAGCAGCATTGAGTATTTTTGAACTGTTGCACCTTCTCAGCTGCAGCTCTCCAAGTACCTTTACTGCTTTTCCCTGTCTGCCCTTCACACTCTCAAT
The DNA here is from genome assembly GCA_013397555.1 of Urocynchramus pylzowi. Taxonomy (NCBI): domain Eukaryota; kingdom Metazoa; phylum Chordata; class Aves; order Passeriformes; family Fringillidae; genus Urocynchramus; species Urocynchramus pylzowi. Next base: position 419,256 of record VZRH01000009.1, on the reverse strand, counting down.
GAGGCTCCCATAAGCCTGCACAAAGCCAGTTATAATTCTCTGCTGCCTATCAAAGCCTTCACAAGAGTTAGACAGTTGGTGTGTAAAGCCTGCTGCCTACCATGCTGACTAATGTTGTCTGATTGTTCCCTTGTACTCCCCCGTTGGTCCATCTGTACCCATCTGCTACCTTTTGTCTTGTAATTAAAGTGTAACCACTTTGGGGTAGGAGCCACCTTTTTTGCTAGTGTTCACTCAGCTCCCTGCAGAGCAGAGTCCCAGGTCCATAACTGGGTGCTGGGGACAGCAATGATGACATGCAAGAGGTGCATATACACGTGGCACTTCTTACTTTGTGGCATGAGCAAAGAAAGCTCCAGACAAGAGTTCTCATGTGGAATGCAACGGAGGTGAGGGCAGTCTTCTCTTGAGGCTGGATGTTGTTATCACATGTTGTTATTAGTACACCGAGCACAATCCTCCAGGATCCCCTGTCCAAGGAGTTAGGTTGGCAACCCCAGTAAAGGTCAGATGGCTGCTATCACCCTCATCAGCTACACCAGCAGAGAAATGGTGGGAGGCATTCTAACTACAGCCTGGGCTTAATAAAGATCTCCAGATATTCCAATATCTGATTTGCATAAGAGGACAAGGTCTTTCCAAGAAGCTGTCATTGTTTCAATGTAAGAATTCCCTCCAGTAGCAAGGGAGTAGGGTCTGGTGGAGAAGAGCCAGAATATTTTTCTGCAGGCTCATGAATCATACAAATACACTCCAAAACTCAAGCAAAGTCAGGAACTGCTTCAACAAGAGGCAAAGAGAGTGGACAGCTTATAATGACATAACATACAGTGGTTAGGAAAAGACACCCAATATGTTCTCTTTGGTCAGAGCTAGACTAGCAGGATGCAGTAATCCAGCAAAGACACAGTTTGACCAGCATGTCTGCAAGATTTACATAGAAGGCTTTTTCAGAAAGATAGTTCTGTTTGTCCTCTGATAAGGAAGGCTTTGTGTGGCCTTGAATCTGTCTTTCTCCTTAGGAGCCGGTGTAAGATTAACATGGCCATAATTAGCCACAAATACATACAGTTAGATCCTGGGCAACTGTGAGAAGTCAGGCCAAATCCTGGCAGTGGGTGCAGCATAGGTGCACAAATAAAGCCATCTGGTTGTCTGATTGAATCAGGGTCATAAACAGACCCATCAGATGTGACCTAGATCAGGTATCTAAGGGACACTCGCTTGGGAGTAGGATATCCATAAAATATGTATTCTTTGATGCAAGTCTGCTGTCTAATGAGAAGTAAGGCATTCAGCAAATTATGGTCTCTTAGAGACATGTCCAGAAAGAACACTTTAAAAATAAGGGGGGAAATGCATGTACAGGCTCCCATTCTAATTTCAGCCATATGTGCTCGAATCCAGAACAGTCCCTCTGCCCTAAGAGAAACTATATCCTTCTAAAAACTGGTTCTGTGGGAAAATAATCAGTCTCTTACTCTGAGTAGGTTTAAACAAACTTCTATGCCATTTCTCCCCAGGGACAATGAGTCATAAATCCCCATGTACACAGCAAAATTAGCAGAACAACACTGATTGGCAAAAACAATCCAATCTTGTCTCACTGTAAAAGGAGTCGGTGGAATAAAAAATAATTTCCTCCCTGGACACACAGGCAAGACGCCAGAACTCCACACAGAGAGCAGAACCTGACCAAAGGCAGTAACTTCTACCCCATGGAGGCAAGCATACATGTGCAAGGCTTGCCTAGGTGGGCATCAGACAACATGAGGAAGAAACTGTCTCAAAACATCTAGTTATCTTTCCAAAGGCATGGCAGGGCCTTGTGAGAAGACTTCAGAGAAGACTGTACAGCTGCAGTTTTCACCTCACAACCGTACGTTCCTGTTCCTCTCCTATTTTTAAATGAAAGCCTTCTTTAAGGAGGCTTTCATTCTCTAAGAAAGTGAAATAAAAAAAAAAAAAATCGAAGTCCTTCCTTCTGCTAAGCATTGTAACAGATAGGATAACATGATTCATATTGATTCTTCACAGAGTGGTCAGTACCACATGGACTGTTACTAAAAGCCAAGAATACTGATCGTATTTTCAGTCCTCTCCCCTGTTATTTCTGCCACTGGGACACTGAAGCACACAAAGAGATGACAGAGAATATTTCTTTTCATGCACAGTAAGACTTGAGATCAGGCCTGAAGGCTGCATCATCCTCAAATGCTACAGCCTCTTCAGCATCTCTGTGGTGTTCATCAGCTCCCCAAAGGTGCAGATTCAGGAGGTGACAAGTGCCTCTGTAAGAGCTTTTGTTCACAGACATGCACAATAGCCTTCACATGCCAGCTGCCTGCTTGTACAAAAGGTTCATGGTGGAAGCTTGAAGAAATTATGTCCTCACTGGATCAGGCTTGAAGTTTCTGCTGATCAGCTTGTCAATAACCTGGGTTGCCTCCCATGAAATAAGCTGCTTTTTGTGAGACACTCTTCAGGTTTGTCTTGCTCATCTAACAACAGAAATGTAGGCTGGCAGAGAACCACAAGAGATCACTTACTGCATCCACCAGCTCAGAGGCAGGACAAGATAGACTGAGATCCTGCACTGTTGGATATTTTTCTCTATATACTCCAGCAAATGAACCTCTACCAGCAAATGAGCCTCACCATGTCTCACCATGCCAATAATTAGACAGTTCCCTACGTATCTAACTGAAATCTTTCTGCTTGACAATTTAGCAAGACAACTTCTTTCTCCCTTCTAGGGCATGAAAAGCAGCTGACTAGTATGTCCTTTTTTCAGCAATTATTTAGGTGTCCAAAAATTTATCTTGTTCTCTTTCCTCATTTTTCTAGATAAGGGAAATCTTCATTTTTTATTTTTCCCTTTCTAAATCCTTTCTTTTTCTGTATCTCCCTCCCATATCCCAGGGAAACTCTTCCCAGGCATGGATGGGCATAGTGGTGCTCTGTCCCAAGCTGGAGACAGGGTCACAGAAGTTCACAAACTCATCTTATGCAGACTGTGATCAAGGTTGAACACATCTCTGGAAAGTCCATGTGGGAGAGAGTAGTGGCACTATTTTCCACCCTGCTGCAGCATTAGGAAGTCCTGGAAGTCTACAGTCACTGAGTCAGTTGAGAGGATGTCACAGCAAATGGCCCCATTTCCAGGGAGCACTAATGTGTACAATGGTGTAAGGGTACAGGCTAGGAGCAGCCTGCCCATGAATTTGTAATCATGGTCACACCAATGGCTGGAGGAAGCAGAACAGACCCTGCTGGAGTTGAAGAGTTCAAAAGTCAAATGCTGATAATTATAGCACCAGCAGCAGGCAAACATTTTATCTGCTGAGTGGGGTGAAGGTTGATAGGGGCAGAGGATTAGTACATGCAGCAAGGAGAATTATTCTTTCCACATCAGTTTCCCATCTGTCCTCTAAGATGGCTTGTAGTGGCACCCTGACCAAAACCATCACCTGGGGCTTTGCTTGTCCAGACAGGAAGAGGAGTGAATGGGGCATGCTTGGTAAGAGATGGAGGGAGCTTGTGAATCAAAGGGCTCTGTGGGGTGGCACAAGAACTTGGTCTCATGAGCTTCTTGGAAAGGTGCTCTGAATCCCCAGTGACACACCTAAGAAAAGAGGCTGAGCACAAACTAGTGATAAAAGTGATGCCAAACTCACTAGTAATTAAAGTAGAGAAAGAGTCTGAAAGAGGGCCTCAAAGTTCATAACATTTGTGTCACCCCCAGGTTTGCTAGGAGAAAGAGAGGAAGCAGATGGGGGGATCTGGGAGCTAATGGGACAGGAGCTAATGGGACAGGAGCTAGCTGTTGGTGGGGAGCTAGTGGGATAGGACTCAGTAGAGAAGGAGGATACAAGCAAGAGCTGGAGATAGCAGCATTTGCTAGCTCTCACAAAGGGATCATGAACCCAGAATTAAGTTCTCATCATGTGTGGAATCATAGGAGAGCAGAAGAGAAAGGCAAATAGTGAAGAAAAATACTGGGTGAAATCTCTTCCCACACAAAATACCACAACCCACTGACATAAAACCTAGCATAGTACTGACTCTCTGGCTCACTTCGGCAAGACATCTGGCCCCCCCTCATCACTGCACTGAGGCATGGTCCTTCATGGGGCATAAGAGCAGGCATCCTTCACCACCTCCATCTGCATACCTGCATCTCTATGATAAACAACAGGGGCATCTAGGCAGCCAAAACACACCTAGGCTATCTGGCCAGTGAAGCAAAGAGCTTTACTAACCAGATGATGAAAGGTAATGTGTAAAGGCATGCAGCATTCTGCCCCCAAGGAGCAGAGTACAGAAAAGTGAATGAAATTCAGCACATTTGTTTATCATGATGAATCATTACTCATGGTCAAGACAAGCAGGAGAGCTCAAGTTACTGCCCCCTTGCAGAAAGTGGGTTTTCTTCTTGTTCTTTCATGATTGTCAGCCCTACAAGGCTTCAGTTTGTCTGAAGCACTCATGAGGAGATTTATCATCATCATAGTCTGGGGGCAGCTGCAGCTCCTCTGGAAAATTAATTCCTGTTCTGAAATAACTGGTGAGGTTGTGAAAATATTTATTGAAGAAAAAAATCAAAATCACAAAAGATTCACAGACCTGAAATCCTGAAACAGTTCAGTCACTGTCTGAATCTTTGCTTCTCAGAAAATGGAAGACTTCACACCTATTTTAAAACATATCTTTTTATATATACTCCATGAGACATACTCTCAAAATCCATTTGCCATCTTTCAAGAATCAAATGCGCCAAGCTGTACAGAGCTGCAAGCTGTGTTACTAAATCCAGAGGAGACTAACAGAAACTATCAGAAGACTAGAAAACATGACCTACCAAGAGGGACTGAACAAATTCTTGTTTAACCTACACCAGAGATGACTGGGAAGCAGCATGATAGAAGACTTCAAACCAACATAGGGATGATAAGAAGTGGTAGAGAATAAACAATTCCCTATGTCCATTAGGGAGACACAAAGTATTCATGGGCTTAAATTGCAGCCAGGGAAATCTAGGTTAGACATTAGAAAAACTTAGCAGGATAAGGAGAAAGAAGCCGTAGAAGAGATTGACTTGGGATTTTATGGGATTTCTAGCACTGAAGGTCTCTCAGAACAGGTGATACAAACATCTGTCAGGAATAATTTCAGTCTAGTTAAACCCTCTCTTGGGGCACAGGGAGGGACTAGTTGACCTCCTGATGTTCCTTCCAGGCACAGCATCTGATTATAGATAAGTGTGTAGTTAAAGACTGAGCTACAGTGAATGCAACTGGACCAAAGCAGTGTTTCCCACTCAGCCTCTCATCTCATGTCTCCGACTGCCTAATTGCCTAAAAGTTCCCAGGATGAAGCACCTTGCTATTTACATAAAATTAGTGAGAATTTGGATAATGTTCCAAAGCACTATGAAGACATTGGAATTATAAATATAGTAACATTATAAAATGCTAAAAATATAGTAAAAAATTCTTGTATTGTGGCATTGCCTGGGAGCTGCTGTTAAGGGCCAACAGTTTGTGTAGCCTGACTCTCTGCAAACATGGAACAAAACTATGATCTTTGTTGCAAAGATGTCTGTTTCACACTTATATTTTTATAATATAAGCATTTCTGCTGGATGGAAAAAAAAATTAAGAAAAAGAGCATGAGGTTCCTGGTATGAAAGGTTTTAGTCTGTGATCAGAACATGTTGGAGATTACTTCAGTGTCTTCCAGAAAGAACCTGCCAGCATAAAATTCAACCAGTTCAGAGTTTGATTATAATAGTCTTATACTCTCTGAGGAAGACACCCACTACAAGATAAAACATTTGTGTCCAGGAAGTACTACATGTTTTTCTTACCACTAATACCATAGTTCATCATAGCCTCATTTCAGTCCAGCCCCAGCTCCTATGAAGTGAAGGATTGTTTTGGTTTAATGGATGCCAAGTAGTCCCCACAGACAGCAGGGCTCAAGCAGGTCACAGATCTAATCCCAACACTCCTGATAACCAGGATCCCTTCTACTAATTGTCTGGTTCATCTGAGAGACCACAAACACACTCTCAGAGACTGAACAACCCTTCTTACCACTGACAGAAGCCACCAAGCCTTCACTGAGGGTGTGACATGTGAAGCATGTGACAGGCAAGATAAAAACAGGACTTTTTAGCTGTGCTTCCCCAGAGACTGCAAAGCATTCCACCAACAGATTCCCACAGCCAGGCCTGCTAATAACCCCTAGGAGGATTCATGCTGCTACCGCTTCATTTTCCTTCTCTGACGATGGAATTTTCCCCCATGAGAAAAAGTGTGGTGCCAGCTAGGAACAAATCCTCCTGGACTTTTCCTGCTAAGCTTTAATGAAGTTGAGTGACAGACCAAGCCTGACATGAGGTCTCTACAGCCTGAGCTTTGCCTGTCCACCCCCTGTGCAGTATCTAGGCAGCCTGCCTTCAGCTATGTCCAAGAGTTGTCCACACATGCTATGCCATGCCTCTTGTTTCCTCACACGCCTGGCCCACTGAGACCTCTTCTGACTCTCCCAGACCACACACCCTCACCTGGTCTGAACAGTGCCAAGACCATGAGGTAGACAGGTCCTCTTGGAAACCAGGGGGCTGGGGGCCTTCACCTTCTTCCCAAATTCCTGCAACTACTGGGAGACCCTAGTGCCTGCCAGGCACTGAAGTGATTGCTCTTCTGTCTCATTCACAAACTGTAAGTTGTTCTTACAGCTCTTTTCTGAACACACTTCTCCTGACAGCTCCCCATTTCATTCTCATTTCCCCATTAATTTCTTCCTCACTTTCACCAAGCAAGTCACTTGCAAGTCCTTGCAGAGAACTAGCAGGTAAGGAGAGAAAGTTTTCTGTGCATGGTGGGACAAAGGGGCATTTTTCTAAGCCATACACATGATCACAAGAATTCTCCTTCCTTTGCTCTGACTTCTCACACCCAAAACTTTTTTTATATCCCATTTTCTTANCCCCCGCCCCCCCGCTTCAACAGAAACCCTTTGGGAATGCTTGTTCAGAGACTGGACCTCTGACATTTATGTGGGAGGTGAAATGAACCAAAACTTCCCACTAACTCAGAAATTCACACAGTTTCTAAAATGGTGCTTTGGGTTACATGCAAATTATTCCAAAATATGCAAATTCGGATCTTTGAACAACTCAATATGATCTCACGTTCACATCCTATTTAATGCACCATCCCATTGCAAGGGACACTGGCCAGATATATCAAGCACAGTTAATACTGGCATAAATTACTAAGTGTGGTTGTAGCTCAATCATTGTCACCTAGTGTACAGAACTTCATTGCCACCAAGCTATACAGAGAAATATTTTCTGTCTCAGCCATTGAAACTCATGGCACAGAGGAGGTATCTTCTCTGAAGGGCCGGAAAACTTATGTTCAGAGATTACAGAAAGGAAGCTGATGAATTTTTTATGCATGCTAATGGAAGATTGTAATGGCATCCTGCATGGAGAAGACAGCAGCCTGGGCATTGCAGATACCAGCAGTCCAGGATACAAGAAGCAGATTGCCAGCCCTTGATAAGAAGTACAGAAAGATGGGGAGGATTATTTGCCTGGAGCCTTCCCCCTTCCTCTTCCCTGACACAGTTGGAGAATTACCAAACATATCCTACCCTCTCCCACTTCCTCTCCTTGGTCAAAAGGATGATGACCAGCTTGGGATGCATCTGGTATCCGTCCTCACTGAACGACAAGTTCCTGCCTTCAAAGGTGACATTGATCAGGTACCTGCAGGAGAGAGAAGAGAGCAAGGAGAACATTAATGCTTGGAAACCAAACCCAAAACAAGACCCTGCCTCCTCTCTTCAGCTCACATCAGGAGGGTAGAAGCACAGTGCAAACAATGGAAAATCTAAGAGGAAGGGAGTTAGAAAAACAGGGCAATTAGTCTAGAAATTGGGACAATCAGGCAAGGCAGGGCAATTGTCCCCATTTTGTGACTGGGATAGGGAAGTGATGTACTGTGTTGGCTCTCAATAAATTCCTAAAAGCATGTCTAAGAGTCACACACACATGTGTGTCCCTGGTTTTCCTCTGCCTCAAAGGGCAGAGGGATCCTTTGCAATCAGATGTGTAAACACACTCCACAGCTTACACTTTGCTCACCCTCCAAAGGGGATTTTGCTTGCCACTTGAGGACAGTGATGGGCGACAGGTGAAGCAGTGGAGACAGCCTCCCCCCAGCCCAAATATCAAGGCAATGACTCGGGAAGCAGTGGAGACCAGAGGAAGGAGCAGCACACCTGTAAGAAGCTCTATCCCTATCAGAGCCACCACACCTCATGGGGCCCAGAGTGATCCTGTGAAGGAGCTTAGGAATAAGGATAAGGATGTTGAAAGAGCCCAGTGAAAGTCCTTTTTCCTAGGGACAGAGTCGAGCCTTACACCCAGTAAAATCAAGCTAAAGGGTGATCAGCCCTGCAGCCAACATCAGCGATTCTTTGTCTGGAAAGGCCCCATCACTTCTGCAGAAGGCACTCCCTGTTGGGGCATTTCATATCAGCTGTACAAATGGACAGTTAAACAGTCCAGGCTTCAATCTCATTTATCCTAAAGCCTCCTTACTCAGCTCTGACAATAGGGAAGGCCTTTAAGTGGACTGAGATTACAAGCTACACAAGGCCTTGCTGCATTGTGAGAGCATGTTAAAGGGGTGTTGCTGTAAATAAGAATCAGATCTATTGTTTTCTTAACTGTCAGACCATCTAGAAATACACTGTAGGGAAGAGGAGGTAAATACACATTTCACAGTTCAGTGGTTTATATGACATCGCCATGGCACTCTGACAGTTTACCCTGTTCATATATTTCACTTCAATTCACAATCCTGCTGCATGAAGTAGATTTTACCTTTGTAAATCTGCTCTGGCACCAGTAGCATCACATCACCAGGAGAGGCAGAGGTGACCAAGCTGCCTGCAGGGTAGGCCCCTGGACTCAGCACTCCCCTACTTTGCACAGTTCTATAAATTACACAAGCAACATTTCTATTACGGACACGAGAGATTTTCTATTCTGTTACACCATGACATCAGGAAACATTTCCTAATATTCAGCTTCAATTTGTCCCTTATAAACTCAATTTGAAACAATTTCCAGAAAATAAATAAGAGGGGAAAAAAATCTGTTCTTTCGGTGGGTTCATGCTTTCCTACTATCTGCACAAAGAGACCTCTCTGCTAATCTAATGAAATCATTGTATCAGGGAAATTTCTTCCAACAAATAAAAAAGCAGGTCATTATTTTAGTTTCTTCCTTTTTCAAACTTTTTTGTTTTAACTCCATTAATCAACCAAACTCATCTACTAACTCCCAATTGCAATCAGCAATTATGTTTATTTCTAAAGGAAATTCCACACTTGCTCCATGTTGTGACCTTCAAGGGACGTGTTCAGCATTGGAAATACAGCCATAAGGGAGCCCAGCATGAAACATCTGCAACAGGACAATTTTCAAAGGCAGACTATTGGTTATTTTCCAAAAACCAAAGCCATTTGGAACCCGAACATTGAGCGAACCCCAAATCATCCTCCGCCCGGAAAATCTTAGCCATGCAATTGTTTGTAATGGCATAAAACATCCCATGTCAGGACCACACATGCTCTTTTTCTGGCTTTTTTTTTTTTTTTTTTTTTCCCCAGCTGTGTGAATTGTTCTGGCACTGAGGAACGCCCGGCACGGATCATTGCCAGGTATGTGCACCCTACAAGACCTAATTAAGGCTCCAATGGTGGTGGTGGGAGGGATCTTCCAGTGGACCAAGATTACAACTTCATGACTTCTCTGCACTGGCCACCAGAGTAAAGACAAAGAAGATGAGGATGCCATTAGCCTGATGGGAGTTGCAGCTTTATATGTCAGTAATGAGAAAGCAATGCCAACATCTAATTAAACAAACACCAATATTAAACCATTCTCAGCCCTCTTTCTCCTCACACCCAAGAATGATTCCACTACAGGAATCTCCCTTGCACAGCTTGACAAGAAGAGTTCACAGAAATCAGCAACAGATATGAGACAAGAGGGTGTCATTTATGCTCATTTTCACTGGAAAGATTAGAACCTCTAATAATAATCAAGGCGGGATCATCAACGATTCTGATCCTTGGAGCTGCCTTGAGATTTACACTTAAAGCAGCACTAAAATCCCTTGCTTCACACCTTAATGACTGAAATTAGTCTCCAAATTTGGCAATATAACTCTTCAGAGTGTTTTCTCTCCAACCCATTAGCAATATGTTTACAAAAGTTTGCAGGAGAAGTGTAGAAGAAGTGGCATCCCCCCCAGCTTTCCCTGCTCTCCTGTACCTATGCTGCCAGCTAACACAGGATGTAGGGTGAGAGCAGCTCACAGGGAGCTGCAGGGCTTGCTTGGGTGCACTGAGCCTATGTGACAATGCATCAGGGCTTGAAGGACTCCCAGGCAGGTCGAGTCAGCAGCATGCTGCAAGGCAGCCACACTTGAGTGGCTCTGCCCTCCATCATTACTGCAGCAGCAGTCATCCCCTTCGGCAGCACTGCTGCCCTGGTACACCAGCACCACTGCTGCCTGCTCTGGCCAGGGGGATTTGGTTCCTCCCTACAGCCTACACACACTCCAGTCCCTAAGCAGGCAAGCAGGAGGCTGAGAGACTCCCTGACATGTCTGAACTGAGCCACCAGATGTAACAGGGGCACAACACGAGGGCAAGCAGGTTGTGCATGCAGGTGATGTAAACCAGGAGGAAACTGCGCCTGTAAAAATCTTAATCCCTGTATGTTTGCCTCTCCAAGATGGAGAGAGCTAGAGAAAGGGGGCATGGTGGGGGCTGACACAGGCAATTTAATTTAATTTGCTAGAAGCACCTTTCAGCAAAAGATTTTGCTTATGTGGCAACTTCTGGAACTACATGATGCAAGCACAGAAGGGTTGAGCCCTTCGCCAGCCCAGTGGCGATGCAGCGGATGCAATGCCCAAACTCAGACAGGTGAGAGCAAAACACACACAGCCTGTGGAAACAGGCTGACATTGTGAACCCTGTGGTACGGACAAGTAGGCAGGAACAAAGGGACATGCCCTTGGGCAGAAAGCAAATTAGACCCAGGGGGACCTAAGTCCCCATCCTGAGCTCTGCGGTAACATCACCCATCCTAGACGTAAATCTGTCAGCCCTGCAAGTTGAAGGAGAGTGTTTTAAAGTATAGCAAATAGAGCATTAAAACCATATCAGATGGCCAATTTAGGACCAGCAGAGAGATGATGGCTTTTTAAATGGTTTCAGCCGTGATGGAGAAAGCCTGGAGAGGCAGATGGTGAGCACAGGGGGCTTGAGGGAACACAGAAAGGGTGCTAATCAAACTTTTTTCTGCCCCAGAGACAGGTGTGAAGGAGATTAATTTGAAATCAGCACTAGCCACTCCTACTTCTGCCTCCAGTGCCTTGCTTGAAATCAGCTCCTCCTAAGCCTGCTGACTGGAAGGGCAAATTTGGACACTGCATTGGTTCACTCCGTCACATTCCCTGCCTCACATGTGTGCAGCACACACACAAACACACGCCCTCCCCTGCGTCCTGTCAGTGCTAGTTATGCTTCAGTGAGACAAGTAGTCTGTCTGAAATGGCGTGATTATCCTTCCATCGATTGCTTCCCTGAATAAGACAGACCATATAAATAAAACAGCCTCTCCACAGTCAGCACTGGGGAGTCAGCTCAGCAGCCCAGCACACGAGGGAAAAACAAGGTGTAGGTGGAGGGTGGGAAAAGAATAGCTGTGAGATACCTTTTACCTTTGCGGGGTAACAGGGAGGTGGAATGTGGTGCAGTATAAAGGGATGGCGATGCAGACCACCATCATTCTGTCTGGAATCTCACTGTAATGGGAACCACTGAGGCCAATCATAACAGCAGTGAGATGAAAGCAGTGAAAGGCCTTTACTCCACAGAATCCGCATGGTGAAATAGCCTTTTTTTCCCCCCTAGAGACAGTGTTAAAAATTCACCAGTCTGAGGTATCAGAGAACAGACCCACTTCATGCCCAGGAAGGAGCAAAAAAGCAAAAGCATGTTACTGCATTTTAGTAGAAGTGCCCACAGCTCCAAACCATGTTCCCTCTCTCAGCACCAGCAAGACCAACCCAGCCTTGCCTGATGCAAACAACCGGGGCAGAGTACATCAATCCAGCCCTGCAGCAGGATCCTGCCCATCCCTCACGCCTGCTCCTGAACAAGGATGGACAGACTAAAGGATGGGTGGACTCAAAGGACAGGGAAAAGGGAGTCTAGGACCAGTATATTGATCTACAAATGGGAATTCTGACCTTCAAGGGGCAAGTGATTGACAGATAAAAGACTTAACCAGCACTAAATATGCTGTTAATGTCTTCATCGAGTGACTGAAGTAGTGTTGATTTTTTTAATGAGAAAACCGCAACTGATCCCTTTCGCTTCTGACTTATACCTCCATTCTCCAAACCCATGGAAGACTTTAAATAATACAGATATTATTTCTCTATACCATTGTTCAAAATGTCTGTGGCTGCCTCTGCCTCAGAGCACAGCCAACTCAGACACAAGAACCATCCAGACCCAGCTGTGCATGCATGAGTTCTCTTGAGGTAAGACAGGTTCCACAGGACATCAAACCCAATTGTTCACCCCAAAAAAAGGCAAAAACAGGCTCTGCCTGGGCCTTTGATCAAATTTCACCATGGAATTTGTTCTGAAAATCCTGATCCTGGCTGAGCCTTTCGGAGGTTCTCTCATTGCTCGCTGCCCCGCACTGTCCCTTACGCTGCTGCGCTGTCAGTGGCTCATGGAGTTGTGCAAGGCAGGCACATCTGGCTGTATCTGTGTAGCATCTGTCTGGTGTCAGGTACAATTTAGAGTGAAAGGATTCCATACAAAGGGCATGAGTGCAGCTGATTTTATGTAACAAGAGGCTATTATGCAGAACAAAACAAAAACAAATTAGAAAAAAAAAATAGAAGCAACCATTGACTAGGAAAATTAAATCTTAGGGGAACAGTATTTCACTCTTCTGCATTTATTTCTTTCTCTTTCACTGTCAGTGGTACCACTGAATATGGGGAGATGCACTGTAAGAAAGAAAGAGTAGAAAAGAGTGCTACCAAATTCCAAATTGTACAGGTATCCTGCACCAGAAGATCTGCCCAGACTACAGCCTAAATTACTTCTGGGAATCAATTTGACCAGTAGCCTTAGAGAAATGCCCAGAGCACAAGATTGTTTCCATTAAGCAAAAAGATTTGGAGATCATCTAGATTAGGAAATATCCCTCAGGCTAAAAGATAACAGAGATGTAAGGGATTAATTTGGTTTGTCTCTGTTGTCCACACCTTTCTAGAAGGCAAGAGGGCAGCTACTGGGCTGCAATAAATCAGCGATATTCATCTGACATCAATGGAGTGATACTGGTCAATCCACTGAGACTGGCCCCTCACCACTAGGAAGATTAATTTTTCTGGTGTTTGAGCCTGACCTCTGAAATAACCATTTCTGGTGGAAGACAAATTTCTACTGAACTATCCTTGCTGTTTCTCCAACATATTTAGCAAAGTTGCTTTGAAAACAATGTGTATGTGTGCTAAGGCTTCCAAATGAAAGCTCCTAGGTACAGTGGAAGGATGAATCTTTTCCATCAATCCTCCTCTTAATCTTAAAAAAAAAAAAAAAAAAAATAAGTACTTCCACTTTGTTTCCCATTTCTTCTATTTATCTACCACAAATTTGTCATTTCAGAAAGACTCTGAGATGACAGTTCCTGGGAACTGAGGATATATCTATCCTTGGAGGATGCAGAGAGCCACAGCAATGGCAGGGCTGCTTTCCTACATGCATTGCTTGATCCTAATGAGACGGGACCATTCCTGAGAATGAGAAGCAAAGCTCACTTTCCACAGTGTGTACAGCCCCCAGCCTCCCTCCCAAGAATGTAAGGGGAAACTCATCATTGCACCACAGGGTTTTGCCTCACAGACAAGTATCCATCAGGAAGCAGACAGGGTGGGGGAGTCACTGTGCAGGGTCACTGAATTACCCCTCAAAAGGGAGCATGGGTTCCAACCTGGGGCAGACATGACAGTAATGACACCTAGGTGGAAGGCTGCGTGTGTGAGCTTCAGAGTTTTCACAATAAAATTTTTCTCCGTGTACATATTGTCATCCAGGACCTGATGTCCCATTTGCCTTTCATCCTATGCAGTCACTAATGGGGAAAGAGGTGCCATTCAGGCCTAGTGGCATTTCACATTCTGCCAGAGTGCTGCTGACAGTACTAAAGGCAGACTGTATGTGACTTGTAGGATAAACAAATATACAATAGGATGAGGTAACCTGGGAAGAAAAGCAAGATAAATCTTCATTTTGCCCTGTGTGCCAGGCTGGTCTCAGCAATATCTTGAAATTTCAACCAAAGACAATTTTTTCTCACAGACATCCTGACTAACCTATTTTCACAAATGCCAGAGCCATGAAAAACTATCTGGCAAAGCCACTTTTTAAATGGGATAAGAATGTGGCCACAACATTTTCGTATGGAGAGGTCAACATTTTGTTAGAAAGAAAAAGAAACATAAGATCTGAAAACTGTAGTAATTTTGGACAGAAGATGAAGCTTCCAGTACCATCATGCTCCCACACAGTCTGGTCTGTTGTGTGACACCTTCCACCCTTTCTTCTGTGGAAAAGAGTCTCAATTGAAACACATCTGTGATGTGCCACATGGAAAGAATCCTACAAGGAACAGCATCACCTCAACAAGGGAAGGAAGATTTAAGTTTTGTGAAGGAGAAATAGTTATACAAAATTCTGATGCTCCTAATCACAAGAGACAGTATATAGGATTTTCATGTCAAAATATTCCCTTTTAAACCCCAAATACTTGATTTACAAATTCTGATTTCTTCTAAATATATCTCTTTTTTTTTTCTTTTTTTTTTTCCCTTTTTTTTCCCCTGGGAAAATGACACAGTCCTAAGTAGCAAGGGACTATACCTCTACATCTTCTGGCCCCACTGGAAATAAATCAGAATAAGGAAAAGTGTTCTAAGAGCATGGTCTGTTAAAGCTGGATCTATAAATGTCATAGGAAATCAGTCTATTCTCAGAAAGGTTTTTTTAGCCAGAAAAGCTTTGATAAAAACAAATATACTTCTGAACTGACTCACCAAACCTTTAAGTAACAGAAAATAGCTAATAGAAAATAGGCTTTAAGGTCAAAATTGTTACAGTCACTGCATAAAATAAAAACTAAATGTTCAGTCCAAAATTGGATCAAGCTGGAAAGCTTTACAGAGTTATTAAATTCCTGCCAACTACTTTTTTAAAGTATTATTTTTTTATTGCTACACCTTTACATCCTTCCTTATTCATTAGGTACAGATAACATATCACTTTTCTCCAAAGCAAAAATAGCTTTCAAGGTATTTCTTCCATATGAAAGCACTAAAAATCAGCTTATATGGGGCAGTAAAAGCATGGAAAATTACATTTGTCAGAACAGCTGACAATGGGTCATAATTGTGTCTTGGCACCAACTAACAGGTCACTGATGAAAGCCATACCACTAGAACAAGGCAAATACTGAAAGGTTAGGAGATGTCCTTCAGATCTGTTTATCTGTCTCAAGGCATAGTCATACAATCATTGATAGGAGAAGCAGTCACAGAACAGAAGTCAAATGAGGCTCTTCAGTGATTTTTCACCCAGGATGATGTCTTTCAAGCTCTGTCAATTTGAAGAGCTGTAAAAAAATATTCCAGTTGAACTATTGTCCCTATGCAGTGAATTTAATCCCACTGACAGCAGCCTTACTTTTCTTAATAATTTTTGTACATCCCCTTGAAATCTCTCACATGGCTGTGGACCATGGCTTAAAAAATTTGGGCAAGCAGATGTGCATGTCAACGAAGACCTCTTTGGTCTTCTGAAGGTGGCTGGCATGCTGGTGTGGAGCCAGCCATCAGGGCATCTCGCTATTTACCCGCAGCTCACTCCAGTTTCTGTCCTGGGAGTCGAGACCAGCAAACAGACGAACACGTCCGTTTTCCTATAGAGCTTTCAGAACATTTCTGCTTGCGGAAAACCACTCAAATCTGCCAGAAAGGTCCACTGACAGAAGCCAGGCAAGGCTAAACCAGCTGGAGACTGAAATAAATCCTTTTATTAAATTCTCAGAAAAAGCAAACTAGCTCAACTTTTTTGACCCAAGGAGAAACCACTAGTGATTTTGGGGTTATTCAAGTTTATCAAGTGTTGAAGGCATTCGCACATTTGTAAGGGGCAATGAATTCTCAGTGTTGGCAGGAGCAGAGTCACGCCTGCAAGAAGACTCGCTCCAAAAAGTGTGACTGGATTTTCTTGGGTCTGTAGCAGTTTGGCCAAGCTGGCACCCTATCACTTTCTTCCCTACAACATTTCCAAGGGGAAATCAATTCAAAAAATAAACAAATAATCACTCCTGTCTGTAACTGGGAAGGGAGGGTCTGGAGGTTGCTCTTCCTTCGCCAGAGGAGCCACTCTCCCTCTGCTGCTGTTCTCTCTCCTTTCTCCCTCTTTCTCTCCCTCTGTGGGTTGATGTTTCCATGGAAACGTGTTCTTTACTGCCGCTGAAATTACATTGCATTTAAAGCATTAACCCCTCCTTGGGCTGAGGAAAGTCTCAGAACTATTAGGGTTCATATTTTTTTATTTTCCCTGTTTCCTTTAAGCTTTTTTGTGATTTCTTTTTTTCCCTGTACCATTAGGAAAACC
This sequence comes from Urocynchramus pylzowi, assembly GCA_013397555.1. NCBI lineage: Eukaryota > Metazoa > Chordata > Aves > Passeriformes > Fringillidae > Urocynchramus > Urocynchramus pylzowi. The sequence continues at coordinate 402,450 of VZRH01000009.1, read as the reverse complement.
TCTTTCTTTCAAGAAGACCTCCCAGCTAGCATTTGTCTGACAAGGGGCACAGGATGCATCACCAGTGGGATAGTGTCTAAATTAAGATTTCTTAATTCCCTTTTTTTTTTTTTTTTTTTTACATGAAACCCTTAACTCATTTCTTTCCACACTACGTGCAAAGGGGGAAAATGCAGTAGCAAGTAAAATGAAGAGTAAGATAGAAGGAGAAGCAAGAAAGCCACAAGCTGGCACATGTGAAGAACACAGCTTTGGTTAATACCAGAGCGCAAACCCTTGTAGTCACGCACTGATCAGCATCTTCTTCATTACAAAGTACCATAATCACAGACCTCACTACTCCTCCTCGAGCCTGCCTCCTCTTCCTCTTCACAATCCTGTCTGTAATTAGTCATCCTTGTCCTCACTTGTAGGTAGCACTCCAACAACACTCGGTGCAATTAGTAGCCTCCTCACCATCAGCACCTTCCCTGTGCGGCTGCTTCTCCACCCAATCTGCCATGTCTGCCATCCTTCCCCTTGGCTCTCTGCTGGCATCCACCACTTCCATCAGCCCTTCCAACACAGCCATTGCTGTTACACTGCTGCCTTCACTGCAGCCAGCTCAACTGCACGACTGGTACAACAAGGATCTGAAAGTCAAGATGTCCCCATTTGGGTGCTCCCTGGATCCCAGGTCCCAGCTCAAAAATTACCCTGCAAATCCTCAGCCCCCAGCCTTTGCTTATACTCACCCCAGTCACAGCAATAACACCTCTGTGCTCTTCTTTCACTGACATCATCCCTTTTTCAAACATTGTGAAAATATAAAAGAGAGATAAATACCAAGAAGTTCCTTCCAGTTTTTCACATGGTTTCCTACACTCAGGCATGCCTCCTCTCTGTCCCAAAGTCCCATGTCCTGACAGCTTGCAAACTGCTTCTGTTAATTCCACCTGTATAGCTACAGAGTCCATATTCCCTTGCACCATCTATTTTGGGTTTCCCAACACACACTTCAAGCCTATCTCACCATTCTCAACTCTTGCCCCAAAAGCCAGGGTGTGAAGAATCCTGCTTTGAGCTGGGTGCATATGTAGTGCTGTGAGGATGGATCAGTGTGGGAGGAAGATGCTATTCTGAAATGAATGATAAATATGGATAATAAACCCAACCTAAGTCTTTTATGCCTGTCTCTAGTGGGTTCCCAATATGGGAGATAGAAATATCATGGGTACATTTTGAACACGGCTGGGAACACTGCCAAAGTCCTACTCAGAGTTCACACATTTACATCATTTATATCATATCCGACTTGTGCCTTGTATTATTAACTTTGTAGAGTGTTTTGTGATGTAGTTTGTAGTCCAGGCTCTGTTAAATCAACTTACGTGCCTCTCGGTCTCTTCCTTTCGGTAAAAGAGAGAGAGAGATCTGGGGCTACACAAGGTCTTGCTAAGCACAAGAAGGGTGGCTGGTTTGCTGATATGATCAGTGCACTCCTTCATTCTCATATAGTGTTCTGGATAATCTTTTGGGATCCATTCCTGAGGCCTGATAGGTGCAAAAAGAAGGGAAACATTGCGTTCTGGTCAATAATTCAACTCCTAGATCAGATTGGTAGTGATTGAGTAATTTTTCCAATTGCTGCCAAATGTTCAGAAGCCTCTGTGAAACATAGAGATGGGGTCCACCTGATAGGTTCCCACCATGCTGCTTCTCAGGCTTCCTCCTCAGAAGTGCTGGAGAAGAGGTTGAGGATGGAAGTAGACAAACAACCTAGGGCATGGAACCGAAGAAATTATGTTTGTCTAGAACAGAGTAAAGGCATATTGCCAAGGAAAAAGGTAGAGTTCTGCTGACAGATCAGGCTTTTTGCAAGCACTGCTGAGAGATCAGGCTTTTTGCTTTCTGTGCGGCAGACCACATTCTGTGGCAGTTGGAAATTCATCACCTTCCAGGGATTAATCCAAAAAAAGAGGCTCTAAAATGACCTACCACTATGACTTTATGTTTTTTTAAACCAGAAGTTTTTCTAACAGTCTGAAAAGACTCAATGTTATACTCCATCCCCTAATCCACATGTCCAGGCCAGACTCCATGACTATTTTGGCATCTGAGGTCAGGTGAGCAGCAAGTGACTCAGATGCCTGGTACACACAAACAATGAGGAGAAGTAACCATGATGAGTAGACAAGGAGACTGCAGCAGGCCACCTGAACTATAGTCATTTATATAAAAACAAAACAGAGCATGCGTCCTCAGTGTTTCCTGAAGAAAGAAAAGAGTCAACTTCAGCCCATGTTGCTTCATCTCCAGTGAAATAAATGTGCCATTTTATTCTAGAGTTGCATTTGATCTTGAATTACTTCTCTGCTTCTTCTCTGAGAAAAGGTCACTTTAAAGAAGCCTCAGGCATTATACTAACATTGCATCCAATAAAAGAGTCTCAGGAGGTCTGAAATAAGTACAAGGTCCAAATTTGGGATATATTATCTGAACCTTATTCCTTCTCCCTCCTGAAAGTCAGAGTAGGAAATCTGACAAGAATATTTCTTTGCTCAGGAGACTTACAGGACTCCTTGGTCCTAGAAATACTGTGAAAACAGTTTTCCAGCAAGTATCTCAGCATTCCAGGCCACAGTGTCCACTGTGGGAAATCTGAACACAGAATGGATGGAAACAATTGTCCCAGGAGTGAGACCAGAACATTTCCATGGAAAGTGCATCAGAGCGTCAAGCTCCACATCTATTACCATGCCACAGCTCCTTCCAGCTCAACCACCTCTCAGAAATTTAACTATTTTCAACTTTAATTGATACTGAAGCTAACAAACTAAAACATAACCCACAAACCTCATACACTAGTCCTGATAGATGTGGACACACCCTTAAAGCTTGGGAATTAGCCTAAGCACCTGGTGGAATAATGTGGGCTCTAGTTCTGGTCTCATTCAGTACCTTTGGCTGCATCATTCCCACAGCTCTTGCTATGCACATATTGTGGCAGCGTATGAGTTGTCTGCACCCTCTTCTGTTGGCAGCAGTCACTAAAACCACCTCAGAAAAAGCAGCCTCAAGAGGAGGCTGCACCTTTCAGAAATCTTTCCTCCTTTTTCTCCGATATGTCTTGGGTGCTTATACATCATTGATTTGGAAGCCAAACAACAGAGTCCCTTCAAAAAACTGGTCATAAACTCCAATGTCATGTAAGCACTTCTCAAGGCCATAACCCTCATGGGGTGCCCATTCGCTGGAGCTCCCATCCAGAGCTTCATACCACCCTCCCTCCAGGAGGACCTCCAATTCCAAGATAAAGACCTCCCTCTTGCCCAGGCACAAGGTTTCAAAGAGGCAGATACAGCCTTCCCTACCCACACATTAAACTGAAAAGCAAACTTTTAACATGAAAAAAAAAAACCAAACCAAAAACCCAAACCCCAACGGGTGTGGGGGGATCTGAAATTCTTTGTGGATTATGACTTTTCCATGGCAACAGGCTTGAGAAACAGGAGGGCTGGGGAGGGGGGTGAGGAGAGGGAGAGGGAGGGAATGGGAGGCAGAGTGCTGAGGAGGGAGCAAGCAGCACTGGTACATTGCCATGGAAACCCTCTTCCATCAGCAGCCAACTGCCAAAGTCAGTCAGGATCCTAGAAATGGACTTGGAGTGGGGCCTGGGAGGTGCTGGGGGAGTCACCTTGCCAGCCCTGAGGCTACCTCAACCCCAAGAACCCCAGTCCCACTCCTCTCCCCCTTTCCCAACAGCCTTGACACTGCTTCTGCCCTTGCCTCCACCACACAGAGTTGAATTTGGCCCAGCTGAAGAGTGGGAGGAAATACAAGTCAGCAAATGAAACAACCAGAGCGGGCGGAAAGCAGCGAGGCAAAGAGGGATCATTTTTCTGATAGCCCTTGGTTTTCTTTCCACCTTTCTGGATCGATTTGGACCACGCAGATGTATTTGTTTTCACACCCCAGATGGCTGCAGACAGAGGATGTCACTCCTAATCACTGAAATCGAGATGGAAATGTTACTTCCCTGCAAACTTAGCTACCAAGGAAAGAAGAAGAGCTGTTGTTGGGTTCACATTTGCACAAGGCCAGGTCCCCTTCAACTGTGTCTGTCCCACCCAGTATAGCACATGCCCTAACCTACCTCTAAAACATGACAGATGTCACAATATTGTGGCCGAGCAAAAATTAAAGGAGATTCTGCTAATGGAAATGAAGTACACGGTGAAAATAATTTAATTCTGCCTTCTAACCCGCATCTGCAACACTTGGAGGGCAGGCAACTCAGAGAAATTAACAACCATCCACAACCTTTTGCACACTGTATTTTGTCAGAAGCCTTTTGGTGCTATAAGAAATGGTCAAAGACAGAGTTTGGAGAAAGAACTTTCAAGGGGCTGGCAAATTCTACGAACCCTTGCTGGTATTTATAGTTGTACCCCTAGCATGGTAAGGGATGGATGAGTCGTTTCAGGCTGCAGACGGCTGCAGACGGCAGGAAGGAATTGACTCCTACTCCAACCACACAACTGGCTAAGCAAATTGTGGAGGAAGATTCCCTTCTCCTGAAGCATCTGTTATCACCCATCTGATTGCACAATGAATCAGTAGTATGAGGACAGGCTGCTGTGAGGGTGGGGGAAGAGGGAAAGAGAGATTGTAAATCAGGCAGTTATAAAGCAAGGAGATGGCAGTTTCCACCTCATCACAGAAAAGGACATGGACCAAACAGAAAGGGCCTGGCTTGTATGTTTTTAAGTTATGTGTTTGGCTTACTACTGATAGTATAGCACCAATGAAGTAGCTTAACTTTTATTGCAACAGCAGCTTGCTCTTCCCACATATATTTCAGAGCTGGGGATCCCAAAGTGCTCTATGCTCTGATCATTCATCTCTCTAAATGATCTGCTCTGATGAAATAAAGCAACCAGCCTGCAGACAATGCTCAAACAGAAGAAAAAAATCCTTGTTCCTGTACTCTGAGCCCAGTCACAGCTCTGCTGGACCACCAAGTGATCTATCTGAACTGGTCTGCTTATTACTGGGAGTGGAGCCCAAGCCCAGGCCTCCAGAGCACTTCTAAGATTATCTAGTCACATAATATGGGATAAAAAAAATGAGCACGGACAGTGGCAGAATTTTTCTCAACTTTCCTGATGAAGGAAGAAGAGCTGACTGACTCTTCTGAGCTTCCTAACCTCCTATGTGTCTGATGCAAACATACCACAATAATACCATCATAATCTCAGCATCAGGCTGAAAATTAGGGAAAAATCACTAATGGGTCCAACTATTACTTCAGCTGTTGTTGGGACCTAAAACCAGTCAACATTTTGGAGGAAGAAAAAGGAAATTATAAAAATGACCTGATACGGGCTTAAGCAGTAAACAAGTCAATGCAGAAAAGAGTCAGCATGGGATTAGTTTTTTTCACATGGACTTTGGTTGTGAAACAACCAATAAATCAAATCCAAATCAGTGCTGATTTTCAGATCTGACAAGAAGCTCAACATGACCTGCAATGTGCATTTCCAGCACAGAAAGCTAATCATATCCAGGGCTACATCAAAAGCAGTGTGGCCAAAAGGGTGACGAAGTTGATTCTCCCCCTCTGCTCCACTTTGGTAAGACTCTACCTTCGGTGCTGCATCCAGCTCTGGGGTTCCCAGCACAAGGAGAGCATAGTTCAAGGCCAGGCTGGATGGGGCTTTGAGAACCTGGTCTAATGGAAGGTGTCCCTGCTCATAGCAGATGGGTTGGAACTAGATAATTTTTAAGAACCCTTTCAATATAAACCATTCTATGATTCTATGGTCTGTATTGAGAAGTGCCTGGCAGGTCTGTTCTTTTGAAACTAATTTCAATCAGGTGACCTCACAAGGGGAATTTCTTTTCAGGCTGGGCCCCTTTGAAATCTTGAAGTAAGGTGTTGGGAGTCATTCTGTAGGCCAATATAAGGGATGCTATTGGGGAAAAGTAGTAGGTCCAGATGAGACCAAGTTTGGGTCATTTTTGTGAGATGTAGTCTGATTTGGAGCCTGGACAAAGTACCATGCCCTAAGGGCAGGAGAAAGGCATGGGGGCTCCCACTAGATGAGAAAATACTGTGATCCCTACCCAAAGGGCAGCAAAGATGCATCTTAGCCTCAGACAAAGATGAAGAGAGGACAGTGCACAGCCCAGAGCCCACTGTGCATACAACAACTAACCATGCACTAACAAAAGGAACCAATATCAAGTATTTTCTTTCTGAATTCACCTTTGCAATTACTCTTCAGGAATACTCTGCAACATTGGATGCACAGGTCAAAAGGGGACAGGTTTATTTCTTGTGGCCCGAAGTCTGGTTTCAGAGACCTTCTGCTTCTGAGCTCAGCAGGGGCTCCTAGCCAGCTCACTCCCAGTTATTTACCAATAAAATAACTCAGTGGCAGTACCAAACAGGAGCCTACCCCTAGAAGCCAGACTCCTATCGGCTACTTTGTGGCTGGCACTGAATTTTTTATCCCTGTACGCCTTGCACCTGCACCTGCCTCCAGAGAAATGGATAGGCTATTAAATATGGACTGGTATCACTTACAAGAGCTTTGCCGGCCCATCTGTGAAATTGCTCTGTGTCTCTTGAAGGCGTGCACAAGAGATGTTCTCTCCCCCCTCCCTCATCCTCCACTGATGGATTGGGTCTGTCAGCTTGTCAGCTCTCATTGGGCACTGTTTGACATCAGTCCACACTGGGGCAGTGAAAATCTGTTTGCAGTCAGCTCTTCCAATAGCTCCCGTGAAAGAGGGGAGGCTGACCCACTCCTAAACATGCTGCCTCAGCTGGCGTCCAAACAGCCACATATGATAATGGTGATAGAAAACAGCTTGAGAGAGGGTGGCAAAGCTACAGGTTTCTTTGGGGCCTGTTGGGTAGGTCAAGGAGAGCACTGAGAGCTGGGGTAGGGCTCTCATGACTCCTGAATCCCATGCACAAACATTGCCACCAAGACCAGTAGTCAGTGACTGAAAAAGAATAAGTTTACACAGCTGAGGTTGTGCAGGGACGCAGCTCAGTGGAGTGGGCCCTGGAATAATGTTCTGAGCATCCCTGGCCTCTCAACTTGCAAATGTCATCTGTCAATCCTAGACTCAGTCCTTCCGGAGCAGTTCTGACAGGGGTAGCTGAGAAGGGACATCAGAGGCAAGCTAGGCTTGCAGAGCCTCCAGAGGGTCAATTGCCATGGTACATCAAGTAGCCAGTCATTCAAAATAGAGTTTCTTAACCCTGCTTTCTTAATGTCTAAAAAACTCAAACTGTTTGATATATCTGAAAAGCCTTCTCGGAGTCTTTACAGAAAGCCAGAATCAAGGCTCATGTTGCTAATCACAGTGCCTTGGAAAGAGAACATGAAATCATTAGGAACACTGAGGCTTCCATTATGCCCCCTTCAATTTATTTTATTTTGACATGGGAAAAGTCATGTGAGAAATAGGAGTTTCTAGGAAGAAGCTGAGGTGCTACGATGGGTAGCTGAGAGACTAAGAAGACCTAGTGCAGCCTACAGAGATTTGCAAAGGGAGACATTTTGACAGGGGAAAAAAAGCCAACCGTACTGCAAAATTCACATACAGGTCCAGTTTCAGCTTTGCAGTTCCACTTCCAGCTGCAAGCCCTCATTTAGCACTCTGAAATTGTAAAGGCTTTGACCCCATTTGTTACTGCAGCCCTTGATTGGCAAAACACTTCTACAGATGAGCTCTTCAAATTGCCATTTTTTGCCCTCCTGCAAAGTAAGATTTGTTTAGGCCATGAAAGAAGAAACACATGATTGGATTTCAGTGCCTAGACAACAATATTCCAGATACTGCCCAGTCCCACCATGCCATGCACTGTGAGACAAGCAAATAATAACACACCTCAGGATGAAAATATCACTACAGCAAGAGGATTTTAAGACTCACAGAGAAATTCAGGTTAGAAAGGACCTCTACAGGTGACCTGGCACAGCCCTCCACTCAAAAGAGGGCCAGCTTATGTAATCTTTTCCCACCCATTTTTCAATGAAGCAACCAAACATTAAACTGTGATCATTAGCTTACTTGTCACCTATTGTTTCATGTCATAGTAACCCACTCTTACACACCCAAATGACACATACACAGAGAGCTTTTTAGCTCCATCTTCAAAAAATAAACAATAGGTCTCTTCAGTTACTCTAACAAATAGCATAATAAAAAACAGCTGAACAAAAACACTAAAGCATCCTGCAGTTAGGTATGATGGGTAAAGAGTGGGTAGAAGGTTCAAGCAAGAGAGGAAAGAGTGAAGGGCAAGAAATGTGACTGTAGAATGGTTGAATGGAGAGGTGGAGTGTTGTGGCATGAAGAACCTTTGGATCTGTGATAGAAGTATAGCGAAATATAAAAAATTTCACAAGCAAGGATTCATTTTTCTGAGTTTTTTAGCTCAGAACTTCAGAGTCAATGTCTATGGGCAGTTGAGCTAAGCAGCTATGTTTTAGATATTGAAGGCAACTTGCTTGGTTTTGGAGTCTCCTTTCCACAGAGCCTCAATGGGTGCCACCTCCCTGCTGGGCTCCCTGACCACTGCATCTGCCCTCCCACCACTTCAGTCAAGAGGCAGCCCTAGGTGCAGGCAGAGGGACCCACGGCAGAAGCAGCCCATGTGCACAGCTGTAAGAGTGAAGGAAAGCTGATGACATTGAAGAGGGAGCTGATGTTGCTTTCCTTGCACCAGGACACACAGTAGAAAACAGAGGGATGAAGGGCTCAGAGTGAGTGGTAAGCACAGGGCCAGGTCACTTAAAAATGAAACTTTCTTCACCTCTGAGCCTGCCCTGTGCATCAGTTTCATCATTAGCAATGACAATAATGACTGAGGATTCCCAACCTGGAACACAGATATGAGAGCATCTGCAATTCCCTCCTATCACTGTCCAAATGAAATTCCTGTCTCTACAGAATTGATACATGAGCTTTTATTGCTCCTACCAAGCCCTGTGTAATAGCTGGGGTTAGTCCTTTTCAGAAAGCTGGTTAATCCATTATGGTTTCTTTTTAAGCTATTCGCCATAATATTCCAGCTATTTCCATATTTTAATTAGACACTGTATTTTTAAGTCTCCTCCTTTTAGTCTTTTGCTTTTCACATATTTTACCTCAGGAAATACTATTTGTTCTTGGAATATTGAAGAAGGTATGGTAGGGTCAAGCAAGGAAGTCTCAAGAAATTAGTACTGAGATGGAAGAAATATCAACAAACTCTCAAATAGGTGGAGGCAGCTGAAGAACTGGGAAATATATGTGAAAGAAACACTGCCTTGAGAGCACCCTACAAAGGCATCACCATAGAGTGGGGGGCAAATAGGTGAGAGAAAGGATGCTTGGTGTGTGTGCTCAGGTCAGTGCCACTTGACAGGGACACATTTTCCCACTGTGCTCTCTGCAGTCCTGAGTGAAGCTTAGCAGAGGTGTATCCTTGCCAATTTCCTTCAATAACAGGGTCCTGTTACCCGTGATTCTTTGTGAGGTTCTTCTAGCGTTGTCAGTATGGCAGCTGACTACCTGAAGAAATTTATTATAAACCAAAAAGCAGGAGAGTCTGCTTTTTACTCCCATCTCCCAGTCACTGCTGATGATATGGAATAAAAGGAGTGGAGGTGGGGTGGGAGAGGGCTGTGAGCCCCCATGCACAATGCAGGGTAGCTCAGATAGGGCTGGCTCTTCAGGGGTGTGCAACACGCCCGAAGAACCAGTTTGATATTTCAGATGAGAGCTTCAGGCAACAGTAAGCCTTGCAGCAAAGGGCTCAGCACTCACTTAAGACTAAAAACAGAGCACTTCTTATTAAGGAGGCTGATGTAAAGCCCAGAGCAGGGGGAGTGGTGGGGGGATGATGCAGGAAGGAAGGACATGTGATATTCATTCAGTAAAAGAAAACCAACAGCTAAAGAATGCACAAGGTTAATATCAATCGCTTTTCCTGCCCTAGAGCCTTTTGGTGCTCAGAAGCTAATTTGGGTGGGGTGATTTCTTCACATACACACAGCAGAAACACACACCACACACCCCATCAGCCTCCCACAGTTTGAAAGAGGAGTAGATATCCAAACCATAGACTAAAGAGCTCTGCAAGGACAAGTGCTTAACTGAGAACAAAACTGGTCCTAGCCCGGAAATCATCAACCTCTCCAACTCCAGGGATGAGGACAGCTTTCTTGATGTCAGCCATTTCCAGCCCCTGAGCACACACACACAGCCGCTCCCTGCAAACTGAAGAGGAGCCACAATTCCTGTAGGAAGCACTCACAGGGTGGGAACACCCACATCTTGCCCATATCTATTTCTCTTCATTACTCCCCATCTAAGCTTTTAGCTTTCCCACTCCTGGTGCTAGAGGCTCTCCCACTACCACCTCTGTGATTTAAGAGACTGAGGGTGGCACAGCCTTTAGCTCCCGTGGTCCAGCATAGCAGCAAGAGCCAAAATGAGAATTCTCCCCAGGTGAAGAAAGGACCCTAGCCCTCAGAGTCCCCTCTGTGCAGCTCTGGGTCTGGTCACCACCAGTCCTTTGGGTCCAGCATGCGTGCTCAGAGCTATCCCTGCTGCTTTCAGGCTGGTTTATACCCTGGTTTCTGGGTGCTTCTCATCATAAATTGGCTGGCCCTCCCTCCCCCTCTCCCCAAGGCACAGTGCAGCCTCTTTGCACAGTCATACACGGCCCAGAATCCAGGATCACTGCTAACTATATCTGAAAGGAAGAACCAATGGGGGAAACCATAAAGTTCATTTTAGCTTCAGGTGACAGCCAGGGAGAGCTAACGAAGACAAAGCAGAAAGGGTGGCAAAGTAAGACAGATGGATGGACAAGAAAGATGGCACAACATTTATATTTTCTTTTACCCAGATGTAAATGGATTTGTTGCCCTGCAGCAATTTACAATAGCTGAAAACTGGTCCGCAAAGCCCAAGAGGGAATAAAGACGTCCCAGAGAGCTGAAAAGGTGGATTCAATGCTGAGCTGTTGCTTACTGGGAGTCCTTCTAGATTCACAGCCCAATCAAAATACTGGCCTCAGTATTTTCTTCGCACCATGACCAGATGGACAGGAAAAGTCTGCTCCACTGACCACTTTGCTCCCCACAACTGCCTCAGCCACGTGCATAACAAACTAATAATTCAATCATGCATCTTCACCACACTTTCACTGCAGCCCACACACTCACCCACCTGCTGCCAGAATAGGCACCCCCCACCATTGCCAGAGTCAGTCAGGCATGTTTTTCTCCCACTCGTGCAGTCCCACTCAGCTCCATCCACACCCCGACTCTGTCTGCCTTTAACAATTATCTCCAGCTCTGGGAAGGAGCACTGCAGATTTCCATCCCAGCCTTCCCTCTAAGTGCTTATTCGTTGCATCACAGAACATGCCCTGAGCTGGAATGAAATTTCGCCCTTTGCATATCCTTACTTATTTATACTTGCTGCCCATACTGGTTGCCTAAGGGATGGGAAGGAGGTTGGAGGGTATTAACAAGCTCTTTAACATGATACCTCTTAGAAATTGAGTAACTACTGCTATCTGCATCACTATCTTTCGCTCCAGTGAAAATCAGGCAATGGACGCCACTGCTGGCTGCTTTTCTAAGCACACTAGGAAGCACACTAAGACACACTTGGAATTTGGGCTTGGCTGCTGACCCATCAATTCTAAAAGTTAGTGTTCACACACGAGGCTCAGATTTTACAGGGTGTGAGATGGCAAGTGTTTTCAGACACTTTTCAGTGCTCAAGACAAGGTGATGCTCTTCAGAGACAGAGCCTTTTACAATTCATGTCCATTATTCTACATCATTATTCACAGTCTTTTGGATGCATATATCCTCTGCTCTCTTCACTGCCTTCCTCTAGTCAGTCACCAAGACCTTCCTTCCCTCTCCAGAAAAGCCCAGTAGTTAAAGCACTGGGTCCTCAAATCCTAAATGCCTGACTTCAGATAAGGAAGTCAAGCAAAGTCTCCCTGGGAAGGTGCCCTAAATTTGACAATGTCATATATACTGATATAGAAGAAATTCTCTAAATCCCTTTTTTCAGAAATAATTTTATATCATAAAAAGATACTCTGCATGGGCAGAACACTCAGACCTTCAACCATACACACCCCCAGCTGATGATCTGGATCTGCCAGGGCAACAGGCATGGAGTCAGAGGAAGAATTTCTTTACCAAATTGGAGAATATGTGAAGAGGGATTTAAGGGAAACAGAGTCTGTCAGAGGGAGGACAGCTTGCTGACATGGGACAGGCAGGTGTTTGAGTGTTTGCAATGCATGCCCTCACCTACAGCTGTCCCCATGCAATGGCCCTCCCTCTTCAGGAGGTGGCTCAGGACTCTGCACAGGACATTCCAATGCCCCTGCATCACACCCCACTGCCTGCACCAGGGGGGTCCCCAGGACAGCAGCTGGCTCTGAACCTGCACAGCTCCCCTGTAGCCCCTGGCTGTGAAGCTGATAAAGGATTGTTGGCATGGTATGGCATAACATGGCATGGGAAAGAACAGAAGAAAAGAGTGGCTGGAGAAGGTGCCATGAGGAAGTAGGGCAGCACTTTTCCAAGACAAACATCCCTGTAGTACTTCCTGGAGATAACACAACACAGTATAGAGTAAGGGCAGGAATGAGGCCAAGAAGCAGCTATGGACTGTAAGAGGGGATCATGACCACCCAAGCCTTCCAAAGCTCTCTAACCCATTTCCAAAATATGTGGAAAATTATCTGTGTATGATAGTCAATTTGCACAGAAAGTGAGAAACCTGCCTTGAAGGCAGGGAAACCTATTCCTGAAAAGATGCCTCCACCAAGCCCAGGGAGCAACCCCAGGATCTGTGGCATCTAACAGTGTGATCACAGCAGGCTACAGTGCCAGCCCCAACTTGGCTAAGGATAGATGTAATTGTACTGGTAATGAAATACAGCTGCCACCCCTAGAACAGTTGTTCCTTGAAGTCACAGAAGTACCAAGTAGAACTTCTTCCCTAATACAAGCAATTTGTGTGCACAAATAATACTAGTCATTGGGACCAAATAGATTTTTTCTCCCCCAAGCTCTCCCATCCTTCACCAATGATATGTAGCTGAGGCTACTTGGGAATGTAAGCAGAAAAAATAACCTGCTCCAATTTTTTTCCCATGGATGCTGGTTCATGACTACCATGCTGCAGAACCAGAACTACATCCTTTCACACCCAGATCACTGAGTTCCCCTCTCTGCTGCCAAAGCCATAGAGCCAGACCTTATCTCAGCTATGCAGGTAAATCCCTGTCACTCCATTTAGTTTTCCTCTGCTGCCCAGTTCTTCTGTGGCACTCTTCAACACACTGATATTGCAGATTTCTACCATGATAATTAAGGGTAGAGCTTCGTATTGGTCTGGCTGAGATGGAGTTCATTTTCCCACAGCAACCCTCACTGTGCTGTGCTTTGCATTGGTACCTAGAAAGGAGCTGGTAACACACCAGAGTTTTGGCTACTGCTGAGCAGTGCTGGCACAGCATCCCACCTGAGACTGAAACTGTGCTTCCAATTCCTGTGATTGCTAAAGCTAAATGTTCATACCATGCCATTACACACATCTTAATTAATCCACTGATTGTTCCCATACTCTCCCAGATCAGGATACCCTCTCCTAGAAAGCATTAGCTTATTAACCCCAGTCATTCCTTCTAAAGCAGTCCCAGAACAGATAATTGCCTGCCCCCTAAATGCCAAGGTATTCATAATGTTCTGATTTACCAAGAGGCATTGCAAAGTCTCTCTGAAGTATTTGAGTGGAGGAATAACACACAAGCTCTTTCAGAAGCATCATTAAAACCAGACAAACCTTTCAATCCATTTAGTGAAGTGCCTGGAGGCTGTCTTTTCAGAAGGGAAACAGAAGTAAATACAGCACACTGAAATTGAATACATACAGTGCCACAGGCAGCAGCCCTCTTGCACATCATTTGCGATGCTGGTGTTTTTTCCTGTTTCCTCTTTTTTTCAATTTATACTCAGCGCATTTCAGGCTCATGTGAGGAGGAATCATAACAACCTTGGAGATTTTTATTTATCCCTGAGAAAGGTATAAAGTGAGCATCAGCCAAGCAAGTTACCTCCACTGTCTACTGAATGTCAGCCAGGAAGTATCACTTACCTGCCACAAGAAGGCAGTCCATAATTCAACCCCACTCAAACCCCCACCCCTTCTGCTGTGGATAATTCACAAGAACTATCTGAGAACGGCCTCAGGAGAGGGATGATACCAGCACTGAGCCAGACTAAGATACCTTGTTCATCTCACAAGTCCCACACCATTGCTGTTAAGTGGCCATAATAGGATGAGAGAAAATGGCCTCAGGTTGTGCCACAGAAGGTTTAGATTGGATATAAGGAAAAAATTAAGGAAAAATTTCTTCACCGAAAGGGTTGTGAAGCACTGGAACAGGCTGCCCAGAGAAATGGTATAGCCATTCTCCCTGGAAGTATTTAAAAGATGTGTAGATGTGGCACTAAGGACATGGTTTACTGGTGGACTTGGCAGTGCTGGGTTAATGACTGGACTCAATGATCTCTGAGGTCTTTTCCAACCTAAATGATACTTTGATTCTATGAATATTTAGCTAAGGCTAGTGGTGAGGTTCAAGGCTGCACCACTTACTCTGAAATCTCTTCCCAGAACACAGAATGCCTTTCATGGAGTCCAAATAAGTAGTATTTTTCACTATGTTTTTTTCCAAGAAGAGACCAAGGGAGGATGCATCAAGTGTCAGAAGACACTTGGCCAAATCTTTGCCAAATCTCTCCCAGCATTCTGACCCCAAACTTGTCTCTTCCAGACTGCCACACTCTGTAACTCTCAGCCATAGCTCTCATCTGAAGCCTGTAACTTCAACATGTCACTTGGTTCCTAGAAACATTTTACAAAAGGTTGAGGAAAAACATTATCTCTGGAACTGCTTTCTTCCCACTAAGGCTTCCCATGTTTGGGGATGATTCATGAGCTGCATGAGTTAATGTGTTTTGGTGAAGGCAGGACTGCAAAATACAGCACTGTAGCTGAACACCCATGGCTGCAGCAAGGAGGGAGGGAGAGAAGGGGAAGTAAGAAAAGGACAGGCTTTGGAGGACTGGATTTTTTCCCACTCTTGCACTTGTTGTTTCTAACTGTTTGGATGGCTGGTCTTACTTCCATGCTGGGGACTGGTACCGATTTTCTTTCATTGTGTGACATACGTTTTTAAACGAAGATTAAAGGTGCTGAAAGCCTGGGGTAGACGCTTTTTCTCTTTTTTTAAGAAACATAATTTTCAATTGAAACTGAAATAAAACAATTAGTTTCTCTGCTTGCTGACTGAGACCCAGGTTTAAGACCCTACAAGAACACATTCAGCCAGTAAGCAGATCTACCTTGACCTCCTAGAAATGTTCCAGGAAGCCCACAGACAGAGGAGAGGCTTGCATTGCTGGAGCTGGTATCACCATCTCTTCAAGCTGTCTCTTCTTCCCAAGGTAAAGCCTTCCTTATAGATTCCTCTAGCTATGCCAAATTTTATCTTTAAGAGTGACATTTTCCATATCAGATGTTCATGTCATGTCTGATATTTGACGAAGATTGAAATTAAAATGGTCGGTTCTTTTCCAAAAACAGGCAAGAGGAAAAAAGCTATTTTACCAACATTAGGAAAAAGATAGTGACCTTTATAAAAAGCTCCCGTAGTTCTCTGCTTTCAAGGGACATGAATTTTGATGAGAGAGGAAAGCAAACATTCGTTTCATGCTGATTTTTCCCATACTTGTGAAAACCTAGACAGGTCATAAGTCTTTGGAAAAACTGCAATTTACAGATGTTCAAGAAAAATTATTAGAGCTTTCAAAAAAACCTCATCCTTTTTAAACTCCTCTCCTGACTGGGCCTTTTGCAGTCTAAGGCTCAAGTAAGGCTTATGAGTGGACTGGGGAAGCAGAAGAAGGAGGAATACATCTCTTGGGGTTGTATTTCCCATGATTGTGCCTGCTCCCTGCACACAGAGATGGCTGGAAAAGGAAGCTGGCTAATTGCAAAGCAGCAGGAAAGAGTCAGGAAGGTAATCAGGATACACTGACTTGGGACACTGCAAGAAGTAAGGGCTAAAAAAGAGGAGAACTGGGAGGTGTGACACCTGGACTATTTGGACAAAGAGACTGTGACTTGTTGGAACGGAGGGGAGGAGAAGACAGATTGGTCAAGGAGTCAGAATGTGAGATAAGTGGAAATGGATGAAAATAAGTGACACATGATAGCAGTGGAGGCTGGATTTTTCTAGATCCAGGTTCTGGAGCTTAGATTATTTGTCTGTAAGATAGATTCTAACTCTGCTAGGTGAGAACCAGACTGGGACAAGAAGTGCAGAACAGACAAGGCGAGCTGGTGGTGGAGACAAGACAAAAGAGGTCAGCAGTGGGAGAGAAAAGCTAACGAGTTTGTGACCACTAAACCATGCAGCTTGGCAAAGTGCTGGCTTATTCAATACAAAAAGTCAAGCACTGCAAAAGAGGGAAAACATCAGCAATATAGTTATTCAACCAATTTAAATGCATCCCATTTTGCATAACAACTAAGAATCAGTCCTGAATCAACAATTTTTCTTGCAGGACCCTCATCTCATTGAATGCACTAGATAGATTAATTTGGGAATCAAACTTAGCTGTTTGGAAAGTGGGCAGTAATTGAGTGAGAGGTTGAGAATGGCTAGGACAAATAGGAAAATAATATTGCTAAGCCAGCTGAAAGGTGTACTGCAAGGCTGGATTTGTCCCAACCTCTGCACAAGGCCATGGTGGCACAAATAGAACAAAATATTATTTCATTATTTATTATTATATTATATTATTATATTTTAGTTGAAAGGGACCTACAACAATTATCTAGTTCAAATGCCTCCTAAACACTGACAGGCTTGGAGCATTGACCACCTCTCCAAGAAACCTGTTCCAGTGTTTGACCACCCTCTCAGTGAAGAAAACCTTCAAACCTTCCTAACACCCAGTCTAAACATCACATGGCACAGCTTCAAACCATTTACATGCATCCTCTTACTGGACACAAGGGAGAAGAGATCAGTAAACTCTCTCAAACCAGAATTTTTACAAGCAGTCTCTAAATCTGTGCACCCCATTTTCTGGATTCTGGACAAACCCTCTGTCCCTTTCTTTTAGTCTGGTGGCAATTCCAAACAAAAATAAGTACTGTATTGAGAGCCCAGTTTTGACAGATCAGTAAGTATAAAGTTTTGATTTTGTTGAAAGAAAAAATATATATATTCAGCCTGTCTTCTTTTGAATCTGAACTTTTCAAACACCTTTTTTTTCAAATGAAAGGAAGATACATATTGAAGTTATAAACTAATTGGAATTTGAAATCCAGTGTTTCATCTCAAATATATTGAAAGAAATAATTCAAATTAAAATTAAAAAAAGGAAATGGTTTGGAAACCGTTTTGCTTTTCTCCTGGGTTCAAGATGATTTCTGCAAGACAAACAATTATACGGGGGATAAACAAACAGCCCATATAACTTGTATGCCACCAAATTTCCATTTCTACATTAATAAAAAATCAATGAAAAACGGTGCTCAGTCCTAGGTAAGACTTGGCAGGGGGCAATTGAAGAATTGCTGAGTTGAAGACAAAGAGAAATTTGCTTTGAACACTGAAAGCATTCTGTAATGATCAGTGCTTTGAATAATGAGATTCTAGGTGTCTCAGATGGGCCATAAAAAATTAATAGACATTTTTGACCTTAATCTTGCTGCGCCTCAGTTCCCCGCCTATACAATGGATTTACATAAAGTAGCTTGTGTCCTCTCATCTCGTAGGAGTAGGGTGAAAATCCATGAACTTCATGATGTACCGAGATACTGGCCTAACGTGCCACAGATAACACCTTGAGACAAAGAATCCTCAATTCTCAGCAGCCTGTGAAAGCAGACACAATGCAAAGCTTAAAGATACACACTGAGCAAGGCGAAGGAAATGAAATACTGAATCACTGCTCAGTCGGGAAATATTACCCATCGTGCATACAGAAGCAGGCAGGGGTCCTGTCTTGAAAGATAGTGCTGAAACCACTGCTCTATAATGCATAGACACAAGAATGCCAAATTAAGATTGCAGCCTTAATTCTGGCATTTTCTTCTGTTTGAAGTGCTTGCCTTTGCAACCTAAATAATATTCTTCTGACACAGTTGTGTGTACGTAATATATGAAAGGCTCTTGGCTCGGGGGCCTTGGACTTCACAGAACATTGCAGCAGTCCCCCTGAGTTTTCTTTCCCAGTTATTTTGATTCCAGCTCATACCGGTTTTGCAGCACTCTATCAGAGCTTGTCTTTTCCTGTCTCTCTCCTTTACCACATGCCCTTCCTCAGAACAGTTTCCTCACCTCCAGCCACCCACCCTGCCAGCTCCCTGGCACCAGCTTTCATTACTGCATTGTTAATTATTTGCTTGGGCAATCACGCTCCTAGGACTACGAGCACAGACAGAGGTCTTGCTTCATTAGATATAAAACAGCAAAGAGGTTTCCTCATTTCAGGGCAAAATTGCAACAGTGTTGGCATTCTGCATCCTTCCCACATCTGGTCCATGATGCAGAGGTGCCTGCCTCCATCTCTTCTTTCTTTGCAACCTTCCACCCAGTAACTGTACTGGTGGGCGGCAGAAAGGAAAACTTTGACTCATCACACCTGTCTCTAATGGCAGTTGTCATGCTCCTCATAACCCCAGGTTCCCTAACATTTTCACTGCTATATAACTTCTGGAGTATTATAATCTTTATTCATACCTCTTTACCTGAACAGCAGCTTAAACATTCCCTACTTCTCACCTGAAAACTTCTTTTGGAGCAAAACTACCTTCTGGTACAGTTTTGTAGTTTTGTTCATCCTGCAAAATATGACCAAAGCCTTATGCAAAGACCATACGTACAGTTTTGTAGACATTTCCACACAAATGAAACAAAGAGACCATATCAGGGTGAGTGTAGGGCCTGATGCCTAAAGAAATTCTGTACAGAAGGAAAGATAATTTAGAAATTGCCCAAAAGGAACTACTTGAAAAAAATAGTTAAGAGCTTCTTTAGTTTTCAAGGGTTTGTTTTTTTTTTTTTTTTTCTACTAATATTAAGCTTCAGAAGATGAAAATGTCAAAACAATAGACAAAGACCAATCCAGTCCAAAACTGTGGATAATCCTCTTCTTCCTGGCATCATGACATCTGTCAGTGCAAGATTTTCCTTTGCTAACACCCCTTGTCCTGTCCTGTTGTAAGTTACTGATTCGCTCCTTTTTCTTACTCTCTCTCTCCCTTTTCTCTCTTCTGGCTCTCTCCTCTGGCTCTCCCTGGTGAACAGTGAGCTGCAAGAAGCATTCCTGGGCTAGAAATTAACATATTAATGAAGAAAGAGTCTTGAAGAAGGGTTGAGAGATGGGGAGAAAACAGAGAGAGGAGGCAGGCAGAACAAAATAACAAAGGGAAGATATTATGAAGAAGGGACACAGAGCCAAAGCACAAACAGAGAAAAAAATGCCTTTCTCGGGAACTTGTGCTACTTCAAACACTTCCATGGGAAGAAAAGATGAAAGAGAGAAAAGAAAGGGGGTAGGAAAAATGGGGTGGTTCTTCTGTTTTAAGCTAAGATTTAATATTTCTATAGAAAATAATCACCTATTGAGGGAAGGATAAGAAGACAGAAGATAGGAGTGATGGAAGGACACAGAGACACACAAAGGGAGCATGACTGATAACAAGAGCAGTGAGCTCATCCCTGGCTGTTTGCAAAACACCATGAACATGGAATCATAGAAACACCAGTGCAATAGGCTTTGCCTATGGGTTATTGCCTCCCCTGCAACCTTCTGTCCTCTCCTTCCACAATGTAAACATGCAAGCTTGCCCCAAAATTATGCTAAAAAAGAAGGATAAAATAGCAACTAGTCCTTGCTAGTTAGCAAGGACTATGGTTGATCTGGCAAGCTCACAAGCGTCCCACTCCCATCTCCTCTCAGCTCTCTCTTAGGCAAACAGTGGGAAACCCATTAGGATCAGTGGATTGAGGAAGAAGTAAAAAAATTTGTTAGTTCAAATGTTTAAGTACTTGTTCCATCCTCTCTGTTTCTCTATTTGACTACCCACCATTTATATCCTTCCTTAGAAGCACTGCAGAAGAACAGATCCTGAATAATGCAAAATTTCCTCTTGAACCCACTGGCCAGAACAAGCTCACCGTTCCCATGCCTGATGACAAGACAAAAGGAGGGGGGGAAAAGGATTCCTGGCCTGAAGAAGGAACATAAAGAAATAGCATTTTTAGTGGTGAAATACATAACAGACATTACAAAACCAAGGCATAAGGACTTGATTAGGAAAACAAGCTTTTTCACATAGGTCTACGTCAGTAAAGGTGTGAGTTGTAACCAAAGAGCCACCATTCTTGTAAAACAGACCTCTCTCAGTTTGTCCACATCTTTCATAGTCCCACCAGCATGTGTCACTACACAAAACTTGTTCTACAGCCTCCAGGTGGTACCAAGCCATCTTCTTGACACCTCACCAGACTACTGCAATATTGAGAACACCCTCAATACCCTAAGTATTGACTGAGGCCCATGGTCTTGTGCAGCAGCTTACTAGAGGTGGAGTAGTTAGGTAAATAGCCACAGGCACAAGTGTTTGTCTCCTTGATCAGCCCAACTCCTCCTTTCTTTTATAATGGTGAGGGGAGTGGACCAAGGACTGTTTGTCACTCAGATGAGATCCCTAGGTGCTACCACACAGCTTTCTTTGATACTTAAGAAACTTTCAGCATGAACCTCTGTCACAAATGTGACAAATTTACACGGCTGCTTTCCCTTGACTTCTCAGATGACAAGAGGACATTCAGGGATTTCCTGGCATAGAAGTTCCCACTGCTCAGCTTCAGCAGAATGGCCACAGCCAAAGTCACAGCATCCATGCAACTGCCTGGTTTTGGGTACTACTGCTGCTCTGACCTGTGGCATGTGAAAAGGCAAGGCAAGCTCCAAACCACACAGAAGAATGAAAGTCAGTGTCACCCACAGCCCTCCCACTTAGAGAACCAGCTGTATGTCCTTCACAGTGAGTACTCTAAAAGCAAACTCAGTGATGCTTTATATTTCCCCAAGTGGTCCTCCATCTGCACCACATCCCCACACTCCCTTCTCTGGGGACCTGCTTCCACACTGACAACTGATGGCCGCAACAAATGTTTCTGAGCTGCTGCAGCTGAGCACCAAGAGGCAGAACTCCTTCTGCAGGCCTTGTGAGGATCCAGAAGAGAGTGTCAAAAAGGGAGGAAACCAGCAGCAAAAAGGGAGGAAACCAGCAGCAATGCAAACCAGCCTGATCTGCAATGCAAGTTGGTGGATGCCTCTCGCTTGGACAGCTCTCCTCTCCCCTGTGGCTAATCCTACCCCTGAATGCCTACACACCCTCCATACTGGCTTACACGGTACTCCCAGTGCCATCCACTGTTGGGAGAGCCATACTTTACTCATTTGGCTCCCTCACTCTGTCAAACTTCCTTGTTAAGCAATTTCATGGAACTATAATAAACTATTCCAAATCAATTTCACAGCATTGCTAAGCTTGTGCCTTTATCAATTCAAACTTGAGCCTTCCATGAAAAACTGCTGGGAGAAAAAAATACAAATCAGTAAAATAAGTAAACTTCTCACTCTAGACAGTCAAACTGGAGCCTTTTCCAGAATTGTCATCTTTCCACAGCCACCAGAGAAACTGTGGCTTGGTGCTACCTCCAAGGCATTTGTTGGATACCTCTTTCGTGAGGAAAGGCTGAGAGAACTGGAACTTGAACTTGTTCAATCTGGACAAGAGAAGCCTTTGGGGTGACCTAATTGTGGCCTTCCAGTACTTGAAGGGAACTTACAGGAAAGATGAGGCAAGACTATTTACAAGATTATGCACTGACAGGACAAGCGGGAATGGGTTCAAACTGAAAGAAAGTAGGTTTAGATTATGTATTAGGAAAAAATTATTTACTGTGCGTGTGGCGAGGCACTGGAACAGGTTGTCTAGAGAAGCTGTGGATGCCTCACCACTTGGGAGTGTTCAAAACCAGGTAAGATGTGACTCTGAACAATCTGGTCTAGCTGAAGATGTCCCCTCCCATGGCAGGGAGCTTGGAACTAGATGATCTTCAAGGTCCCCTTCCAATTCAAACCATTCTGTGATTCATCTGACCTGTAGTTGCACATTTACAAAAAGCAAGACCTTCTCCATCTCAAAGCTACATTGAAACCAAAATAGATCTGCAAGTAAAGCCCCCCAGTATCTCAGCTACATGCCTGCAAGGAAAGGAAAAGGAAACTGAGACAATAGCAGCAAAGCGTGCAGAACTCTGAAATAATGGTTCTGCTGCACTTCCTGAATCTGGGCAAGTCAAATGCTGGAAAGCTCAATATCCCACACTGCCCTACAGAACAGCTTTTTGACATGAATACACACTAGGCATACTGAAGACTAGTTGCTAGATGTTCAGATTTATTCAGAGGCTGTAAGCATCTGTATTTTGCACCTCAAAGTCTTCACAGTCCCTTGGTGACGCTGAAGAGCATTTTACCATGGCTTAAGTACCAGCACTTGTACGCACTCACCATGCCATACGTCACCACTCAGATGCAGAAGGACAACATCAGCATCTTTGTGAAGAAGGTAGAAAGCATTGCTTGCAGCAATCTGTTTGAGGTGCCTCATGTCACTCACAGGGCCTAATCTGTCAGTGACACATTGTTTTAAGGGGGAAGAAAGCAATGAAAAGTATCCTTTTGGGAGGACCATCTGTTATATATGACATCTATTACCCATGTGGCTAAAACCTCTCAGAGCTTCATTGCAGTCAACCCTTTTGCTCTCCCATCCAGTTCTGGGTATCACTTGTCTATAACCACAGCAGCTTTGCTGGATATCTCCCTCTGCCCAGGGCTGTCTCCAGGGGAAATAAGCACATAATCAATGTAAAATCTAGATATATCAGCTCAAAACATGTCATTCTCTTGGGATGAAGGAGGTCACTGAAATTAGATATCATTTGCTCTTGAAGTTTGCACACTGGAAAAGCTGCTAACCTTCTTTGTGACACCACTTCTGGAGCTGCTGGCTGCCTGCTTCACACAGGCATAAGAGAGGCATGTGTGGCACTGCCGCTAATATCTTGCACTCATTAAACACCCCCAATGTCTTGGCGAAAATCCACCTCTAGTAAATTCATTCTGCCAGCTGAAATTCCTCGTGCAGCTCCAGTGAGGTGCAGTATTCATCTCCACTTCGTATTATATTCATTAAACAGTAGCTCTATTTCACCCCAGAGATGGCTGCACTTTTTTTGGTGAATTAAGTCATCCCCTTCTACTTTGTAAACTGCTTTGCAACTGCAGATAAAAGATGCTACAGCCTGTCATAAATAAATGTAAGTTGCTGACACTGCTACTGGAGGTAGCCATCTTGCTGAAAAATGATTTCATTTGTGACACTAATAATACAGGGAAGAACACTGGGCAAGACACCGAAAACTCATTTCCATCTCGTCTTAATACAGCTTCAAAAACCAAGGAAAAAAGTCAGCATCAAGTCAGCATTTGTGCACTTTTAACCACTGTCAGGCTTACAGGTTTTCAGTCCATTGTGGCAGCTCTCTTCCACCATGACCACACCATCAAAAGAGTGAACTCTTCATCTGATTATCTTCTGTCTCTCCAGATCCTTAACAAAGACCAACACTGAGTTCACCAAAGCTGTTTTTCCACCATTTCTCACAGTACATTACTGCAAAGGGGAGGCCCAATCACCTTACCATCTCTATTCAATCAAGACAGGGGTAGAGACCTGTTTGGTGCCATATAACACGATCAGAAATCTCTCCACAGGGGCAGAAAAGAGCTTTCTTTGTATGAAGATGGCTGGCAGCACTCAGTCTGATTGATCATTTCAAGGGCAACTATGGTTAGATTTTAATATTCATTTTATATTAAGGCGCTTGCAAGCTTGAGTAGGGACATTTTTATTACTTAAATCAGGAGAGAACATGCTGCAGAAATGATAGAGCAGGGTGTACTGAACGAGCTGACAGGTCTCTGCTATTTCTACTTCCTTTGTTATTATTTCGCTCACATTCAAACATTCTAAACACCACATTTCTAGATTATATTCCATTCAAATACTTCAAGAAATATAGTGCACAGTGAATGTACAATACAAAAAAATTTACACTAAGGTAACATACATCAACCTTAAATGTTTATATTCAATTCAAAATCACATTTTCTAACCTTAGCAAAGCAGGAATCCCTTGTCTAACACTCCAAACCAATTTCTGAAGTTTGAAGTGAAGCTAGCTTTGAGTTATTTGTCCACACTAACAGAAACCCCACTGCTGGCTAATTATTTGAAAGCAGAACAAATTCATCCATTTCACACTCTCTTAACTCAAAATTGGATGAACAGGGATTTTTTTGCTCATATTTTTCAAAAAATGTTCACCTTTGGACTGTGAATGAAAATAAAATCTGCAAAGTAAAACAAAATGTACTTTACAAATTATTGCTACTTGAAAATAGGCCGGTGGAGAGATCTGCACACAGCAGAGGGAGGTCTGGATTCTGCACAGGTAACAGGTATTCAAAACCTGTTACCTGTGCAAACTTTGGTAGGGTCCCTTTCAGATGAGTATTAAGCTGCCCCCCAGATATGCAGATCCACATTTTCCCAAAAATATGGATGCAAGACTCGAGTAACCCTTAAAGCAATGATTTTGAGAGGAATTTCATCAGCAGCATCTAGTCAGGAGTGCTCTAAGCCTCAATTCAGAAAAGCACTTAACCACGCACAATCTCTTGGACAAAGCATAGATGGCAAAAGCCACTGAACAGCAGGTGCTTCTGCAGGGGAACAGGCAGCTGTTTGACAGGGCTCAGCTCCATCACACAAGCGTGTAGGACAGAAAGGGCAAAAGAGTACCCCATTGAAAGTTAAACCACAGGAACAGTGTTAAAACTGCAGAACAAAAAAAAAAATCTCATCCCTGACACACCAGGGTTAAGACCACCACTCTTTTCCAAGAAAGGTCACCTGATTTAATCTTTTTCCCTTTTTTAGTGAACACAAAGGCTGTCATCGTCCATCCCCCTGCCAAGCACCCCCACCCCCCCACCCCTGCCTTCCAGGAGGGAGCACTAGGTGCAAGCAGCACTTGTCAAACCGAATCGGGAACCCAAATTGCATCAAAGAGAAGAAAAAGCTGCTCCAGAGCTGTACAGGGAGCCATAGCAACGCAGCAGTTCCTATTTTTAAAAACTTGAAAGATAGTAAGAACATTAAGTCTGAGGGGAGGAGAGAGGGGAAGAAAAAAAAAGAGAGACTACGTTTCTAACAGAAAGGAAAAAAATGCACATGTTCCTGATAGGCACCAGTGATGAAACCACATATGGCCAGCCATCAGTGTGCAGGTGTGCAAGGCAGAAAATATCCATTTCCCCATCAAGCCAGTCCTTGAAGGAAAAAGGGTATTTCTCACCTTCCCTCCACTGCTCTGCTAAAGCAGGTTTTCAAATTCCCTGAGGCGCTTTCAAGCCCACAGCACCCTAAATGCACACTGTGATCAGAGCAGGATCAGCAACAGCATAGTTGGTGCTAAACTGTGGCCCAGAGTGGGTTTGTGGTTTCAAAGCTCCACCACAGAGGAGGATTTTGATTCACTTTCCATGAGGAGTGGAGAGAGTCTGAAGGCACACATTAAAACATATTGTCACCAGCAAGTGAAGTTGCTACAGTACTAGCACTAATTGGACTTGGCTGCAGAGCAGAAGATGTCTCAGAGGGCTGGAAGCAGAACACGGACATTTTCCCATCTGGAAACTGATGGTGCATACCAAAATTCATTCCCAGCTGGTGGATTTTGGAGGCATTTATGAAAGGGTATGTCCTTTAATCAAAAGATAACCCTTGTCAAAAACCCATCACTTCACTTGAACCCTTCTATTAGCTCATATGGTTAGAGCAAGGTGCTAATATCAGCAAGGTTGCAGGTTCAATCCATTTACAGGCCTTTCACTTAAGAGTTGGACTCAATGATCCTTGTGGATACCATCCAACTCAGAATATTTTGTGATTCTGTGATCCTACTTTAATTGCAAAGAGGCTGAAATACCCAACTGTCCACACAGAGCAAGTACCTCCTTTCCCCTTCTGACAAAGCCCAGCTATGCAGGACTAAGGTATCTATCCTGTGGTGCCTGCTGAGGAACAAACATTTTTCCTCTGTCATCATATACTTCCACTGAGAAGCCAGGGATCTCCAGTATCCTACCAGCATACAAGTTAGTTTGATGTTTGTCCTTCCACGGTAGGGCAGCTGTGCTTCCCACTGCCCAAGCAGCACTGCTTAAGAGCTGGGCAGAGCAAGGAGGACAGGCAGATGCAGACTGCTCTTCTGTGTACGGCACCCTTACCAGCCCACCTGCATGGGGAGGTTTGGATCAAGAGCATGTTACAAACTGCCCTCAGCATTCCTCTCTAGTGACAGGAAAAAAAAGGAGTCAGAAGAAGCCAATATTTCCTCCAAGATGTGGTGGCACATGACTGTTCAGCTCCTTATGGAGCAACATGAATATCCAGTAGCCCCAAGCCAAGAATCCCAGCACCTTTCACCAGCACTGAGCACTGCAATGCACACAGGGCAAATAGGAGATGCAAGATAGGGACAGAAAAAAGTGATGGCAGTACACACAGAGCATGAAATGGCGAACAGCAAGAGATGCAGGGAGGCAGAGAGACCCTGACAGAGGCAGGAGGTACAGGCCAGCCCCAGCCTCCAGCTGCTGCTGGAGCAGTGACAGGAACAAGCAGATTTCAGCAGCAGGGATGTCTAATCTGTCAGCAGTGCTCACGCCACGTGCTGCCACTCCGCACCAGCCTGACGGCAGCGCGACACACCAACCAGTGGGAGCATAATGAGCTGCTAACTAGACATGGGCCTAAAGGCTCCAAAAGGTCAAAAGTTACACATGCTCCCTCACCCTCCAAGTTTCTGAAAAGGGCAATTTCTGCATCCTTGGGAACATGCCACTTACACCTTTTCTCACCACCTCCCCAGCATTAAGAAGCAGGTCCCAGCACTGTGCCTGCCACAGCTGGAGCACCACAGGGTTCAAGGGCTGGAGCAGGGCTTCCCAGCCAGCTGCCAAGCAGACAGATGTAGCCCTGCCAAACTGAGCGAGACAGGGCTCCTGTTTCTTTGTACAAGGGTAACTTGACAAACTTGTGAATGAAGAAAGAACTGTACAAATGGTCCATTGTCCATTCCTGCCCTCAAGTCCCCTACTGCACTCTGTGAAGGTGTGTGACCCACTCAACTAGGAGACAACACAGAGTGGCCCCATGACAAATGGCATATGATGCCCCCTGGGTCTGGCATGGGAGGTGATGGCTGCCATTATTAGAGAGGAGAGGGCAGAAGGGTGGGTTGAGAGAGACCAGAGAAACAAGGAAAAGTGTTGCCTGGGCACTGTCCTTGACACTGATCTGGGGACAACAGGTCCAGGGTGCTATGGGTACCACCTGATGGTGCTGCCCACAGGTATCAGGGTAACACAATACCCTGAAAGGGCACTGCACTTTTTTAGGGATATGTACAGCCCATATGGTCTTGAGTTCCCAGGGAAGCAATTTGTTTGTACAACCCAATTTCAAGAACTTTCTCTGCTCACTGACTCACCATTGAGGTATCTAAGCCCCAGCAATTTCTAGTTTCTATTAGGGAAATGTGGTCATGTGAGAACAGAGCTTGCCCTGGTTGTTCCAGGAAAAACAGCTGCCCAGCACTCAAAGGTTCTTCTGCATTTCTTATCTGTTTGGCAAGGTAAAACTTCAGATGAATGTTACTTCACTCAGACTGGAAGTGTCATGTCCAAACAATGCACTGAGCAAGCTTGCCAGGTGTTTTCCTATTTGAAGAATGTGAGGTACAGAATTGAGGCTAACTTTGTTTCCCCCTAAAAGTATTTCTTTGCAAAGATGGTATAATTCCACATTTGTATTTTAATTCCAAAGCAAATGCTCCACTGCACTTTTTATTAAAATGAAATCTGCTGTGTGCAGCCTGGTGTTAAATGAGAGACTATTAAAGCCAATCAGTGGAGAACTCATTAGAAACCCTACAACAACAAACTAGTAGTTATGGCCCAGCATTCACAAGCAGCCATGACAACAAAGAGAAAAAATCCAGGTCTCATTGAAGGCTACAATAAAATCACAGCTTATGTAGCCCAAAGACTGTGAATATCCATACAAAACAGCTGAGCTTCCATTCCTCAAATATGTGCCAGAAATTATATTCTTTTCTCATGACTCATCTCTGAATTCCACGCCTAAGAATACTCCTGTCATTTAGTTATTTCTTCCCATTTCTAAAATGTAATGAGAAGCACCAATCCAGAGCTCAAGGAAATCTGTCCCATCAATTAAAATAACGAAATAAGCAGAAGGCTGCCTATAAACACATCCACCTCTGCCCACTCACTCCTCAGCTGCCATGGTGAAGGGAAAAAAGATGAGCTTTGCAGGATGCCTGGAAGCCTAGCAACTCTCCTAGGAAGGGCCAAGAGGTAAGAACTCCTTATCTGAGCATTTCCTTCCCAACCTTTGAGATCTACTCATCCAGTAGAAAAGAGCAGAGCACACAGTGGTTTTGTGGTGCCCAGAAGACCAGATATTGGGATAGCTATAAACTTGGTAGACTGAAATATTCAGATCAGATTTTTTTTCTGGGACAATGAAAGAATAAATGAATAGGTAATTATTACAAACAGAACAAAGAATTAAAGACCGTAATTGAACTGGGAAACAGCATTTGGATATTTGGACTCCAAATTACCACCTAAACCTATTATCAGCATAAATTGAGATAAATCCCTCACTAGAGGAAAAATTCCACAAAAATCATTCAGAAAGATAACTAACAAACCTTGTAGAACAAAACTCTCTCAAAGTATCATTTTACTACTCTTTAGTGGAGTTATCTCATCAGCAGCTTCACTTACTGGACAAAATCCAAAATGTTCAATGGTCGTGATCATACTTCTGCAGTTCCAGTCTAACACAAAGAGAACCAGTTTCAAAACAGACAGAAACAGTTGCTATGCGACCATTAGGGATACAAGAAGATGCAGACCAAACACCTACATTGTCAAAAAATGGCATTTAGATAAAAGTCTGTCTTGCTTCTTTTTGTGCTTACAGCCATACTTCAAATAAAACTTTGTTTGCACAAGTTCTTGCAAAAATGAACAAGTGTCAGTGTAAAAAGGAGGAAGGATATGGAGAATCTGAACAACATTCAGCTCATTTTCTCCTTATTCCATTATACACCCAGATCAACACCATGTTGAGCAAGACCATTTGATTTTAGCTGCATTCAGAACAACTGCACTTTTAGAAAGACAAGGGAAAAAAGTAAGAAATGGTCAGAGTTCAAAGGAAGATCTTGGGAAATGACTAATTCACAGTCAGTGTATAGTGTGCCCCAGCTGAACTAAATTACACATTTTTTTAGTTGGACGTGTCACTCTGCAAAGAATAAAATGGGAAAATTTCTTTATTGCTTTGCCTCCCCAGCTACGGATTTGAAGTAAATTGGACCCCTTTGGATTAGCTTCAAGAGTTTCTGAAACAGTAGCCACATGGTGATGCTTTATCTGAGGTCACATACACATACACTTTGTCTCCCCAGACATCAAGCCCACATACATGCATTTCTCTACTCTGTGTAGGCATGTGGAGGGAAAATTTTAAGTTACAGATGGCTGAATATAGTATTGCTGGGTCCAGAACAAGGCTAAAATTAGCTTTCCAGAACCTGCAGTCCAGTCCAAAATGAGCCAAACCAGGTTCCAGACATGCAGGTATTGCTGCTCCCTGGTGTGCACAGTGCACAAATACTGTGGGATCCTAATAGGTGGAAGGGGTTAGGGAAAGTATGAAGTCACCAGGTCTGCAGAATCTGTAACATCCCACACAGACAAAGCATATCATGAGAGTTTTAAAGCTTAGCACATAGTAAATTCCAGCAAATTCAATGGAACTTGAAGGTATGAACACAGATTACAGCTATTAATCTCCGTGGGTTTTGGCTCAGTGAGGTGAACTCACATCTTCATGATTGCCTCCTTCCACATCTTGTGCTTCTCCTCTACCTCTTCTTCTCCACAGACTTCAGGCATGAGGCTGAGCTTGAAGTCATCCAATTTCTATTGAACCCTTGGATTTGTAAAAGCAATGGCTTATTTCAGACACGTCTAGCTTTTAAACTTCAAAAGGTGTCTGAAAGTAATTTGACTTAAAAAAAAAACAACTAAGCACTCAACTGACTGAAGTCAAACTTTTTAACCACCTCACTTGGAAATACAGAGAATGTGGAAACATGGGTGGGGGGTGGGGAAAGGAGGCGAGGTCCGACCCCCCTCACAGGCAGCACCATGTGAGGCAAAGCGAATATTTGCACTGTGCTCACAAGTAACTACAAAAGTATAATTATTTCTGAGTTAACTCAGGTGCCTGCAGCTATCTACACAGTGGCAGAGCAGAGCCTGGCACCGACTAAATTGACTGTGCTTCTCAGTGAGACTGATGTCAGTACCCAAACTAAGCTGGGTGTATCTACACATATTGGCACTCATTCCTGTGAATGCTGCACCCAAAGCTGACAAGGGAGCAGAAACAGCATGATTTGGGCCATGAAGGTGAAAAGAAAGCTAGGATCTTCACAAGTGACAGGAACTGCTTTCATGTGGGGTGCCGAGGCTTCAGGGCATATCTACACAGCACAACAGTGCTGGCATATCTACACTCAAAGAGTCTCTGAGCTGGTGACTTCTAAACAATGCAAAAAGGTGCTATGCAGAGAGATTATGCTGGGTCCTGAAAGCAGCATAGCTATATGGGTGTAATGTTATGCATAGGCTAACAGAGTGTCAACAGAACTCATTAGCAGAAGGTCTCTGCAGAACGCTGCACCACATAGCAGAGAACGTTTTGTTTTCTAGATAACTGCTGAAAAGACACAATAGAGCTTCCCCCAGAATCCCTCTTCATTTGGAAAGGTAGAACAAAAGCCTGCCTTGATGTTACTTCTCATTACTTTGTATACACTATATATATTTTCCCTGCTTAATCATTTCAGTGATGACTCAAAAGAGCAACAGAAAAACCCTTACTCCTAAGCCTAGCTGGGAAGGAAAGAGATAAAAGCTTTGGGCACCTTTGGTAGTTTCCAGGCCTGCATAGAGAAAAAAACCAGCATGGGGAAGAGGAAGTAAAAGCAATAAGACCTGGCAATATACCAATGGATCATAGGGACAAAGAACAAATAGCAATATGCGTAATATATTGGGCCAAAGAATAAAGTTCTCTCACAGTCCCCAACATTCAGGGAAAGCAAAAATCTGCTTCCTTGTCCCTTTGTCCCTCTATCTGCCTAGTAAAGTTGACAGTGAGGGGTCACAGCATGCAGACCAATCCATCACATTTGCACTGCTCAGTGATTCAACATGACAAATGAACAAAGACACTGAGCTCTGTGTGGCCTGATAGCTGCTGCCTGGATTCTCCTTTTCTCACGACAAAGGATCTAACATGTCCAGGGATTTTATATGTAAAACATTGGACAATGATAGCTGAGCAGATCAAGGGGCATCTGGATTCCATGTCTAATTATCTGGGTTGCTCTGCTACATGCTAAAACTCCATCTGGGACAAAAAGGAACATTTAGTAATCAGAGTGCTGTTCTAGAGGTTGTTCCACCACAAGCTTCCTCTATGCCCTTAAAGAGATACCTTAGCACTGTTTCTTAAGAAAATTTGAATTTGGATAAAAAGAAGGTATTTATTCAAACAGGTTTTCCCTATGTTTAAACACGCTTTTCAATTTGGAAAAACATGCTGTTCTAATCAAGGTACTAGACTTTCTGCATAAGGTACAGAAGAAAGAAAGGTACCCAAAACACCCAGCAGACAATGGCCAGTGAAGTGCCAAAGAGCAGGGTGACAGCACAAGCCCTCCTCTAAGGTAAACC
Organism: Urocynchramus pylzowi; assembly: GCA_013397555.1. Lineage (NCBI taxonomy): Eukaryota > Metazoa > Chordata > Aves > Passeriformes > Fringillidae > Urocynchramus > Urocynchramus pylzowi. The sequence continues at coordinate 370,279 of VZRH01000009.1, read as the reverse complement.
AGATTCTTAAGACATCCAAGGTCTTTAAAGGCTTTCAGTACGAAGCAGGATCTGAGCAGAGTTGATGGCTCTAACTCTTTTTGCAGCTCTAGTTCTCCACATCTCTGTGCACTTCCTTCTATCCTGTAATTCAGGACTAATGAACAGCAGAAGGACACTTGGTTCAGACAACAGTTGCCATGAAACTATTCCAGGTAGGTTACACAACCATCACCTGTAAGGGACACCTGTTCACATAGTGCTAGTGCCTGGAACAGAAGCTGGTGCCTTCTAGACTTCAACACAAACATTCCCATTGCTTGCAGCAAGAACCCACCTGAAAGCTGCAGACCCAGTCATGCAAAGACACTCCAAGAAGTTCAGTGCTGTTATGAAAGCAAAAACTTGTGCATTGAGGGGCACGCTCAAATTGTTGCACAATGACTTCATTATTCCTTTTCCTCATGCTGACTTGGCCTCTGTGTTGTATGAGGGCTTTCTAAGGGGGTGACAACACTGCACTCATGATGCACAGCAACATGGGTCCCACCCTCAGCTCACCTCCCCTTGCCCAGTTCTGGCCAACACCATCTGCTGCCCTAAAGCACCATATGCCTAGCAGAAATATTCTGGTATCAGAGGTTGTCTTTGACCACCTTTTTGTACGGATGGCCTAGCTCTTTCCCTTACCTGTTGAGCATGTTGGACTGGTAAATCCTTTTCTCCTGGGTGTTGTAACAGCTGCTCTTGGGCTCAGGGATGAAGCTGTGTTCAGACAGCATATCAGAAGCAGCCGTGGTGATTATGGCTATTCCATCCCTTACTCTGGCAGGAAGACCGTAGTCCCATTCATCATATGAGACAGAGATGAGCCCGGTGGGGAACTCAGATGGCACTGTGTCTGTATCCCCTGCCACCAGGCTGGGCACGATCCACGTGTAACCATAGCCTGTCAGACCCACTGAGTTGGCCACCTCAAAAATGTAGGTGGCCTCTTCCTTTGTGCAGTAGAGGAGGATAACAGGGCTTTGGAGCTTCTTGAGCTGGTTCTGGATCTTTGAGTCCCCATCGTCCAGGGACATGTCCAAGAGAAGGACCTCCTCCAGTTCCCAACCCACGAAGCTGTGCTCAATGGTACTGCGGATCTTGTTCACAAAGTCCTGGTAACCAGGGAAGTAAGTAGTGACAATGGAGAAGATGTACCAGTCGTATTCTTCCATGATGTTGAGCATGACAGAAGCTTGCTGTTCTATTGATGGGCCAAACTGGAAGAACATGGATGACTCATCCTAGAACAGGAAGTCAGAGGAAGAGAGAAAAAAAGAAAACAAGAATAGGTCAAAGGAAATAAACAGCATTCCTAGTCAATCTACTGAGCATAAAGGGGTAGGCACACAGTCAGAATCTTACTTCATATCTTGGCCAGAGCTTAAAGATTTTTAACTTTTTAAATTTTAAGTGCAGCAAGTGAGAAGAAAGTAAAATCCTTTTTATGACCAGCTGTCCTTACTTTATTTTTAAAGGCAGGTTGCCAAAATTACTTAAAGGTTTCAACTGTTAGGTCTGATTCTAAAAGACAGAGAACAAGTGGTACACAAGTGAGGACAGAAAAACAGAGTATGTACAAAATATGTCCGTGAAATTAAGAGCTTTAATCACAGGATTATCATAATGTTATATGTGGCATAAACAGGATCCACAGCAGTTTTGGTACTGATTTTTGGGACAGTCACTTTGATATTGAGTTTGGGACAGTCACTCTGGTTTGAGTATCCAGACTAAAGTATGGATAGAGTAGGCAAAATCATTGGATACAAATAGCTCTGACAATCTCTACTGCTAGCTCCTCTCAAAGCAAGCAGCAGCACAGAGTTCTGTACAGATCTTCTTGGTACAACTGTGAAGGCTCAGTCTCAGAATAACATAAAATACATTGAAATAAAACAGACATTTCTAAACTATGATGAGGTTTGTTGACACCATGTTTTAGAGAAATATCAGCTCAGTATTTCTCTTGGTATTGCTCTCATATCCTTCTACCATACTAAGTTAATCTTTGCAAAAATTAGAACTTGTACCACTTTACAACGTCAAAGACTCCAAGGAGTTTTATACAGATCTCAGCTCTCCAATGGCATAGTGTAAATCTCTTCTGTCCTGGGATTTCATCAGATACCAGGCTTTCAATTTATGACATCCAGAAAAATGCAAATCCCTGCTTTTGCTCAATTCATGAAGGAAAGGAATGGAAAAAAGTATTTGCCAATAGGCTCTCTTAGGGATATATCTTCTATCTTTTAAAAGCAATTACAAACGCCTCCTGACTTCTGTAGAGTAGGATTAATTCATAAAAGACAATGCAACCACAAATTTTAAAAAAAAAAAAAACCAAAAAACCCACCATAATTAAATTATATCTCTCTGTGTAGAGATTCCCATCTTAATAACAAAGTTATCCAAATCCAAACACTGCTTTAAGGAATGAGAACAGCCCAACCTTCTTTTAATAAGCCTGGAAAACTGGACCAGAGATACAAAAGATGTACTCAGGAGTTTGAGACCTGGGAAAACTGATTGTGCCTCAAGACATAACCTCAAGATAGTCACATTTAGAACAGCTCTCTACCAAATTAAGTCCCCTATAGCCTGGCAGGTAAAGCTGTTTCTCAGCAGGGATGTAGTTAATCAATCATCCATTCATCCTTTAGTCATGGTTTTGATTACCTATAGCCATTTCCTATATTGACAAAATATGCTATAGCTCAGCAACTCCAGAAAATAAAAATAACAGTCTGATCCCATACCCAGCCTTAAGCTGCTTGTTTCTCTTTCCTGAGCTCCCTATGGGTCACATCCTATACAAAAGAGTCCTTGCTCCCAGATCCCCGTGCTTCTCTTATGAGGTTTGGTGATTAAACTCTGTTTGCTTCCTCCATACAGCTCACCACCCACACGTGAAAGTTCTCTTAGGGCTGCTCTTTGCTTAGTGATAAAATAAATGTATGCAAAAAGAAAAAGGAAAAGACGACAGCAACAAACTGAAGACAAGTTAAAAAAAAAAAAAAAAAAAAACAACAAAAAAAAAAACAGGAGCAGCAACTGGAGCTGCTCAATATATGGAAAACATCTCATATTTTTTACCACTGGAATTCACCCCTTCTCTCCAAACTGTGATCAGGAAAAGAACCTACTCTTCTAATAAAAAGATTCTTTATGTCTTTGAAGCTTATGCAGAAAATTAGAAAAGACAGAGGAAAAAAAAATCAAACTATTTTTACAGCATGTGCCAGAATTTGAAAAAATCCTGAACAAGCATCTCCAACACCCTTCATTGCACAGTGCCTTTGAAAGCCACTTGTAGCAAACTGAAGGCTAGAGTGTGAAGACTCAGCCTTATTGCAACATGAAAAGGCAAGACAGCTACACCAATGACTAGTATTTATTTTTATATTAAGTTCAACAAGAGCCTTTCTACACTTATGCATAAGAGCCTCTGAATTGACTGCAATTTTTTCACCATTTCTAGCAGAGAGTCCAAGATCTGAAGGGCCCGGTTATTGAATTACAGGAACATTTGACACACAGCGTCTGGAAGTCTTGTCTGGTTGCTTCCTCAGTGACAAATAGGGGACACTAGGTGGTAAATCCACTGCTATTTCAAGGCTACATACACACACTCTCAGGAGTTAGTAGGCATGGTAGCAAGGTGCAGGAGGTAAATGCCCTCCCAGTGATTTAAACAGGGTCAAGCTAAAATGCCTGCTGAAAGTTCGTTCCACATGAGTGCACCGCCTAACTGTCAGAGGGAATTCAGCCCCAAAAGACTCGGGGACAAAATTCAGAGCTCCTCACGAGCAAGAGTGTATCAGAACATCAAAAATCAATACACCAAACAGACAGCTTCATCACAACCCAGCAAAACAATTCCACTCCACTGAGAAATAGAAGCACCCCACTTTACATCAAGCACAAGCCACTTGGCTGCGCATGCAATAATTGCTCTTGAGCAACTGTTGGCATTTCTATTACAGAAGCAGCAAGAAGAGGCAACTTATAGTCAAAATGAGAGCATTAGGGAGGTGCAAGCCAGTCCAGATTTTGGTTTGCCAAGACGTCTCTTGGCACTTAATCACCCCAATAGTTGGGCTAGCCAAATGTTGTTCTTCATTCCCTGACCAGCTCAGCACTCAGAGAGGGGTGAAGAAGGAAGGACAGACAATAGTAGAGAAGAAAGTGTTCCGCTCATAATAAATCAGGAGAATTGCTGATAGAGTTGGATAGAAATCTCAGTCACTGCTTTTTGAGTGGGACAAAAAGCAAACTAAGAAAAATGTCCCAAAGCCACAATTTTCTTCCCAACCTTTTTTTCAGGCATGCTTAATGAAAAGTCAAGGAAAAAGAGAAGGAGCTGAACTGATACAGAGCAGTGGGGCTATCAGAGTATGAATCTGACCTCACTGTAGTGTTACTGTGAAAGTTTTTAAATTAGGAGACAGATCTATGGTGGTTTTAGCATTTTTACACATATATACCCTACAGAATCATTATTGCTTTATTACAGTCTAAAACCAAAAAGGAGTATTTTACCCCTCCAGACATTATGGGTTTATACAGAACATTGTAAGTTCCTATTTTTCTCCTGAAGAAATTTCACGTTTTCCACCTTCCTTTTTTTACCTTGAAACAGCCAAAAAATGGTTCAGCATTGCCACTGGGAGACAGTTTTAAGTTTGGGACAGGGATAGGTGAGTTTTAATCAGAAGTCCCTTACACTGCACATCATCCAGGCGAAATACAATCCCCTGGCTACAGGAAAAAGCTTGTCTTCCTCCTACAGCCCTTTCACCTGCAAGCTCAGGCTTTCCATTGCTACCTGCTGTAAGAGACAGCAAGATGCTGCAGGATGTCCCTCACACAGTCTGAAGGAGCAGAGGCTCCATTACAGGATCTCAAAGCTTCCAGAGATCCCAGTACTCCCCCACTGTCACCCTCCAAGGTCAGGGATCTGTAGTTTGCAGAGCTGAGCTGGAGGTGGAGCTGATCAATTGACACAGCACCACTCCCCAGTTGACAGATGGCTTCCCACAGAAAATCTGCTCCAAGTTTACCGATGCTGGGACAAGTATTGCCTCCTCCTCCTGAACATTTAACCCTTCAAATAAGAAGGCTGGATTGCACACAAAAAAGGTACAACCACACTCACTCACTTCACTCATGAAGCCTCCTCTTGCAGACTGATGGCTAGCGAGTTCTTAGGTGGATGGAAGAGGGTTTGCAAAGGTAGGACAAGGTTTAGAGTACTATCACCAATGCTTCTAAGTTCTTCAGACTTGCAGATAGGCCAGGTCTGACCCACACCTCACTGAAGATGCGAGCCCTTGGCAAGGCTGCAGGTGACTCTCCCAGGAGCCCTCCTCCAGATGCACCATTTGAAACCAATCACTGCCATTTAACAAGCCATTTACCTCAGATATGGCAGGAGAGGTCCTCAGGGAGCTTTTCTCACAAGTTCTTTCCTAACAGGCACTCTAGATTCCCCAGGCAAGCAAATACAATTACTGCCTTAAAAACAGGATCTCACAATCCAGAGCAAAACTGCTTCACAGCATGGGGCAGGCTGGGGAACATCCACAAAGCAGGGCAATGCAAGATCCCCAAAGATAGTTGCAGTGGTCCACTCATGCTGAGGAACTGGCCAGCCTTCCACTGAGCCATGGTATTGACTGCTGACTCAGAAAGTGAGGAGATCAGCATGCTGTGTTTCTTCTGTGCAGCCCACCTGAATGTAATCTGGTTCTGTGCTCCACGCTCTGGTGGCTGGTCCACGAACACATTTTAGCTAGGGGTGGCAAGCTCCTTCAGCTTCAGTCAAAGTGCCAGACCTCACAAAGGCAAGGTGTGTCAAGTTATGCACAACAAATTCGAGTAAAGAGCAAGTCCAGAGCATTTGTTTGCTTCCAGGATTTTGAGAAGTATACCATGTCATTGCAAAATGCCCTAGTCTGCTGTCTCCACACAGGTGCAGGACAAATACAATTTGTACTGCTAGGCTAGTAGCCCCTTTTTATTAGGCTTTTGGGAACATCTGTATATTTAACCCCATTTGCTGCTTCATTAGGCTTCCTGTGCAGCCATAATTTAACAACTGGGGTCTGCCCTTCCTTTCCAGCTTAGAGAGGGGATCCTATCAGACCCTAATGACTCAGGCCACTATCACTTTCCAAAGCCCTCCCCTCATTTTCCTGATTTACAAGAAAAGCTGTTCATGTGTGTTTAGTGCAGTATTGATTTGCAAAATTACTCCATGACCAACAGCCAAACCACACAGGGCTGCCTCTTGTTTAGATTTCAGTCCTGTCTACCACACAATTTGGGGGAGGCAAAAAAGGAGTGAGCAAGCACCAAATAACTTCTGGGAAAACACAGGCTTTCATTTCCCTACCTATGTATTTCTTTTCTTCAAAACTGAGACACCACTGTGTACGTATTTGTCACAGTCCTGGTGGGATACTTGATTCACTGGGAGTTTTACTGCTCATGATGGAAAATGCCACAACAGTTCAACGTCTTATAATTTAGTTTCCTATATGTCTGAGCCCCGTTTGTTATAACATATCTGACAGGAAATCAGGATCTTTGTTGCTTAAGTGTTCATTTACTTCTGTTTATCTTACCACAAATCCATTACTGCCTCAGGCTAGCCTACAGTCAGGATCCTCTGTCTGTTCGGTTTTTTCTCTCCTAATTTAATTTTTTTATTTAGTTTTCAACAACTCAATACAATAAAACTCTGGCTTTTATATTACATGTTGTATCATGCTGTGTGAGTCCTTTCTTGAATGCTTGCAGTAGGGACTATGAGAACATGGTGACACTACAGACCTCATATTATGTCCTCCTGGTGGAATTGGCATCTAAAACAGAATCTCTGCATCTCACACACATACACACTCACACTTCCACAAATACATTCATAGCAAAACCTACTCAATGTAAAGATGGAGCACATTGAATTGTGTCATTTCCTAATGACTCTGCCTAGTTTATACTATTTAATAAGATTTCAAAACTTCCCTGTTTTACTAAAATAGGTTCCCTGGGTTACTAATGATTTTGACTTGTATAGCACATGACCTCCTGCAATCCTTTTCCCCTGTTCTGATTCACTGATGAGTGGATCGTTCTTAGTGAAAATCCTCCAAGCTGCCCTGGGAATGTAATATCAGTGGGAAGTTTAAATTTGTTAGATGAACAAATGTGGCTTATATAACCATATCATTTATCAGCTCCCTCCCTTGTTCTTGCAATAATTACTGAACACACTAGACTTATCTGACAAAAGGATACACAGCTCAGAGTTGATGGTTTCAGGAACCGGTGGATGAGTGATAGCAGGAGACCCAGTTCAATGTCACCACTGATAGAAAGACAGACAGGATACACTGTGATAAATTAATTAGGAGAATGGTTGTCGACTCTCTAAGTCTTCTCTGGAAGCCACAATCCCTGATGGCTACTGATTGCAATGAAGAATCTAGAACTCAGCACAGTTCAATTGTTACCCTAGTAAATTACAACAAATATACCAAATTCACATGTATAATGACATTACCTACACCTAAAAGTTTCATCACATACACAGATCCCAGTCATGGATTGGACATTAATCTCTCTGTAGCAGTAGAAACAGATCTGCTGCAGAGCCCTAACCCAGGGGCAACAGTCCAAGTGCTCCAGCACCAAGGAGTTCCTGAGAGCTGCAACAAAAAGGTCTCCAATTAAAGATGACTCAAGGGCTGAAAACAGCTACGTGATTTCCACTTTCTACTTAAGGGTCTGCAGAAATAATTTGTTCAAAAGACTTTGCAACAGAGGAATAACAAGATAACCTAGATTCCGTAATCTTGGTCTTGGTGTTGCTCTACTCTATACCGCATGCAGTTAATAAAAAAGATGAAGGAGTCAAACATATCAGAGCCATTGTTTGACATATACAATTCAGAGAAATTCAGTTGTTTGGCTAAAGAGAGGGTGTAAAATTTGTAACTTTTATAAACAATGACTGGTAAAAGCAGGCTAATATATGGCCACACTTTGTACCAGCTTCTTAGAGCAGCATGCATGGATGCCAGCATTTTTCCACAGAGGAGAAACAGCAGTTAGCAAGCTGCTAGGATAAACAGTTTTCCCACCAGGATTGTTACATTTCCATTTTCACCTCCGTAGGTGTGTATTTCCTTGTTTGATGAAAGTACATGGACAGATTAGAGCACTGGCCACGCTGAGTAGAGTCCCCCCCAGGTGAGGTTATACCATGTGGGCAATGCAGACAGCCCAGGACCAGTTTCCCTGTCCCTACTCAGAGAAGCCCACTAGGCTGGCTTAATATCTTGACATTGCCAGCCCAAAACAAATGAAAGTCAGACTGCCCCATTACTCATCCATCTGATTACATCATGGTGTTTGCCTGGCTCTTCTTTTCTGGCTGTCTTACCCTCCAGACTAAGGACTGAATTTTGACTGTAAGCTGAATGGGATGTCATTTGGTATAGCCTTATTAATCAATAGCAGCCATAAAACTATCCAGCACTTTAAAAAAAGTCCAGTCACAGTATTTGGCAAGATGTCATTGAATAAATTTCTCGAATCAACTATCCTGGGTGAAATACTATTTCTTTTTTGTCATCTCTAAATTGACTGCTCTCCCATTTCATCAAGTATACCTTTGGGCTCTTATAATGAGCAAACCTTCATATGAGCTGAACTTCCAAAGGTTCACAGAGTCAATTTACATAAGTCCTGGAAGTTCAGCATTGCATCCAGTGCCCCCTGAGCCTCTCAGGAGTTTAAGATCTCTTCTCACTATGGTCCAGCTGTGGACAGGTCAGAGTGTGTCTGTTAAGTGCCTCTATTCCTCTTTTCTCATAAAGTAGTGATACCCCCTATCTCTCAAATTTTGCCTTGCTTATTTAATTTAATTATTAACCTTCTGCAGGCTAAGCTGTTAGTTGTTTTCTCTGTCCTAAGAGATGGCACCTGCAGTCCTAATGATGCCAAGGTCTAGTCAGCCTTTATGGGCAGAGTGAACCTGGCTGTGCCTATGCTCTAAGATGGACAGCTGAAGTAAGGCAGTCAGTTTAAAGTAATATTGTGCCAGAATTTAATCTTTTCTCACAGGCTGGTATTATTAACCAGTTTAGATAATTTTAAACTCATCAATATAGCTTTCATACCCTTTGGATCAGAGTTGGCTTGTCTTAGAGTACAAATGAGCGAGCAGCTGCACGCAAAGTCTGTGTAGATGTGCCCTCTGCTTTCCTTAAGGCAGGGAGCAATAAAAGGCTTCAGCATCACCCATCCTGGACAGCAGGGATGATGGCAATTCTGTTACTTGAAGAAAAAACATTACACTCACTTAAAACAGGAGAGCTCTCTAGCAAGAGGACAAAACCAAGAGCTGAGGTCTGACTAGATTGCACAGACTCCAGATCTCCCATTACCTCATACCTGGCTGCCTCTTCTCTAAGAGAGTCATAATTGATATTCTGAATATATCCCAAAGGAAAAAAACTTAATT
>VZRH01000009.1:324541-360344 GCA_013397555.1 Urocynchramus pylzowi | reverse complement strand
GGCTCGGCAGGGCACGTTGGCACAGGAGCTGCGAAGACTGGGGCTGGGCGTCAGTACCCAAATCGCAGTGCGGGGCTCATCCCCCGACAGCCTGCTGGGACTGCAGAGATCCTCTGGAAGGGGAGAGGGGCTGAGGGACCACTGAGAAAGAGGGGAGCCCACCTTTTCTCCTCCTGAGCCTGGGAGTGAGCATTCAGTCATTTCATACTCACAGCTTTCTGAGACACTGAGTATCCACAATTCCCTCCACCACACCTTCCAGATCAGATTCCATCACTTTGGAAAGGAGGTGCTGCTTGCTCAGTGCAACTCCTTCTTGCCTTGAGCTCTCCCAAACCTGACTCAGCTGACTTCAACCTGTGTTTTACAGCAAGGGCTGGGACAGGAGGAATGCAAAACCAGGCCTTCTTGCCTGGTTCTGTATACCAGGCAAGAAGGCAGCTCTGTGTGGTTTTATTTAAAGAGGGATTTTACCCCCTGCCTTATACTTTCAGAACAGGATGAAATAATCTGGGCATAAAACGAAGAAACAGTACCCTGGTCCATTTTTGTTTGGACATGCTGCTGGCAAGCCACTGTCTCATTAGCACAGAATGTGTATGTCTGCACCAGGCAGCAGGAGGCACAGAAACCATGCACTGGCCCTAAGGCATCTGTTCCTCAGCACTGTGTGGAAGCTCCAGCTCGTGTCCAGTAGAGCTGCCAAATCAGGAGAGCTAACTAGTTCAAATCCCAGCCTGCACCATCCTGGTGACCCTTATTCTGGTATTAGATCTAGCTGGGGACTCTCCAAGTCTGAGGAGAAGATGGATTCCTGACCCATTGGACCAGACCTCTGGATTAAGCCCATGCTTTGGAAAGCTACTGTATCACTGACGTGTGTTGTGAGAGTCCTTGGCTGAAACAAGGATTTCAATATGCTTGAAGACCCGATCCCCATTAGAGCTTGCTTTGGCCATAGTTAGTTACCTCTTGTGTTCCAGGATGAATGAAAACTGCACCTACCTTCTCGCTACCCAGCTCTCCTTCCTAATCAACTAGTGAAGAGTGCCCCTGTTGGGGAGCTGCTGTCACGTCTGTCTTGCTTATTGAATTGATTCACAAAGTTTTAAATGATTATTGATTCTTCTCATCCCCAATGGAAACTCTGAGACCAATGGAGTTATTTACACAGATTTTAGACAGGAAAGAAGCTCCCTTCTCAAATCTTCTTGAGCTCCCATCTATTGAGTCTCAAAAACTCAATAGGAGGTTTTCTACAGCTTTACAGATAAAAACACTCACAAATACATGAAGTCTCCTGCATGCACAGATGCTCATCCAAACATATGCAGCATCTTCTGCCAAATCCACAGCTGCTGCATTATTTTTTTTTCTATTATTTTTGTTTGGGATCATAGCTCTTCCATCCCTTTTCTTTGCCCTGATGATTAATAGCTGTTTTTCATGGCTCTTGCTGTTATGAGACTGAGGCAGAAATTGTGGGAAACTCCCTGTCAATGGAACAGCCATTTCGGAACTCCGAGGAATTGGAAATTGTTCTTGGTAAAAGACTGGAGACCACAGGAGACTTGTAGAGCTAGAGCCTGAAATCTTCCCCACCGTTCCTGAAGTGCTTATTATTCACAGCTGCAACAGTGATTGGTGCTGTAAGGACCATATGCACTTCCATGATCTAAGCACATGAACATTTACACTCCTCAGGATTTGATAAAGAGGATCTGGAAGTGGGAATTGGTCCATCTGACTTTGCAATAAGTGTGATACAAGTTTCAGTTTTGTATATTTTTTTGCTTGGATGATGAAAGTCAAGAAGCCCATTTCCAGTCAGCTTAACTCTGTGCCGAAGCATATCTAATTGAATTCGGGTTCTTTCTATACTTACCTGCACATTAATATATATCTATATATTCAATATGCCCTTGACATAACTTGAAAGCAGCAGCATAATAAATAAGATACTTTTTGTACTTGAATTCAAATTTTTCTATCTATATTAGGCTTTGTACTTTTTTAAACAAAACCTGAGACTGTGACTGAACTGCCATATCTTTTTCAAGATCACACACGCACATGAGACACTGAGATTTCTGTCGAGGATCGACACAGCAGAGAAAGGGAATGATAGAGCAGCATAAGAATTTGCCTCTGCTGGTCATTAATAATAAGAGTAACAAAAGCATCTAAGAGAATAAAAGCCAGAATGAGATGTGTTAGGTATAGAAATAGCTCTTTGACTGACTCAAAGGCAAAGCTGGTGCATCTTGTTTTCCTGCATCTCCTTGTCTGTCCTCTTTCTTAACCACACACTCTGGCACAATGGGGGAGTGGGAAGTAGATGGAAGCATCAGCAGGGGCTACAGCAAGCAGGGGAGAAACGAGCTATTCCATCTGAACACTGCCTGGCCAGGGCCTGTGACAAAAGATAAACAAATGACCTTATGAGGGGAGAAAACAAAAAGTCGTGTCCAGCACTGCACTGGCTGCAAGGGAAGAACCATAAGCTGTGGTGCTTTGTCTTTCCTTCCACTTTGTATCATTCCAAGTCATTTTCTGTCTTCCTGCACTCCTGGTTTCTCACTGCACGCAGGTGTGTGTGTATATAGACGTACACATGTCCATGGGTACAAAGGCAATTACTTGCAGGATGTCTCAAAACAGGCAAAGTGTCTCATCTCCAGTATGCCAGCTACACTCCAATGCAGGCTGGCAGCACTTGAATTAGCATCTGACAATGATCCCTATGAAATCAGGTGATGGTGCAGCCCAGACTTACTGAAGAGCAGTGCCTGCATCACCACACATGCATTCAGAGCTAATTAAGCCTCTGGTTTGTGTTCTCAGGGAGAAGCCAGAGTTTACACAGGCTGCTTCACTACACAGCCCTGGCCACAGCCCAGAGGAAGGCAGATGCCTTCAAACCATGGGTGAAAACACTCAAGATATAGTTTTAACAGACTTTATTCCTTCTGACAAAATACAGTCTTTCAGGACTCACCTTACATGGAGGCAAGTAGTCATGTAAATAACGTACATCAAGAAAGTCTGAGTTAAAAAAAAAAAAAAAAACCAAAACAAAACCAAAAATGGAAAAAAAAATTGTCTTTTCTTTAGGTAGGTTATAAGAGGGAATATTTGTGGGAAGGGTTTAGCCACAGGAAGGTTTATTTCAAGGTTCAGCTAAGGAATTCTGAAAGCTGATATAAAGACATCACTCTGGTCATCTAGCTTCAAGATAATTTTTTTTGCTAGTGGGAAGTGTTTTTTTCTCTTTTTCATATAAAACTTCTAAATATCTCCTCCTGAGAAGCACTGAGATGAAAAAATTTTCCTTCAAGAGTGGTGGCTAGTGCAAGGAGCTCAACCTTTTCATTATCTCAGTGCCTTCAGGATGTGTACATTCCTACACTAGGCATTTGTCTGCACTGCGTAGGAGCCTGCAGCAGTAGCTGTGCACCCTTCATCTCAGAGGACATTCTCCTCTTCTGTGTGCTAAGAGTAGAAGGAGCAGATTGAAGAACAATGTACATTTATTATCTTGGTATTGGTGCTCTTCAAGGCATGCAGCCTTGCAGACCTTGGGCAAGCTCAGTGAATGAAGCACACTGCATGGAAAACATCAACCCAGCGTTCTACAGCTCATTTGGTGTCCAACTGCTCTTGTTATGTCACCCAGCAGTTTCTAAGGGCTGACAGTAGATCTCTGTGCTTTTGCTCCTCAGGCTAATCCCACTAACTTCACAGTGTTATCATACTCTCTAAATGGAAGTGAAAATATGGTCAGGCTCCCTGTGCATTCTGCACTAGGCTATGGACAAACCTCTCTATTCATCAGTGGAATAACATGGCCTTTCCTCACTGGCCTTCCTACCGAATCTCTCTTTATTCTGTAACTCTAGGATATCCAAGGAAGAAAAAGTAAGCAATATTTTTACATATTTTTATGCTGTACAATGTACACATTCCATTCCTATATAAAGTGCTGAGGATGCTAAATCAAGGGTCGTGCATTCCCCTTCAGCTATCTTCAGGGGGGTTGGGGTTTGCACAGCCCATTGGTAATTTGTGTGTTTCATTGCTATGCATCAATTGTTGGGTCCCCAGAAGATTTTCATTTCACTCCATAAGTACCAGCATGTCTGTTTCACCAGAAATTAATCACACAAGCCCTCCCAGTCTTGGACTCAGTCCTTCTCAGGGCAGTTTGCTTCCTTACACAAGGTCAGTTGTATATCTTGGAGTTGGACAAAGACAGTCCTCAGTTCTCTGGGAACTCTGACAGCAGCATTTTAACAGGGCACAGTGATGCTGTGCAAGTTTACAGTCTAAACTTAACATGAACAGCATTTCAGACAGAAGTGTCAGGAGGACTTTAAGCAGGCTGATCATAATCCTTCCTTCTGGGATATGGACATATCACCATTGATGGTGAATCTTGGTAGGGATTTTTCAGGACTCAAGTGGGAAACATCTTCCATCCTACAGCTTCCAGCAAACCACCTCCTCAGAGTTTATCAGTTATCTTGCAGTCTTTATGGACTCAAAAGGCAGATTATTACCTCTTGAGGTGTCAAGAGCTTTTGCTACGGCTTCTGGGTTTCCCTGAAATGCCCTCTTCTAGGTATTGATTGAGCTAGGTATTATAACTGAAAAGATTTTCATTTAGCAAATTTTTCTTTGCACTCCTCACAGTGCAGAGGGAATACATTAAGTGAGATCTCTTTGCTCACCCATTTTTGCATAAGCTCGTTCTAAGTGCACTATGCAATTGCTTTAATTCCCCAGCAACAGCCTCCTCACATTTTCAAACCTCTCAAAACCATGTCTATATTGTATAATGCCACATCCCTACCTCAGAAATGCCAGAGCTAACCTGAACAACCTAGAAAGACCTTAAGGCACAGCAACACCTCGCAGAAGTATTACCTTGGGTCCATGAAGCTGCAAAGTGGTTTCAGTATAGTCCCTGAGCTAAATTTATTATGATAGAATTATATCATTCTTCAAGGTAGCCTGCTGGGTGCTGTCTAAAGGTCCACCCATGATGCCATGTAGCAATGACCTTCTCAAGACTCATTCCCTTCCTGCAGTGCCTAGGCACCCCAATATCTCAGAGTGCTTCCCACCACAGCTGCCATGGCAGACTTAACCTGGCTGCCTACTCGTCAGGCTCCCCAGCACCTCAGCAGAGGGTATTTTCCACTCCCAGGACCCAGGGAACAACTTTAACCTCTCTCCTTGGACCCTTCTCCTGCACCTTCTGCCCCACAGGGTCCCTCCACACCAGCCCCTCTCCCACGCACTTGACACAGGACAGTCACAACCACGCTGGGACTGGGGCAGCTGGAGGTGAGGCCAAAAGGCCAGCAGACGGTGGGTTCGCGTCCACATGCATCCCGATTAAGGATCAAGCTTTGTTTCCATGGCAACGTGCAGAGCCACGGCAGCACGGTCCCTTCCCGCAGCGGCCGTGCTCCGTGCTCGACACCGCTAAATCCTCCCGCCGCTGCCCTGCACGGCCGGGGCTGCCAGCGGTGACCCTTTGTGCACCTTCCAAGCCCGACGGATTAGGGCTCACAGATTTCCCACCCACGACGTGCCAGCCAGAAAGAGGCAAATAAAGATGTGCCAACTAATAACAGTGACAGAAATAACACCTCCCATCGCAGCTGAGCTGTAAACCCCTTAGAACAGCATTACAGGGAAATGCGTTTTCTTTCCTAGAAGCCAGCGAGCATAAGCAATGGAATGCAGTTCAGGGAATTAAAACAAGGTATTTTTTTCCTACGTGCAGGTACACGCAGCCAAACAGCCCACACTCCCCTTGATCTATGCCAAATGCTACTCACAAAGCACACCCAACTCCACCTTTCAGAACAGGTAGTCCCACAGATCCCACCTTCCCATGGGACAGCACTAACACTCTTTCCAAACAAGGGTATCACCAGGCTGCTCTGCTTGGCGTCCACAGCAGGAAGGGAAAACACCTGAGAACAGTCGGGACACTGGGCCTGGGAGCTTGCACCCTCCCAGCACCTCTCCAGAGAGAGGCATGACACGGCCAGATGTTTCTACAGACCTTCTGCAGTCAGAAAATCTACTTTCCAGTTTAGAACCGAATCACAAGCAGGACTGCTCAAGATTTCTTTGCCATTTCTACTACATCTAAAGGGTTGTCTGATGGGAAACAGTTGGGAAAATTAATCCAAATTAACTTAAGTTGTGAGTTTAGCATGAATTCATTAAATCACATTAGCCTTGAATGGACACAGTTCTTCCAAATTAAAGCAACCCTTAGAAGAAAATTGAACTAAACTGAATTAAGCTCTTTTTAAATCCAAAGAGCAGAGTGCCTACATGGGGTTTGATATCATTAAGAAACAGCAGTCTGGGAGGGCTGTCCCAGCCCTGGTTTCCCAGAGAGTCTTTCCATATTACTCTTTTCAGGAACCAGTAATGCTCTCACTGGAAGGAAGTTATGTTTCTCACTTTCCCATGTGATTTGAAAGCTGCTGTGCTGATGACTTTCTGCAGAAGCCCTTTCCTAGCCAGTCAATACCTTCACCAGTAGCTCTTTACCTTGAAGAGCACTATTGCTGCCAGAGTATTTTCACCTCACTCGTTGTGGTGGAGGGCAGCCTTTTCTGTTTTCTCACCACAAACCAGACTGCATTTTGCCAGGTTAGGTAAGCTACACTGTCTTACTCTCCTCTTGTAAAATGTGTTCTTCCCTCTCTCTACCAAGCAGATACTTTTCTGGCTCCACTTTGCTTTAATTGGAATAACTGGAATTATACACAGAGGAAATTACAGTAGAGACTTTTACAATGCTACTGACACGTCCCTGCCTTGGCAGGGAATATCCTGCCTGGCACCTAGGAATATAATTGCCTTTTATGCTGATGTCTCATATTGAAGACTCAGTTATCACATCAGTAAATAATACTCCCACTTTTTCTCTTTTTCATTTGCTTATAACTGATAATCCTTTTGTTTCTAGGATCAATTAGTAGGAGTAACAAAGAATCTTTCCATACAGACTAGCAGACTGTGCAAAGTCATCCAGACCAGTTAGAAGAAATAGAAATATGTTAGTGTTGCACTCTCCAAAAAATTACTGCTGCTCAAGTTCTTATGATCTAATGTGGGTTCCACCCAAAGCAGGGCTTCAAAACAGGCACTGGAGTCACATGTCTGTCTGGACGGTCCCAGGCTTCACACTGGCACGCTTCAGCCTACTTCTACATTATGGTCCTCAAGAATGTCCAGTTCTTCTTGTTTGTTCCCTGTTGCAGTCTGTGTTGATCATGCTGCACTACTTACTCCCACGTGTGCACAAATGTCCTTATGAACATGATCTCTCACACTTCTACACCATAAACCAGAGCCAAACATTTGGAAACTTGTGCAATTCTGTCGTTTAGAAAGTTTCGGTTTAGCCACGCTACATCTTTCTGAGGTGGAAAGAGGGAGCTAGGGAGACAGGTTAGAAACAGGTAATTAATGGAAGTGAGAAAATCAGGTCTCCCATTCAGGCAAGCACTGCCCATTGAAGGACACAAGCACATTTACAGCAAGTGTCACATGAATACAGCCAGCTAAAAAAGAAACAGTCATCACAGAATAAATGTCCAAGCTTTCCTTTTACTAGGGGAAATCATTGCACTGATCAGCAGAAAGAGGCAAAGAGGAAAATTATTAGGTTATGATTCAACATTCCATTATTGCCATTCAAGATGGTATTTACCAAGGACTAGGTTACTTTGCAGAAAAATACAACTTTTGTTCTGGTAATTTAGGCCCTTTAAAAATATTAATTCACTTTTTTAATGCAAAATTACTTAAGCCTAGCTTGTCTGTGTTTGTTTGCTGTCAGTGCTCCCATATAGGAGTTTTATCTGCATATTCATGTATGGAAATTTGCAAAAACTTGCAGAAGTGTACATCTACCACGTTCATATGCAAGTATTCAAGACAGGAGTGCTTGTGTGCTCATTCAACAAGGGAATAGAAACAATACCAAATAGGTCTCTCTGACCAACCATAATTAAGTAAAGCAGCCTGTATCAATCCATAGAGTAAATATTTTCCAAGAAGTTCACCAAATAAATTTGAGGAAATTATGATCTTCCCAATTGATATTCCATGAGCAGAAAAAGCAGCTAAATTCACTGACTAAATTACGTGTTGTGAATTAGTCCCCCAGCTCAGCAATTACTATGGCTGGATTACTAGAATTAATGGATAATTTAGCATCAATAATACTATTTTATTTCATAGGTACAGCTCAACATCAATTAAAATACAGATTTTTTGCTTCATTTTCTTTGTTTGGCTTCTCTTTTTTTGTGGGTTTAGGGGCTTGTTGTTTGGTTAGGATTTGGTTTGGCTTATTTCTATATTTTACAGAGGAGGAAAATAAAGAAACAACCTTTCTGGTGTCAGTGTATGTCAAAGTTCCTGGTGTGCATCAGCTCAGTAGACTGGAGGAAATACAACCCATATCCCTGAACAGCCAGCTAGATCCTCCTTCCAGCAACAGCAGAAGAACTAGTTAGGACATGATCCCTCACACACATCCCTTGTCCCTCTGTATGAGAAGATGGCTGCATTTGAGATGCAGCAAGAGTAGGGATCCTGTTAGCTTAAAGCAACAGGCAACAGTTCCTGTTTGAAAGTGTCTCACTACATTTAATGGACTAGTGAGCACTAGATTTGCTCTTTTAGAACAGGTCCTTTGGGAAAATCCATTATTAATTGCAATCTCTTCTGTAGTGTCCCCGAACTATGATGCTCAGCAAACACTGCTCTAGTCTGAGGGGTGAATTAGTTAATTCATCAACTAGAAATTATATTTAAATCAGTCTGTTACCACGAAATAATTTGGGAAGCAAGCTGCAGGGTCTCCAGCTAAAACACCACCTTCAGCACCACACACAGAACTGCTGCAGGAACAACAGCAAACGCTGCTGCAGGAAGGCAAAGGGTTTAGGAAGTCTGAGCTGCCCACTGCCTCCTGGGGGACTTTCCTGGAGCAGGAGTGAGACTCTGGCCCAAGCCAGGGCAAGCGGGAGGGCAGCTGCAGGGCAGCCTTCTCTTGTGATGTGCCTGGGATGGTAACTAAGAAAATAATTTTGTGCTGCAAAAATCATCAGTTTGGCACTTCGCACCAGCCTCAGAACTATTCTGGTTAAAATGAACAAGGCAATTTCCTGATAACTTCACTAAGCCCTCCCAGTTCTGATGTAAAGCCACGGGTTAGTGCTCGTCCATTCCCCCCTTTCCCAGGTGCTGTGCTGCTGCCACACGCGAGATTAACAAGGAGGTTATATTTAAACTTCCAAGAGGAGCTGCTGTGCGATTATGGGTCTATTTAAAATCCTCCGGGCAGCTGCAGTACATAATAACAAGTCAGCGGGAGGGAGGGAGGGAGGGAGAGAGTGGAAGGAGAAGAGGGAAAGGAGGAGGGTCAGGAAAACATCACGGATTGTCCCTGAAAAATTGATTGCCAGAAAAGGCAGGGGGTGCAGCCACGTTAAAATGCCCCCTGACGGGACTGAAAGGGAGAGGGGGACACGCGAGAGAGGTGGCAGCGGCGGAGGAGCGCGCTGGCAGCGGCAGGGGGATTGGAGAGACTGGCATGGAAAGCTGCCAGACCCGAAACCTCACTGCCTCGGGCAAGGACGTCATTCCCTTAAACCCACTCTGCTGGCTCTGGAGGGCTCTGTCACACGCCACTGGGTGCCCGTCCAGGCTTCCTCAGATCACAGGCGTTTGAATGAGTAAATAGCTATTATTAGACTTCTCCTGCCTGCCCACGCACACACCTCAGCCTTAGGCCAGCATAAAACTACCCCCAAGAAAAACACCACTTTTACCTACTCCAAAGGGCTTTACCCAGTACTGAGTTCTGCTCCAGCACCTGGAAATGTGTTCCCCTGCCAAAATTGCAACTAAGGGAGGAGTGTTTCCTCATGACACCAGAGCAGGGACTCAGCTCTTCCTGCCTCACCAAAAATCACATTTTCTGAGATTTCTTCCCCAACCCTCTCCCCAGCTGACTCCACTATTTTCTGAGATCAGGGAATGGACATAATGGGCTAAGCCCCCAGGTGATCACTGACACACGTTCTCAGCTTGCAGTGACATCATGTCTGGTGAGGTTCCACAGGTGGACACGGGGCAGGTGGGATGGCAGCAGCAGTGGCCAGGCAGATGAGTGAGAACCATGCACAGCACTGTAAGAGGCTGTGGTGGTGGCACCAGCCCTGAGCTGAGGAAGGGGGCCCTCAGCGCTCCATATCACTGGAGGATGAAGTCTAATTCATTCTTCATTGCAGGGGTGAGACCTTTGAGCCACAGGTGTGTTTCAGATAAGTTCCACACCATCACACAGTTTCATGTCTAATGATTTCCCTTTAGTGGTATCCCAGCCTCCTGCCTGCCTTCTCCTAACCAGCTGAATTTCCATGTCCTTTCAAAGACTTGCTGCAATCCAGCCAAGATGACTGCAGTTCATTGCTGACTGGAGCCTTTGCGATGCAGTCTATAAAACACTTTGGGAGCTTTCCAGAGGAAAGATGCTCAAGAAACATCACTCATAGCAGTCCACACACATTCACTGACACTGTCCTATGTGACCCTTTCCTACTCTTCTTTCTTCCCCATCCTCCCATCCCTACAGAAGCATTTTCAGTACTGGAGGCTGATGGTATCAGGCAGGGAAAGAGTGTCTCTCCAGAATGAGATTTGCCTCAATTTCCATCAGCAACACAGAAGAAGGGAAAAAAATGTCCAAATTAAGCTGCTTGATTACTGAAATTAATCTTGTCATTTAGCATCCCTGTTCCACAGAATGGGGCCTTTGATTAGCCTCCTTGTTTCAGAATATTACAAGCAGACGTTTATTAAGCAGAAGGCAATTCCTCTGCAGGGGGAGAGGGGCAGCTGATTCCAAAGGGAAGGCTGCTCTCTGGATAAGAGATGCCCACAGCTTTGCCTTTATCCCTGGCAAGTGAGGAGATGCTGCTCTGACAACACAGCCAGGGCCCCCAAGGATTCTCCAAGATCCTCTCCCCAACATATGACTAAGGACCATCCTGTTATTACTGTCATAGGCTTGGTATTTATAAGGCTGACAGTTCTTGCAGCAAGTTATCTCTTGTTATTACCATCATCCTGAGAGCCCTTAAAGGTTCTGAGGTGCTGTGTCCCCCTGTTTGGCTCCCTCAGCATGCTAAGAAAACACAGAAGGATGGGGAGCATTCCCCAAGGCAGCCAATGGAGCAGTGGACCTGCACGTGGGACCTTCAACACCCACACTTCCCTCTCTGCTTCCTCTCCACCTGCACCTCCACGCAGCAAGGCCAAACTCACAGCGGTGACTCTGCACGACCATGCCGTCACAGGCAGCTTTGTGCTTTTCCACTCCATAGGGCACCTGCTCAGAAGGCAACACCTCGCTGTAGGCATGGGCTGCTCTTGCTGACCTGACACAGTGTGCTGTACTGGCTGGGATGGCAGAAGGGAGAGCTCAGAGAGACCAGTGGGGCGACCCACGGATGCTCTTGCAGCTCCCTGGGAATCTAAGATTGACTCACTTGAATACAGGCTCCTAGGAGGTGACATCCAGGAGCCCCAGAGTCCAAAACCAGCACTGCTGGTACAGAAGAGGGATGAGAAAGGGTAGAAGGTTGCCTCTCATGGCTTGTTCTGACTGTGCCTCCACCAACCAAAAGGTTTTTGGATATTGTTACTGGTATAGGGATATACTCAGCAGCATTCCAGGCAAATTACTGACACATTTTAAGTAGGCTAAACAGATTGCTGGGTTTCAAGCTACAGTGGTCAAAATCAGCCAGCACTTAAAGGTTGTAAAATCAAAGATCAACCTTTATGCTATCTTCCTTTCCATTTCTGTGCAAGGGATGTTTATGGTATTGCAGACCTAACGATCCCAGTATTGCTATTAAAATTGCTGTATTGCAGCCTCCATGTACTGAATCACAGTGCCAGTGTTCCATTCTACAGGAGAAACACAGAGCAGAGGGAACAAGAGGGTGAGGCCTGCATAAGCTTTATGTAATTTTTTTTTTTTTTTTACACAGGCTGTTGATCTGAAGGGTGGCAAAATTTGGCTGTTATCTAACCACTCTCACCAGAGGGCCTCGAACTACCTTCCAAACATTAGCTAAATAACTTTCACAGTAGCCCAAATCCTGCAAGGACTTGCTTGCACTGATCAGTGAAGTCAACCTTGCCCAGCCTATGGGAAGGTATCATTATCTTCTCTGTTCTACAGACGGGGAAACTGAGGCATGGGGAAACAAAGTTATTCAGAGAAGGTCATGAAGACAAGCCAAGAACAGAAGAAAGCTTTTCTTGGTTTAGCCCTCTGCATCTCCACTCTTTGCAAGACACTCAGAATAACGGAATCAATTACATTGGAAAAGACCTCTGAGATCATCAAGTTCAATCTATGAAACACCACCTCATCAACCAGCCCACGGCACTGAGTGCCAAGTCCAGTCTTTCCTTAAGCACCTCCAGGGACAGTGACTCCACCACCTCCCTAGACAGCCCATTCCAATGCCCAATCACCCTTTCCATTTATAATTCCTCCTAATGTCCAGCCTAAACCTCCTCAGTACAACCTGAGACTATGTCTTCTCATCCTGGCACTGGATGCTTGGGAGGAGAGGCCAACCCCCACCTGGCTGCAGCCTCCTTTCAGGCAGCTGTAGAGAGTGATTAGGTACTCCCTGAGCCTCTTTTTCTCCAGGCAAACAACCCCAGTTCCCTCAGCCATGCTGCATAGGATTTGCCCTCTCCCCCTTCACCATCTTTGCTGCCCTTCTCTGCCAAAAGTCATTCCTGAATTGAGGGGCCCAGAGCTGGACACAGCGCTCAAGATGCAGCCTCACCACTGCCAAGTACAGGGGAACAATCACTTCCCTTGTCCTGCTGGCCTCACAGTTAATCCTGATACAAGCCAGGATGCCATTGGCCTTCTTGGCCACCTGAGCACATGCTGGCTCATGTTCAACCTGCTGTTTACCAACACCCCCAGGTCCTTTTCTGCTGGGCTGCTTTCTAGCCATTCTGCCTCCAGATTGTAGCGTTGCCTAGAGCTTCCAAACTGCATTCAGCAGCCTACATATAACAGCAGATCAAAGATTCTAGAGCTGGTCAAATTTATGTGAACCTCCAAAACTATTCTGAGGGGCCCAGATGGAGGTGGGGGGGACAAGTGTGTAACAAGCTCTAATTTTAGCTGATTTGTGCTTGCTGGTTCTTTCCTCCCCCAGGGCGGCGGACTGAATGAGAAACAGTGCTCTAGTGAGGCATCTACAGGTTTGGTGGGGTTTTGTTTGTGGGTTTGCTGTTTCCTGGGTACCAGGGCTGTGTGAAGCATTGAAATTCCACCCTGAGCAGCAGTGAGCAGCAGAACCTGTTTCCATAGCACTGCCATGGAAACAGCACTCGGCGAATCTGTGCCTTCAGGCCCCTCTGCGGCTGAAGCATCTCACTGCTCCTCCCCAGCACCCACCTCCACACGACAAGCCCCCAGACCTCCTGGTGTGCCTCTGGTGATTAAAGGGTGCGGTACACAAGAAAAGCAGGACCTCCTGTTTGGCCTCTTACTGACTCATAATGTGTAAAAGTATCCTTTGAAGATAAATACTAAAAGCATGCTTCTTTCCCCCTCTTCCATGCATAAAAGAAGAAACAGCTACAGTTAAAATTCAAGTTGAATTGCACCGAGTAAAATTTCACCTGGTAATATATTAAGGTGAAAACACAGTAATCTCATGCAATGGGCTCTTTTGTCTTCCTTTGTCTGCCAGGAACACCAGCTTCCAAAAGCAAAGGATTTAATTAACTGTTAGAATGTAGAACAGGCTCCCCTTAATCTTCTCCTCTGGTTTGGGGTTTCTTTTTGCTTCCCATCCCATGGTTCATACTAAAAAATACTCATGGCAAGGGATCCATGAAATGGAGGGATAAATCAAACAATGGATGTATGCAAGACACGTGTTATTTCCTCCCTGCATCCACTGAGTGCCTGAGGAAGTGCACACCACAACGTGCATGCTGCTGGCATTTGAGCATCTCAAAGACATACAGCCTA
The DNA here is from genome assembly GCA_013397555.1 of Urocynchramus pylzowi. Classification (NCBI taxonomy): domain Eukaryota; kingdom Metazoa; phylum Chordata; class Aves; order Passeriformes; family Fringillidae; genus Urocynchramus; species Urocynchramus pylzowi. Next base: position 346,213 of record VZRH01000009.1, on the reverse strand, counting down.
TGAGTGTTAGAAGCCATCTCCACTGGCTGGAAGACTACAGGTCAACCTAGCACCTTGATAAGTCAGTCCTTAACAGGCTTGGTAATCATGAGGAGTTTAAGTTGTAGTGCTTAGACCCCCTATCCCAGGAATGGGACAGGAAAACAGTCTAAATTTCAGAGGGGCACCACCAGAGAAGCAAGGGAGAGTCAGGATCAAACTGACAGGTAGCTAAAACTTCTTCTTACTAACCTCCATCATGGGGCCTGAGGGAGGGATCATATCCAGAGCAAGAGAGAAATCTAGTCTCCCTGCTCGACCAACACCCTGGTCTCTGCCACAGCTATGGAAAAAGATACTGTGTTACCAGGATAGACCAGAAAATTTTGTTCCAAGTGGGTTGGAAATCACCCACAACCAATGATACAGAGATGCTTTATATACTGTAAAAAATGGCAGTTGTCATCTGACATGCATGGAGCAAAGTAAGCCCCCAGATGGGAAAAGGATTGGTTTTAACTGGCTTGGGTCAGAGACTATCAAGGGCACAGACCCTCACCTCTTCCTTTCCCAAGCAAATATCAGAATAACAGGAATCAACAAACATCAACATAATACCAAATTTTGCATATGTATAACCTGTCCACTGCTGACTCAAATGAGTACATTGAGTTACCCTTTGAGGAAACCTGTGCTATCATGTGAACCAGCTCTTCTCCATGTGCAGAGCAGTGTTGACTCTATCAGTCACACTGTGACCAGGGTCACATCTCTCACCTGCTGTGGCTGCAACTCATCTGAAGCCTTGCTGAGCAAAATGACTGATTTGCTGCATTCCCATGCGGAATGCGAAGATTGCCTGTCTTCCATTATATGTGTCCACCTGACCTGACAGTCTCCCACAACAGATTATTTTCCTGTGTTGCCAAGCCCACCCCTAGCTCTTCTTCTTCAGCACGTGTGAATAAAATAATTTCATGAAGAAAGGAAGCTTCTCAGACTGCAAATGCTTTGAGATTTTTGGTTTGCCTTACTTGTCCCTTCATATAACTAACCACAAATCCCAAGTCACTTTGAACCCAGTTTTTGACTCCAGTTCTCTGATGAACAAAAAGCCTGCAGGAGGCATCTCACCCTGTAGATGCCATGCTGTGATTTAAAAGAGCTTAATGCAGATCAAACTATAACCCACATCCCTTTCACTCTGTACTTTATTATTTTAAAGAGGTTTTCAACCCATCTGTTAAATCATGGATGAAGAAAACTAGCAGTTACTTGTCAAAATTCATGCAAACTACTTAAAATTCATGCCTAGTAAGCTGGCCTATAGTCAGATGTTACTAAGTAAGTCAGGTGTATGGTGTCTGGAAAAACAAATTTCGTATGCATGATCACCTACTTAGAGTGTCTTCTAATAAGGTTAACTCGAGGAAGTGAGAATAATAGCTTAGGACAAGTACATACTGAATTGTTTTATTTTTGTGTCGGTTGTTTTGCTGCTTTTGCCAGGCAGCAAGGGGACAGTTTTCCTTGTACCACTAACTCCTTCACTTGACGTGGCCTACATTTTACATTTTTGGTATGCGTGTGAAAAGCTTTGACAGCCTCTTCAATATCACTGCTCTTCTGAGTTCAGGATAAAACCTCTCTGGCCCCTCTCAAGTTCCTTTTAAATCTCTAAATTACCTTCACATAATCTTCAGTTTCTCATCTTGTATTCACTGGACATCTTGCACAGAAGTGCTCTCAAGACCTGGGCTGCTGGAACTAAACGAGGCACTGAAATTTCTTACAAAGCTGTGGTACCTTTTCCTTGTCTCTGGGGCACTATTGGCAACACTGTGATCTACCTGCATTAACAAATCTTCACAGTATGTAATTTACACTTCACTGGTACTGGTTCCTCACAAAGACCTGATAATGGCTTTATGGAGTTTAAATGCAGCTCAAAATTTCCACTGCCTAAATGCTCATGCCCACTGTCTCAGAATTCTTCCCCTCACAGGAGCAGGAACTGATCTATTTTTAAAAATGTATTTACTCTTTAAGATCGTATGTGTCCAGCTTTACACGCTTCATCATCTGATGATTTCCAGAGGAATAAAATCTTTATTTACTCTCCACTTACAACCAAAATGGAATTTTCTAGGGTTATGAATCATGGGCTGACTTGACTCCTACCCTATAGCTGGGCATCTTCCCTCTCCCCAGGAAAGTACCCTCAAATGGTTCCTTGGAGAGAAGGGTTAGCTGGTTTTGATCCTTACAGACCATTCCTTCTTAAATTTGTTGGGCTTTTAGCCATACTTTCAATTCAGCCACTTCCCTTCAAAAGACCAACCATTCCCATGCATCCTAAACTTCCCTGCTTTATCACTTCCTTTCATTATTTTTACTTTTAAGGCTAAGTCATTTTTTCTGGCATCAGACTAACATGCTCCTGTGCAAGCTTACTTCAAGAAGCATCCCACTTCCTTTGATGGCAAAAACAAAATCATCTTCTGTTACAGAACTGTTCTTTGCAGCTACAAAGAAATGCCCAGTTTTAATGATGATGAGGGCATCTTCATTACTATATTGGGACTGCCTCTGCAAAGAAAGCACAGCGCTGCAGTTCTTACAGCCTTTTCTCAAATGTCGGCACTGTCTTGGTTATTGCTGTTTGCTGCAACATTAGCACTTCTCTGTGTCATTTTTGGTGGACGCTGACTTTGAAAAGGGAAGGTGGCCAAATACCATTTTGCAGATTTCTTCTTTTGCAGCATATCAGGTTCCTTACCAAACCCAGGCTTTCACTGGACTCAGTGATTTCTCCCATCAGGAAATTCAGAATACTTTTCCAATGAGTACCATAGAAAATCCTGTGCTCACGTTCTCTCTCTGGTCACACTCACTGAGTTTTGTTGCCTCCTAGCACCATCCAGTCTTCCATCAGGGACTGGTTTAACATCTCAGAATTGCCAGATATGGAGGACTTTGTCCTTTCCACTTTCACAAGCCCTCTTGAGTTTTTTGTCTTCTTTTTTTACTCTGATTGAAAGCCACAGGATGAATTTATACTAATCCCAGGATCACGGAATTTATGCACTCCCACTCCAAATGAAAGCTCATATGGACAAAAAGCCCTGAGAAAAGCCCATGCTTCCAGCTACCCAGGCTTTTCATTTTGCTTGCAGGTTTAGGGTCAGTTACCATGCACGTGTTCCCTTGCATCACCTGCACTTCCAAAGAGACTCATCTATGGCAAGGCTTTTGTCTGCTCTGTTCTTCTACTCAACATGGTTTTTTAGCTCATTTTACTCCTGGTGCTATGTATTTCCCAGTATTCACTCAGAGTCAAGGAGCCACCTTCATCCAGCATCCATTCACAGGTTGCTTCACAGGAGTAAGGGAAGCATCCCTATAACACAACAGCTGGCTACAGCTGGGTCATGCTAAAGCATCCTAGAGAACATGTCCTCTGTGCAAGGGCTTGCTCAGGCAGCTCAGAAATGACTAAGTAGGCAAAAGCCTACTAAAACAAAGCACACACTGCAAATCAACATTACCCTCATGTGTGGGTACCATATACATTCTGGTTTCGAATACATTTCTGGTGATGGACAAACCTTTCTTGGAATGGTCTGGTGATCACTCTGTTTTTCAAGGGCCTCTGGTCATGCAGAAACAAAAAGAGGTGCTATTGGGCAGTGACTAGCCATCCTCATTACAAACTGGAGGAAGATTTAGCACCCCCACACAGCTTCAGGATGGTCTTCCTCTAACAGGCATGTCTGATTGAGTTATTTTATCAGCCATGCTCCTCACAGAGTTTTCACTCCTGCATCCCAAAAATCCCTGGATATTATCCATAGCAGTGTATTTTGGACTGGCATTGCTTTGCAGGACAACCAAGAAGATCTGCAAAGGTCACCCTGCTCACAAATTACAGATTAATCCAATTGCAGAAGGTAAATTATAAGCATCCTGGACAATCATCACACAGAGTCTGAGCAAGGCACCTCTCCTACCCACCTTGCTACCCACCAGGGCTTGGAGAGAAGAACACAGACTTATACAGGGAAAGGCCCTGACTCTTTCATAGGTGTGGTTTAGATATACTAGGCCCTGGACAGCAGCATATTCTAGAAAAGTCAAAAAGCTCCTTTTTTTTTTAATCTAGAGCCTCCTGGAGATATATTTGCATGCATAAGTGTGCAGACACGACATCTTGGACCCGCACAGGCTCCCACTTAACGCAACAGACTAGGATGTTACGCAAGAAGTCAGCGCCGAGCGCCGAGCACCGCCCCTCTCCACATGACATGTGTGTGTCCTCAGAATGGAAACCCCTTGCTTCTCAGCCTGTCCTGCCCCCCCATCCCATCTGCCTTCCCCAGATTTCTGACAGCTTCGGCTCGATGTCCCTTCACTGTTCCTAGTAAACACAGCCTTTCCTCTCCTCGGTATTGCTGTTACAGACTGTATCACCCTGCTCTTACAAGTCCCCACTGCCACAACTCCCTCCTCTGCCCCTACAAGCCCCACAGGCCACCACTGCCTCTCAGAAGAAGGGACATGTATCCTCAGCAAAGGGGTGCAGAGATACAGATGGCTCGGACGAGTCCCACACTACAGAGGGGACTCCCAGAGGAGAAAGAAGCACCAGAGGAATCATACATAAAAATTTCTTGCCTCTCTCCTCCATCCTCTATGATTTCTGTTGGGAGGTAGCTCTTCTCATTTGCCCCATCCCACCCTATACCCTGCACCTAAATATGTCTTCAGGATGGGGAAGCATCTGTGCAGTGGGTGGTGATGCGGGGGTGCAGCCAATAAGGCTGCAGCCTAAAAGGGCTGAAAGAGAGATTTGATAGCTATAGGATCTGTGTGCTTTGAGCTTTGCTGAGAAGGAAGGCACCAGAGCAGCTTGAGGGGCATTCCAGAAGTGGATTTTGTCTGAAGGGGTGTATTGGGTCTGAATGAGATAGCGTTCATTTCTGTCTTAGCAGCCCTCACAGTGCTGTGCTTTGCATTGGTAGCTGGAAGGGTGCTGATAATTGTACTGCATACCTTGAGCCGGAAAGAACACAGAATTGCTGTTCTGTTTGGAGTCAGAGAGCAGAAAGTTCTCCCACTAACATGTATGAAAAATCAAATATTTGAGAAAACTTACAGAAGATAAATACTTGGAAAACTCCAGTTTGGGGATTGCATTTTTAGCTTGTCACCTACTCAGCTGGCAGGTGAGGGATCTGGAAGAGCTGCACAGACTCTCTGCAGACCAACCAACCTGCCTCATTTCCATCCACAGTTGTGACAGGCCTGACACATTCACAGGGGACTTTTCATCAACAATTTCCAGCAGAAAATTGTTCCACTGGAAAACTTTCAGGTAGTTCTGCTACACATTTAGAAACATTTTGTATATACCAGTATGTTGGGCATATATTAATATGCTATTCATATTCTATCATCTCCAGGTACTTCAAGTGCCTGTCTCTAAAGAAAAGGTAGAATATGCCCCTTAAAATGCCAATCACAGTTAAAATGACGAATGACTGGCACAAGGTTTTGCAAGAGGAGCTCATAGGTGGACTCTAATTTTCATTCTTGCTCTGACCGTATGGCTGACTGCAAAGCAGCTTCTGCCACACTTGTGAAGAGCCTCACTGGAGCCCATAAGGATCTGCTGACAAGCTGTAGACATTCTATTATATCAGCACACAGAACCCAAGTGTGACATCCCTGTATGCTTTCTGTTACACAGGAAAGTGTGGATATTGCATGTGCATACTGGATTGCAGACTCAGCTTCATCTTTTTTTAAAAGCTCTCCTCGACCCCATGAGCTCTCTCCTGTGGGATTCTGTGGCTGGAAAAATTAAAAATTTGTTTCCTTCAAATGCTATAATTCTGCTTTTCCTAGAGGCAGCTACAATTCTTTCTCTGTGATCTGAAATTGCAGCAATAATTATATTTCCTACTTTGTTCACTGTAGTTGACTGTTTTGGCAGTCATCCTGTAGCAGTAATCCACACATAAAGAGTCATCTTGCATTTTTCAATCCAATTTAAAGGGAATTGTTTCTCAAGGAAAGCAAGAGGGTGAAAATGTTCCCCTCTGGCAAAAATTTCAAGCACTTTGGTATTACATGTGAGAATTTTACCTACCTGTCTTATTCATTGTTGCATTTTACAAACACTAATTTAAATTCTTTGCACTTCTAGGAAGGCCTGAGACTTTCTTCATGTGCTTTTTTGCTTAGTCCTCTTGTACTTCTCCCAGATACTCAGAAAGAGAACTTCAGTTCCCTCTCTCCAGATGATGCTCAGAGCACCAAGTACTCTTGTTTTGTTCTTATTTTGTTCTGGGGCTATTTGTTCATTCTAGAACAGGGGAAAGGATGCCATAGAAATTAAGGCAAGGGTGCATTAGGAGGCAAGGGAATAATTATTAATTCTTGCCATCAGCTCATTCATTTGGTTTGATTTACACCAGTTGCCCCAAAGTTTTCCTTCTAATTTTTCACTGAAATACCCAGAAGCCTTTAATAATGGCATTTACATGTATAATGTAGCATTATTAATGTTAAACAAAGCCTTTGAAGTCTCCTCCATTCTGCACACCCCATACTATTTCAGAACAAATTATTTTCACAGTAACCTCTGCCAGGTACAAACAGACACATACACACACACACACCACTGCTATTTTATTAATTTTGGATACTTTTTCCTTTTCCCCCCACATTTTCAATCCTAATGTTCTATAATATATAAGAGCAGCACAAGAATGAAGGTGCTGTACCAGAAACAGTACAGTCAGGGCAGAAAAAGCAAGGTGACCAGAGATTCAACCTTTAAATCCAGCAGGATTTATCAGACAGGACAAGCACCTGAAATAATAGAATAGCAGTACAAGAAAGAAAAGTTTCAGGATATCTTAGAACAACTAAGATTAGAACAACTAGAAGAAGAGAGTACTGATAGTTTAGGAAGCAGAATTGTTGTTTGGGAAGCATCCAGCCTCCCATCCCAGCACATCTTATGTTTTCAGCCAGCTTACACCACCAAAACCTGTACATCATCTGAGGAAGCTTCAAACACATCTGTTGCAATTACAGGAACTCTTAGAAGCTTTGTTCTTTTATTTTTAATTTTTGTTTTAATAGGCTTTTCCATCTCCCAGGCATGCAATGATTCAGGTGTCAGTTGTTTCTACAAGACCAATGCTGCATCCATCCCTGTGACCCAGCTGCTGCTCAGCAAGCCAAACTCACTCCAAGCCCTGTCCCCCACTGTTCTCTGCTAGTGGGGCCTGTTTGAGCATCCCAGTGCAGCTGGGCAGATGGGCTGATGGAAACCCCAGGGCACTCCTACAGCAGTCACTCCGCATGTATTCCCAGGGATACAGTAACTGCTCCTGGGTGCTAAAAACCCACCTGCTCAGCACTGCAGCCTAAAATCTTGCTGTGTGCTTCCTAGAGGAATGCAGGAAAGAGACAAAAACCTAATAGATCAATGCCAATGTAAAACTGAAATCAGAGGGCAAAAAAGTCTCAGTTTTTGTACCATATAGGCAATCCTAGAAATTTTCTGCATCTTACACTCATGTATCACCTCTGGGGCATCTCAATGTCACTTCATGGCATCCCACTGAAATACTGGCAGGACAGGGTTTGAAGGATCCCCTCACAACAAGGCCATTACCAGCAGTAGATCTGCTCAGCTGTAACTGACCTCAAGGCCCTTGTTTCAACACTGTGCTACCTTACTACTGAAATTTTTTCTTGTTTTCCAAGGACCTACCATGGCCTTCCATGACACTATCTGGCACTGCCAAGTTACAGATTAGCTCCATCATCTTTGTAACCACCCTTCAATCAGGGATGGATACCCCCACCTCCTACCCACATCTCAGAGGGCAGAGCCAATAACAGTCCCTCAGGACAGCACAGGACATGTTGTGTCTGTGTCAGGGCCAGCTCAGTTAGACACTGCAAGTAATTCCCATGGCCTATAGATCTTCTAATTTCCAGTGGAGAGTCTCTATGAAATACCTTCCCACAGAGAGATGCAGAAGAGGCAAAAAAAAGGTCTGAGGATGGATGATACAACTGGAAAAGTCTTCCTGATATTCAACTAAATAAATTACTATTCTCCTGAAGAAAAGTGACAGTAAGGACTTCTAAGGTCAGGGGCTAGATAGAGAAGGTGAAGAGGGAATAACTATTAGGCTACTTTTTTTTTTCCCCTGTCAAGGAATGAGGGGATATCAAAATGAGAATACCAAGTGTTCTTGGAGCAAGTTTCCAACAAAGAATTTTTTCATCCTATGAGCAGTTAAGTGATAAAACTCCTTTGTCTCTTGGATGCTAAAAACATGCCTGAGTCCACAAATGCCAAGAATTTGCAAGTTGGTAACAGTATGGAAGAAAAACCCATCAAATGCTACTAAATGCAAAGACATGCTGACTCTCTTCTAAGTCATAACTCATGGGATGTTTGGAGAATATTCTGAGGAAGTATCTCTAATTGATCCTCTATCAATTGCTGTTGGATGCAAAATCCTGGACAGAATTACCTTTTGACATAAACAAGCTCACTCATCATTACAAAAAAAGTTTCTAAAATAACATTTAACATTAGTGAACAACTTTTAAGTCCATCAGGACAGTGTAGCAAAGTTCCTACCATTATCAGTCAAACCAATATACAAGTTCACCCATCTCTTTTTGTTTAAACACTGCATCATTAAACAGAAAGAAGGCTTTTGGCTTCCTGGAGAAAAGGCAAGACATTACCACTGTCCCATGGCAGCCAAACCCTCAGAGCACCTGGGTTTGAGCCCAAGGACTTCAGCCATGGAACATCACTTTGATTTGCTCTTCACTTCACAGCCAACTGCCCCCAGCTTCAAAGCATCTTTTATGAAAAACAGCAGTGCTGTACCATGGCTAGGACAGAACATGCTCTGAGGCCGGTCGCTTTCTCAACCAAAATTTATACCTTCATCTCTGGTCCAAATACAATTATTTTTGTCCTCCCCTGATTTTCTACCCTCTGCTATACATAAAACTCCCAAAATAATCCACAGGGTTAAAAACTGGTCTTGGGATAGTAGCTCATTTGGCCAGGGGAAGAAAGAGCAAGGAAACCTCATCACCTTTTCATTTCTGCCCTGGTAGGTAGAAAAGGCTGGATTGTACTGCTCTGCCATGTATCACCTCACACTGTCAGCATGACACTCCTCTGGGACAGTGGATCTGCTCCCAGTTCCTGACAGCACTCAGCCACCCGGGCCTGCCCGATATGGGCATGCCTCAATTTCTGCAGATTTCTAGTGCTACCTGTGCCAACTCTTTTCCTACTCCCTTGGGTCAGATGCATAGCCCAGGGAAGACAGTTTGGCTGGGGGCATCCATGTGTCAGACTACTCCCAGCTGCCACAGGGGCCCTGGGAGTCTGTCAGCAGCCAGAATAAATTGAGGTGGGTCTGACTCATGCCAAATCCAAAGCCAGCAAGGGGAATATACAGGTGCAGAAATGGTACAAAGCCAATTGCCTGCTTCAGCACACTGTCACATACCAGGTACAGCTCATGTATCCAGGGGACAAGATCCAGCACTCACAATTCCACAGTGAGACAAATGACTCCTATGGTCCTCCAGCTGCAGGTGCCTGCCCCATGGAGGATGGGACCTGGGGAGCCAAGGCTGTCCGACAGATCTGTGCACGCAGATCTAGCACATTTACATTCATCCCAGGTTTATTACACTAGCTTTTCTAGTCCTAAGATATATTTTAAGCTAAGCAGGCCTCACCTCAGCACCCAGCTCCAGACAGCCCTGGCAGCAGCCAGGCAGAGATGAGGTAATGATGCACTAAGCAGGGAACGAGCACGCCACGGTCACATGCTGCTGTCCCCTGCTAACCTCACCACCTTTACACCTTCCTACCCCTCCTCACCCAGATCCTGATTCTGCAGCAGGTTCATTGTGGAGCACAAAGTTGGTCCATGCCAAGCTGGCACAGGCTTCAGAGGAATTAATTTAGACGGGTAAAGTCTGATCCCTTTCAGGGAGCGTGCAAAAGAAGAGGCAGCGCTCAGCACTTTAGACATCAAGGGAAAGTAAGAGAGAAAGAGATGAGAGAAAGCCTCACATAGAAAAGGCAGCAGGAAAAATGTCCTAATTTGGAGAGACAGGGCTCATTGCCATGGCAACCCAGAATCGCCCCAGAGCGGCCAAATACGACTTTATATGTGGTGTTAAACGATTCAACCATTAAGAGAAAATACTAAGGGGAAAAAAATAATGGGACTGTGGAAGGGAAAGTATTTGGCAACAAAGAGCTTTCCTCTGGGGGTACTCTGGAAAGAGAAGTGAACCTTTTGAGTCTTAAGTTGTATTTTTTTCCCCCATCCTTAGGTGCAGACACATTTTTGTGCATTTGCTTGTTTGGGGAGAATGACTCACTCCTTACTGCCTGCACTGCCTTCCTTCCCCAGCCTGGTGCTCATCAGCAGTGGGGCCAGATCCTGCCTAGTGGGCAACAGAGGAAGGAAAGGCAACTGGAACCTCTGCTCCTTTCTTAAAGTCCCCTACCAAGACCTCCCAGGAAAAGGCAGGTATGCATGGCAAATCCCATGGGGACACTGCAGGGTGGCAGCACTTCCCACCAAAGAAGCCACAACATGATACAGGCTGGCAGTGACCACCAGGAGCTCCAGCCTCTGGTCCACAGCCTTAAGAAAGCACATACGGATGTTTGTAAGAGATCTGGGGTTGCTGAGCACATCTGGCTATGGGCTAAGTGAGAGAAGCAGCAGGAGTGATATGCTCACTATAAGCCACACAATGCACATACTGCTGGCTGAGAGAGGAAGAATCTCTGTAGTTGTCAATTAATTATCTGATCTCACCTTGAGTCCTTTCTATCTGCTTTAGTCTATTAATTACTTTGAATATCTTATCAAATTTCCTTATCCCACACCCTTGCCTCCTTCCACCCTCACACTTGGGATACACTTCCTCTGCACTGCTACCCTTTGTCAAACACCCCTATTCAGCAGATCTTCCCATCTCTTGTCTTACCCCTGGCACAGTTCTGTTACATTTTCTCAGTCTTTATGAAAGGTCCCACTAAGTCTGCAGGGGCTACACCTCACAGGGTGCTGGTACATGGAGGTGGACCAGTATGAAGAATAGCAAGACCAGGTGAGTGGCAAGGAAAATATTTTATCTTCTGGAGGTTACCTCCTGTAACTGAAGGTACTAATCCCAGTGGATGAGTTCCCAAAGGACCATCCCCTACAGATTCCTAAGTGCAAAGCAATAAATTGATTGTCGAGGCAAGATCCTCATCACTCATGTCTAACCTACTCATGTCACCTCATTTCCCTATCCAATTTATTCATCAAATGCAGCAAAACATTTGGCCAAAAGGATTCCTTGAGAGCAGAGATGGATGCAGTGTGGAGGACAGGACATGCTTCTGCATGAGCATGGTTACACAGAGACACAGCCACATGTCTTCTACATGCTGTTACCCATTCCTATACTAAACCATTTCTTCCTGGCCACAGAAACCTAAACGAGCCAAGCAAGATAATACTCTCCCTAGTATTTTAGTCTAGACTAGATCAGGAGAGGGAAAAATGGAAAAGCTAAACTCACTCCACTATTACCAAAAAAAANAAAAAGCCTTCAATGAGATTTGTGTATTGTGTAGCAGCAGAACAGCATGAGCTGCTGGCTGGCTTCTGGCTCTCTGGCAGCACAAAATGCTTCCCCACAGCTTGTACTGTGTATTACTGAGTTTTATTATAGGCACACCTCAAGACATAGAGCAACAGGCTGCAGGATCAGTATAGTGACCAGTGAGTGACAATGTCAGACAAAAACATGGTCCAAAGCACAGCAAGAGATCAATATCACTCACAACCTCTCTTTCTCCTCCCAGTGGTCAGCATCACAGCATGGTTCTTGCCAGCCTCTGATGAGAAAGCTGCCAGCCACACTTCAGCTTATAACAATTAAGCAGTTGAAACCTCAAATCCACGTGTGCACATAAAATCTTCCAAGGGTGCTCAGACAAGGGCAGAGGGATCAAACAGAGAGAATGGCTGGGACAAGTCCTGGTGAAGATGAGCCCTGAGGTTTCACAGCAGGACATGGAGACAGCAAAGGTTAATGGCAGCATGGCTCATTGGGGGAAAATGGACCATGGGCACCAGCACAGCCTGGTGAGGTTTCCAGCCATTCCCTAAATGAAGCTGTTCCACCATCTGCAGGCGAGCACACTTTGGCATTAAACATTTTGCATGAAGGCCTATTTAATGGAGCACAAAGTGACTTATTAAATCCAAATTAAAGAACCAATTGACTGTCAAAAAAATTAAATCTCTGTGTAGATAACGGCTGTGTCAAACATTTGGATGTGCCCAAAAGACATCAAAACTAACCTCATAGTTATACAACAAAACAGAAGCCGGGTTTGGGGAGTCTCTCAGATGACCAAAACTAACAGAAAGAGATGGCTGACTAGTTCATCCTCTGTCCAGTCCCACCTTATCTCCCTCCACTTCAGCAGTGCTGTCCCCTGCAGACATGCATATACTCCAAAACTTTGTCAGTCCCATTACAGACCATTTCAATGGCTAGACTGCAGCTGCAGAGATTAGCCCAGAGAGCCATGGAGGACTAACTGTTCAGAGGTACAGCCAAAGTTTGTTGGGCACTTCCCTGTCCTGCATTTCATCTCACTATACTGTTCAGATGTCCCCAACTCTCCCATTCCCAGGATTTCAGTCCATTCAGCACACTCCCTCATTTAGATCAAGGCATCCATCCTCCCTTATTTTCATCACCAGGCTGGCCCCTCCTCAGCCCCCCCAGACACTCAGTGATTAGAGTATGCCTTGATCTTCAGCGCCAGGTGAGGAACTCAAACCACCACCGTTTGCTGTAGGCTTGCCACAAGGCTAAGAATAAAGCTAGACAGAAACCTCAGCCAGTCAAAAGGCAGAAAAAAAAGTGGGGCAGAAAACAGATGTCTGCTTGACAGTTATGAAGAAAAAAGGGCACAATTCACATTTTAAGTGCAAGTTTTAAGTCTGCATTGAGAATACAGTTAAAGGCACATGTCTTTCTCTTCCACAGAGGATACTAAGGGAATAATCCAATTACTGCTGCTGTCATCAGGCTAATTTCTTTTCTCAGGAGGTCTGTCGTGGGACAGACCTCCAAGCCTCGCGCCACGTTCCCCTTCTAAAGCTCACCGATAGGAGCATGCGACACTGAGCACGTGCGTGTCCGTGACCGTGCCTCCTTGGCTGCCGCAGCCCAGCGTGAGTCACAGAGCGCACACATGTGCGCCCCGTGCGAGGGGGAGCGAGCGCCCGGCCCGAGAGCCAGCTGCGCCAGCTGCGCCAGCTGCGCCCGGCCGAGCGCGGGGGGTGAGGCACGGTGAGTCACCGGGACAGCGCCCGGCAGCGCGGGCAGAGCTGCCAGCGCCATCGGGACACGCTGTGTGTGTGCTCGGGACACCCTGTGTGTGCTCGGGATAACCTGTGTGTGCTCGGGACACGCTGTGAGTGCACATAATACCGTGTGTGTGTGCTCGGGACACCCTGTGTGTGCACGGGATAACCTGTGTGTGCTCGGGACACCCTGTGTGTGCTCGGGATAACCTGTGTGTGCTCGGGACACGCTGTGTGTGCACATGATACCGTGTGTGTGTGCTCGGGACACCCTGTGTGTGCACGGGATAACCTGTGTGTGCTCGGGACACGCTGTGTGTGTGCTCGGGATAACCTGTGTGTGTGCTCGGGATACCCTGTGTGTGTGCTCGGGATACCCTGTGTGTGTGCTCGGGATACGCTGTGTGTGCACGGGATACCCTGTGTGCTCGGGACACGCTGTGTGTGTGCACAGGATACCCTGTGTGTGTGCTCGGGACACCCTGTGTGTGCTCAGGACACCCTGTGTGTGCTTGGAACACCCTGTGTGTGCTCAGGATACCCTGTGTGTGTGCTCAGGACACCCTGTGTGTGCACAGGATACCCTGTGTGTGTGCTCAGGACACCCTGTGTCTGCACAGGATACCCTGTGTGTGTGCTCAGGACACCCTGTGTGAGCTCCACCTGATTTGACAAAGGGGCAGAGGATTCAAGGAGAATTAAATTCTTAGAGTGCTCTACAAAATATGGCCTGCAACTGCATGCAGTCCCAAAGCCTTTGTCTGACCCCACAGCAGCACGTATGATTCACCCACTCACAGTCAAAGGCTCACTAGGCAATCAAATGGACTTCATCCTGACCTGGCAGCACGCCTGTGGTGGACAGCCCCAATACACAGAAGCCTCGGGCCACCACAGTACAGCTCTCTCATATACTGTGCCAGCCAGGGACTATAAAAGGCACAGTGGAAACTGGGAGAAAAACAATCCCTAGGAGATCTAGGGATGATTGGTATTTTTGCAAGGAGGAGCTGTAGACGGCTCCTGAAAAATTGAAGCTGCTGTGGGTGCACACACTTTTTTGGACTGATCATCTTCTACTGGTTGATACAAGGCAGTGATGAAGAAATTAGACCCTTTTAATGCCCTGGTCTTCACCACTGGGGGAAGGATGAGTCCAGCTCTTCTGGAATATATTCACTCAGCTCAAGTTCTCACCTCTGTGGACACTCTAGTGTCTACCATGGACTAAGCTCACATTACAGCCTTAGTATATGATTCAGTTAAAGAGTCAATTAACTGTGAGATGTGAATCCAGTGAAAACAGGATTCATTCATTTGGGAGCTGACAAAATTACTTGTTCCATTGCCATTCTGCTTGCTGTCTTCTCAACAAGCTGTTCCAATGTTAGGTCATAAAATTCACTTTCAAGTGTGTCAAATAAGGGAAAAAAATAAATAAAAGCCCCTAGCGTGCATTTGCAAAAGCAATGAGGGAGGGACTCAGAGTATCCATTCAGAGATACAACATGAAAGACTCAACTTTCAGAAGATGGAGACACCCAGCATTTTCTCAAATGTTAGCTGCCTTAACCTGTCTCATGCTGGATGTTGAAAAAAAAAAGAAAGACCTATATTCACTGTTCACACTTAAAACACTCCAGCCTACTTCTTTGATTGCCATCGCTTCCTGGGAGGTGGGCAGAGCCCATTCAGACACCAGGTGTCCTGTGCCTTGAAGCTTGGCAGGCAGCGCCGCGTGGAAAAGGCGCTCCTCTCCACCAGCCTCGGTGCCACCTGTTCCCAACCCTCCTGCCGCCCACCCAGCCCTGCCATGTCGAGGAACAGTCTGAACCTGGCCCACAGCCCGGGCCATGAAGGAGCCCAAATGGAGCCAGGCAATTTGGAGACGTGGAAAGCAGGCACTTCTGAGAGATGCTCTCCCCATACACCGTTATCTGAAAAATACCCCACTATCCAACAAGAGCCTTTATCTCCACTTCCCAAGCAACTGTCTCCTCTGTTGAGAATTCACTGACCCCTCCTTCACCCCTACGGTGCTGTCAGAGAACAATCTTTTTCATTACATTTCTCCTGAGCTCACAAGGTGGTTTGTGGGGCTTTTTTCAACTGTTTCTGGTAGATAACTAAAAGGTATTGGTAACCATCTGCTCAGTGCATGCCCTGAAGGAAAGCATGTACTCTCCTTGCTCAAACTCCTTCCATACTGCACCAGAAACAGGACATTCTCTACTCTTCACAAGTCTTTGTGAACTGGAAGCGATGGAAACACTTCATTTCCAATGGCAGAAGTCTCAGCAAGAAGAAGCCATCCCCTTCAGAGGGAAAGCTCATTTACATAAAGAGGGTCAGACCCACACATGGCCACCTGCAAGAAAGAACATTTCTGGCAATGATGATTTTATCTCACATTCTGACTCCACGCAGGGTGCATTAACCCTACCTTCTGATCTGGCAGTCTTAAATAGAAGTTAAGAACACAAAACCGTGCCAGATCTCTGACCTTTGATAAATGTGAAGAGCTGGTTAATGCAGCACACCAAATATTGAATCTTCAGCTCGAGTAGGTTTGTGTTAGAGGTAGCCCCTGTCAGCTGGGAGCCATGAACCGTCACTGCACACCACTTCCTTGGGGGCAGCTCTGCCC
This sequence comes from Urocynchramus pylzowi, assembly GCA_013397555.1. Lineage (NCBI taxonomy): Eukaryota > Metazoa > Chordata > Aves > Passeriformes > Fringillidae > Urocynchramus > Urocynchramus pylzowi. The sequence continues at coordinate 330,124 of VZRH01000009.1, read as the reverse complement.
CAGCTGAGGTGACACCACACACTGCCCCAGGCCAAGCCCCTGAGAGATCAGCAGTCTCAGCCCTCAGCCCAGGGGAGCGACCAGCGACATGCAGGGCTGCAACAAATCATTCCCCAAGCTTTGCCTCCCCTTACCCGCTCAACCATGACATGGACGCTAGTCTGAATGTTCAGCTGTGGTGAGAGGATCAGTAGCTTGTCAAGCTGGTGATGTGGAGAACGGTATTAACTGAGTAATTAAATCATTTCTGTAATTACTCTCACACAGCTATAAATAATGGAAGCCCACACGTTCTCTCTGGAAGCCACAATAGCAAGAGAAGAGAGAGTGAAGGATGCTAATTAAAAAGAAGAAATAATAATAATAATAATAATAATAATAATAATAATACTTTACATTTATACAGCACTCTGCATTTTCAAAGCACAGTGCAAACAAGAATTAAGAAATGGGTAGAGTGACAGACAGGAGAGGGCAAGAGGAAGGGAAGCAGGAGAAGGGAGAAGATAGGAATGAGGATAGGTACGGAGCAGGATTTGAGACCCAGCAGGGCTGGTGACTTGGTGACTGCTCAGCCCAGCCCCGTGGCAGGGCCACTGGCTCTTCACTGCCCAGCTCAGTACTGCTGCAGGAGCCGGGGGGCAAGGCCACAGCTCTGCCTCTGCAGAAAGCGAGTGAGCCAAAGCGGGAGCGAGGACAAAGCGCTGCGCTGCAGGAGCTCACACATGGAGGAGCTGGCAGCTCCATCATGGAGCTGATCCCCTCCAGCACAGAGGCCTGACAGGGACTGTGCTGGCCCCAAGCCAGGCAGCTGGTGGAGGCTGTAAGAGCCCTGCCCCCTCCTCGCAGGATTTTTCCCCCTGCCCATGAGGCCCGGGGCCCTGGAACAGGGCGTGCCGGCTGAAGGAGTGCGCAGCCGAGCCAGCCCCAGGCATGCTTTGGGAGACCCGCTGGCCTTGCCCCAGCAGGGAGCACGGGTGCCAGTGTCCCAGTCACCCTGCAGAGTCATTTCTGACTTCCTTTGGGGCTCAGGGCAGAAGGGGAAGGGAATATTTCTGCACAGCTGGAGAGAAGCAGCACACTCAAGGAAAGCATGGCTGCCCAATCCCACTGTCCTGTGCCCTGCCCCGGCCTAGATCTGGTCTTCTCAACTACACAGTTTCCACCTGACAGGTTTTCCACTCCCATTTCACATTCCTCATCAACAGTTCTGCCACCCCCTGTGCTTCCTGGCTGTTGCTCCTACAGCCAGCAGGTTTCTCTTTCCCTCTCTGCATTTTCCCATGCACCATCTCCTGCTTCCTACCTTTATCTAGTCCCCCTGCCCATCTCCTTGTATCAGGATCTCTTCCATATACTCATCCTCTTCAGAATACCCTGCATGCCCCCCAGCCTGCCCACATTTCTGCCCTGATTCCCTGCTGCACAGCATATTCCTGCTGGCTGGATCCCACCAGGATCCCACAGGAGACCTCCAGCTCCAGCACAGCCTGTGCAGCCCCCAGGGCCAGGTGCAGTTTTGAAGCGCAGTTTGCAAGGACAAGTTCTTTGCAAAAGACGTGGCAAACATCTAAAAAGACTCCATGCACATCTGCAGTTTCTTATATGTGTAACAAGGCCAAACTTGGAGCAGCCAAGCAGTGGTAGCAAAAGCACATCTCTGGTTACAAGTCCTTCCCTGCAAGACACCCCTGCTCCAGACCTGAGAACATGTGGTGGTCAGGCAGAACCTTTGGAGGAAAATGTGACAGCACTTGCGATATAGATAAATCACATATCGTCCTGGGCCACATTTTCAGAGAGAGATGTTTTATTTTCCAAATAAATGTCAAATTAAATCAATCAGCTTGAGGCATACACCTGGCATAGGAAACTTTGCTCAAACAGTCATAGTCTGGCAAAATCACAAGAAACCCCCAAGAGGATTTTATAATGGGGAATGCTGACCAAGCTTACAAGAGATGGTACTATCAGCCCTGCATAAAATGAGTTCTCCAGCATGATGCAGCTATTCAGCCATCACCGCTAATGGGGGTTAAAGCTTCTCCTCTTGGAGTCCAGATTTTCATCTCAAGCACTGTATTTACTTCAGTTAGAAAAATCCAGTTATTGTTTCCTAGTAATTAGGTCACCTTTGCCTTTTATAGACCTCAAACTTCACAAAAACATTGTTATGGTCTTCTTGTAAAGGGCGAATTGCTGTAGACAGCAGCTGAGCAAGTGTCTTACAGACATGTTTTATAGCAGAGCTGCAGTGAGGACTAGGGTCTATTAGAACTGCTGGATTCTGTTGGCACCTTTTAGATCAACTCTCCTCACTGCATGTACCTGCCTCCTTTACTTTTTTGCCGGCTCACCCTTTGTCTCTCCACGTCCTTCATTCCTGTCTTCCCTCTTCCTCTGAAACCTACATTTATTGTTATTATCAGGAACCTCACAGATACACAGCTAAAAGCTATTGCCAAGCACAGAGAAAAATTGCTTCAACAGAGCCTTTAAGGTTTTTTTTTTTTCTTACTCTCAGAACTTACTCTTTTTTTTTCCTTAATTTTCTCCCCATGATCCTAGGTTCAGGAGATGTTTTCCTATCTGTCTTTCATCTTCTTTATCCTCTTTCTCCTCTGCTTCATCTATATAACATTTTCTCCAGCACTTAGTTCAGTCCTCTTTGTAAACAGCTGAAGAAACATGGTTTCCATATTCTTCCCTAAGAAGTCTGGAGTACTTCCTAAGAAAAGTCAGCATCTGAGCCTTTTTCTTGATACACATATATATCAATTAATATTATCATTTGATGTATCATAATACATATTTTAATATATTTCCCTAACTTTATCCTGTCATTCCTATGTCTGCTGCTGACAGCTACACTAAGCATTTTTTTCTCTAATCTTAGTCTACCTCTATTCATTGAGTATATAAATCACATCCTGACTCATTGTTCAACCAATCTACAGTACACATATATGGCTGTTTAACTCTTTCTTCATGGATCAGCTCTTCCAGACTGTTAACAGGGTCACAGACGACAATTAAGTCTTCTTCTTTACCCTGTTTTTTTCCAGCTCTGTATATGTAATTCCCTTAGCTTCCTTCATAATCTATCCCCTCCAAACTTGGCTAATGAGGCAAATAAAAGGCAAAGAGAATAAGAGATTCCCTGGAAAGAATTGTTTCTCTCTGTCCTGCGGTTACTGGGGAATGACATGCAGATCTAAAGCAGCAGCATCGGGCAATTTCACACTCCGTGTTTTCAATTTCATTTTGAGGCCAGTTTAGGGTAGGGACAAATTTGAGTGTAATTAATTTAGATTTTGTGAGACAAGTTACTGCTTGGGGTTGTAATAAAGGACTGCCTGTCCAGATTGAAGAAACTAATCTCCTTGTCCGGCTGGGGATGGCACAAATTGATTTAAGACCTTTTTGTTGGGTTTTTTGTTTTGAAGAAAGGGGTTGTGATAAAGATTATAAATAACTATTGGTCAGAGCTCATCAAGCTTCCAGATTTTCTTCAGGTAAGTGCTTACAGATTTGGAGATGTACTTAAATATCATCAGTGTGAAAATCAAAGTACAAATTATACTACCCCAGTACCCCCTAAGAATAAAACTACTAACCTAAATAAATTCCCACAACAATTACCAAAAAGATATTAACTCATTTGTAAAAATAGAACCTAACAAAACATTCCCTCAAAAATTAAAAGTAGCCCATATAACATCAAACAACTCACTATAATAACACCTAGTGTTAAAAAAAACTTAATCCAACAACGCCCAGGTCTAAGCTGGGTGGAAATCAATGTTTTCCTCACAGAGGCTTCAACAGTTCTATTTCCAGGTAGACAGTGGCAACATCACATTTAAGCAATAGGAGTGACAATGTTAATTCACCTTTTCTTTACCTCAGGTGGGTTGCAGAAGTTGTGTGCAGAGCTAGGGAAGGAAAGGTCTTCTGTCCCTCAAAAGAAAACATCACTATAACAACAGAAGAAAACTAACACTCTGTACTCCTGGAGGAAAAATCCTTTGACCCGAAACAAAACAGCTTATAAATAGCTGCAGAAGGCTGATGTGAAGGAATCAGACTTCACTTTTGCTTGACATTTGTTGTCTGAGGCAACTTCTGCTAAAGGAAAGCACCCACACCTCTGTGTGGCCATCCTCTTCCTCAGCACTGCCCCTGCCCAGCAGCATCCACGGGCACCTTGGCAGGGCATGGGTCTCAGCAGGGTACCAGGCTCTGTCCTTCCCAATTCTGTGACACCCAAACTCAGGTAACACCTTCAAGTATCAGGTGTCCAAGGCTCAGGGCAAATATGAAGTGCATCCAGTATCAATTATTAGGGGGGAAAAAGCAATGAGTATATTTCATGGAAAGTTACATTTCTGTAAGAAATTTGTTTTCTTGGGTTTCTTAAGAGGCTTTCTTGTTGCTTTTAAGCGATAAACCAAAAAGAAAGGAATCAACTCCACATTTTTTTTCCTGTGACTCTTGAAAACAATACCCCAGAAAAAGTGAAGGCCTTGAAATTAAGTTCCTCCTAAGAAAATTGGAGATGAACTTGAGGAAAGCTTTAAAAATTAAATAAAATTTAAAAAGCAAACACAAAACACACACACACAAAAAAAAAAATTGCACTATTTTAATAGGATAATTAATGAAAGAAATTATACATTTCTTTGAAAAGTCATATTTTCATTGGAACAATACTAATGAGAGTACTTGAGCTCTTGTTTAGAAAATGAGAGTTCACATTTAAGGATTTAATGGCCCTGGGGAGAGGCTAGACCTCTCAAAAGTTCATTTCTCGGTTTACTAATATCTGAGGGTTTTTAAGTGCTGCAATTTATTTGTAAAGTAATAAAAATAGTTCTAGGGAAATTCTCAGGTGTTAAACTTTCAAAAATATGCTGCCCATATTCCCTTTCTCTACATGACTTAAAGAAAATGTTATTTTGTATAGGTTGATTAGACACAGATGTAAATATAAATTACAGACCCACCTGGCTTTTTATTACATGTGTATATGAGGGAAAAACAACACTGGCATACAATACTGGCTTTTATTGTCTAAGTCTCTGTGACTTACCTTTTATTCTTCTTCCCGAACCTTTGCAGCAGACTTATAATTTGAGGACACATTATATTTAGCTTGTTATTTGTGAGCTACAGAGACCTTTATTTTGGCAGCAAAAGAAAACAGAGTACCAAAAGCAAAAGAAGTGTATTAATCATGTCCTTAATAAAATTATTAAGAGCTTGGAAGGAAACTTCTGATTTTTTTTTAATTTTATTTTTTAAAATCAAACTCATCTTTGCTAATCACTAGATCAGTTTAAGAAACATTTAAACTATTACTATCATCAAATGCAGTTTCAGAGAAATGAAAACACTTTGTGAAATTACATGAACTGCATATAAATTTGTTTTGCAGGAAGAAAGGGATAGAAATCTTTCAATGTCTGCAGATCAAAATGTGCCTTTTTCCCTCCTTCTAAGCAGCATTTTGTTTGGAATTCATTTTACTTCAGTTAATATAATCCATTCAAATGAAACTTTAACCTTTTTTTTTTTTTTTTT
>VZRH01000009.1:282925-324528 GCA_013397555.1 Urocynchramus pylzowi | reverse complement strand
TACTGAATTTCCTTCACACAAGGGCTTGAAAAATTTCAGATGTCATCCCTAATGGAAATGAAACAGATTTACACCCAAAAAAATGAGGTTTTCATTCCCTATGCATCCCTATTACTTAACCTTTGAAAACCTGAGAGTGAAAGTGCTTTCCTTTTAATTACAGATGTTCTGCTTTTAGCAGCACTGTCCCAGTGTCTTTGACTTTGTCCTGGTTTCAGTGTGTATCTAGGTGCTCAGCTCATCCAACTAGTTTTGGCTTCCCTGTAACTGCAGCATCACTTTGCTGCACTCTGGCCAACAGCTACTCTCCTTCCCTGGTGCTTTACCCCCACTGCCCAACTTTGGGCTCATTTCCACCAAAATACCAAAGAATTGACTGCTGCAGCAGCATGGCCCAAACACAGGGTGGTCACAGCAACCTTTGGCATTGAAGGAGAGAGACAGCATATCTTGGAAATTTTACCAAAAACAAAAATAAAGGGGACAGGGATTTATGAAGTGGGAATAAAAAGGCAAAGAAAACATCGCGGCTTTGGCATAAATGGAAAAAAAGAACAGGCTAGTGGAGGGAGTAAGAGAAAAGCCAGCTCCACGCTGTGGGAAAAAAAGGAATGAGAATCTGGCCTAGAAGACATTTTAAATTTCAGGTTAGTTTTATGCAGCTTTTATACAAATTGTATTACTGGCACAGCTGAGTAATAGATCATTCTTTCCTACCATTTTATTTCCATCAGCATGCTGATGCATACTGCATGTATCCCTGAGCGGGCAAGCCCTGGAGAGAATAGCAAGGGATGCAGAGACACAGAAGACTGATTTTCACCTGGGAAAACATAACCATCCCTCTTCTTCCAAGGCTTTTTTCCTCTTCTCCTGTGCACCATTTTGTTACTATAAAGCTGCACAGGACAAGAAGCTCTGGCAAAATAACGTGACTGTTGAGAAGTAATGAGGAACAGTCCCAGCAAAAATGATGGCCATCAGCTGTGCTATAAGAGAACCCAAATCATTTTCTTTTCTTACCTTTTCTGCATTCATTATCACCAAGTAGCCTTTTTCTGTTATTTTAAAACAAATAAGTAGTCTATCATTACAAAATGGACCAGTCAGCCAAATGGTGTGGTCATTTTTTAGGCAAGAAGCTAAATCTTTTCCAACGTGGTAAGTTCTGTAAATCAGAATAACAATTCACCCTTCCCTTGAGATACCTATTAAACGTTATTTCCTTTTGTGTGCGTGTGTGTGATTGCTCCTTTACCTCCTAGCTCTGGGCAGAACTGATTTTAAGTAATATGGAAACAAAAACAAAGAAGAACCTAGTCCAGATTTCCAGTTTCAGTTCTGCAACCCAAGATCTTGGTTTGTGTGGTTATCTGAACTGAAGCTTGGTTTGCAGTCTTGAAGATTTACTTTCACCATCAGTCTCCTAACACAGGGCACCCTCATACAATTTAATTTCTGCTTTCAAAAGAATTGGGGAGAAACAATAAATTATTTTCAATGCTGGAAGGCCAGCAGATATGCTCTTTGGTCAAAAGTGCACTGCAGTCCTCTAGACAATACGAACTAATGCTTAAAATCAAAAAACATAAAGCTGTTCAAAGTCAGGTCATTGCAGCAACATCAGGTAAACTGAAGGGACCAGCAAGCTTCCACAAGCAAAGTTTTTGGACCACAGAAACCTAACACTGGCAGCAGTGCACGTTTCTCTCCTCTCTATCTCATCTATTTTGGATTAAACACAGATCACCAATGGTCAATGCTATTGCCTTTCTAATCATAGGTCCTGGTGAGATGGTGCTATTGCCCTAGTCCTTTTCAAGGAATCAGCACCAAAATAAGGTGCTTTCTTACAGAGTGGAAATAGTGTGAGCCCTCTTCTACCCTGTCCCAGACCTACAGCCATGCTCCTCTGAGAGGAACTAATTTGGGGTCTGTTGGGCCCCCTTAGCCACCATTCCCAGGCCACCCAGCCCCAACAGAAGGACTGCTGCACTCCACTCCATTTGGAGTCCCTGCTGGCATGCTTATCAAACTCCAGGGACTGAACTGGCTGTGACAGAACTCTCACTCGGCAAAGTGGCCTCTCCAGAGCTCGAGTGAGGCACATCATGTGTCTCTGCTTCACTGTTTTCCTGGAACTAAACCCAGATCACAGTGTGCACACAGATCATCTGGTCACATTCTTCTTATGCCAGATTAGTGAGAAATTAAATGTAACACTCTGTAACAGGTAAGCAGGTGGAATTAGAGACACGAGCACCAAGGAGTAAAAACAGCAAAAACATGTAAATTCCTGTATACTTATTTTTCAGAGGAAAAAGGCAAAATACAGGGAAAACAAATGATATAAACATTATTTACAAAATCTAATCAAATACAATATTAAAGAATGTGAGTTTGAAAACAAACAGGGAAAAAGGATGTGGCACTTTCAGCAATCTACCTCCACCTGCTATGTCACACCTAGGGCAGGATTCATGGCATTTAACTTGAGACATCATGAACACATTGAGGTACAGCCTTTTTCAGTAATCAGTGGGGAGACACAGGACTGTTCCATGAGCATTTCACTGCACCCTGAATTGGGTGGGATGAATTGTCCTCAGCTGGTGTCTCCATTACCACTGATGCCTAGACCTTCAGCTGGTGGGTAGCAAACTTCTAGATAAGTATTAACTGAGATAAAGCCAGCTTATGGTGCACATTATACAATATTTCTGTCTTTATATACAGGACAAAAGAAAATTCAGGCTTGAAATCCTAATTTTTTTTTTTTTCTTTTTGCCTGCCCTTTTGTGCCTCAATTTACCAGCTGCATGGTACATTACAAAGCCCTTTTTACACATGACCCACATTTCCTAACAGAACACTTACTAAACCCTCACTGAAGGTGAAACAGAATTTCACATTCTGCTCCAGGAAAGGTGGTTTGACTGGGGAGGTTTTTTTTGCATTAAACTCCAGCAAAGAGGGGCTTATCTGTCACACCAAGACATTCATGGTTTCTAGCATTCCTTAGGTTTGCATTGGCACTACTGATCACAAACACACGGGGAGCATAACAAAGCTGTAAGTGCAGATCTGAACCTGTGAAATGCTGAGCAAGTTCAATCACAGCTGACTGCTGTGGGCGTTGAGGGGATGCTGAAAGAAGCAATCCATGCTTGCAGGATCAAACCTCAGCCACACAACTCATCTGCAAAGAACATGACTAAAAGCAAAGCCTCTGTCAAGGCCCTCTATGGAAAATAAATTGCTGAAGGACTTACCAGGCTGACTTCGGTATTTTTAGTAGAATTTCACTGTATTTACACTCTACCATATTTTAATTCAATTCATCAAATAAATATTATCCATTAAAGATTACACACCTGTGGATCAGAAGTTGTAAAGGTCAGCCTTTTCAAATTATTTTTCAAAGAAACTTTGGCCTTTCTTAAAACTGCAGATCTTTGTACATAACCTGCAAACCTCCTGTCTGCAAAACTACCAAAAAAAAAAAAAAAGAAAAAGAAAAAGAAAAAGAAAAAGATTGGTAAAACAGAAGTCTCCATTCATAAGGCTTCTACTTTTGAGCTCCCTGTGGGCTGCCTGCCTGCCAGAACGCTCTTTAGAAGCCAGCCAGTGGGGTACACAGGGCAGTGGCAGGAGATGCTGCCTTCCCAAGGAGAGACTAGGGACAGGTAGAAAGAAAAATCTTTTCAAAGTTCAATAGGCCAAATTTCTCTTTGAATTACAGCAGCGTAAATCTGATCTAATCCTGCCAAAGGCAATGGGGTCGTGCTGGATTTACACTGCGGGAATCTGAAATCAGAATTTGGCCTGCCACGTTCAAAGTCACAAGGACTTTTCCCAGTGCTTAGGAGGTCTTCTGTCAGTAACTCTTACACTTGCTCAAAGATGTAAAATGTCACCCTAAGTGTGAAATGCAGCACTTGAGCACTGCTTCCAACCCTCCTTTGCACAGACATAGATAACCATGCAACACAGCAGGCAGAAGAGCATCAAGATGCAGCATTGCTGCCTGCCTGGCCTCCAAAGCAGAAAAGCTTCACTGTGGGTGGAATGGGGCAGTGGCACTTCAGTACACGTGCAACTATTCAAGGAGTGAGAGAAAAAAGGCCCGTGATTATTCAGTGACTATTTCAGTTTAAAAGCCAGTACAAGAAAATAGCACTGCATACTAACCGTGTGTTATTTGGCAACTGAACAGTTGGTCAAAAAAGTGAGAAAATAATTTGTTAGCACCTTCAATAGCCTGAACTGGATTATTTACTTTCAAGGTAAATAAAAGAGAATGTGCCTGGATTTCTCATCTCACTAGATCTTTTTCTGAGGAAAAGCTGCCATAGTGGCCAGGTCAGTTCTCACTCTTCATTCAATTAGGCCTGATTCCCTAGTTAAATGTCTCAGACTGATTTAAGAGCCGTCTGTAAAAGAAAAAGACTGTCAGCTTGTGTCCCTGTTTACTTCTTTGGGATGCACAAAGAATGGTCAAGAGGGTCCTCTCAATAAAAACCTTGGCCTTGACTGTCTGGCTTCAAGCCTGCAGGAAAAGGGACAGCCAGCTTCTCTCACATGTTCCTCATGGCCAACAGTAGCCCCAAGGCCACTGTTAGCCACACTATCTGGCCAAATGCACATTCAGGTGTGAATTGCTGCATGTCCTGCTTGTGAAAGGTGGAAGACTTGTATCAGGTCCACCTGCACCCCATGGAGGCTTTACTAAGAGTTATTAGCTTGCCAAAGATGCTACTTCCTTTCTGCATCTTACCCTGTTCTAAAGCAGTAGCAGGATGGCTTGTTTGTGCAGTAATTCTTTAGAGACTGGCTAGGGCCTGGGAAAACAATGTAATTTCTGTGACATGCAGGAATAAAGTAGTGCAGTAGAAAAAAGAAAGATTTAGCTGGACTGGTTCAGACTGGTTAGTCACTTCAGCTAACACCTATTTAACTTCAGGAGCTAATGAACACTTTATAGAGAGGATAGCTTTATTAAAGATTCAATTATATTCCAATTAAGATGTAAGAGCTGTATTAAGCATCCCTGAAAATACCACAATGTCCTCCAGCTACATGCAGGAAAAAACCCAGGCTATGATCCCTGGCTCTTCTAAAGTAATACACAAGCAAAAGTAAAACCTTAAAAAAAAATTACAATTGTCAGGGGCTCTTTACCCTTCTTAAGGAAGAAGAAAAGGGCTGATTCTTTTGTGGGTCTCTTCTACCTGCTTCTTTCCCTCCTCAGTTTTTCTCTGTTGCAGATAATTCCACATGATTAATAGGCTCTTCTCAGTAGTGCTACACACAGTTAGCTCTTTTAATCTGCCTTTGAATCTGAAGCTGTCTAATCCCCCAAGCCTTCGGCCCCATGAGACACCACCTGAGGATCACAGAATAAGATACTTCTCTTTGTTTTAAGTTTGGATCCACAGGTCTGCAATAGAAGGAAGTTCATTTAAATTTACCTTATCTGCCATGATCATAGAGGAGCCTCCATGGATGCCCAGGATGGGAGTGAGGGTCTGGGCAGAGATGAAGTCCAGGATCTGGGCAATGGCTTCCTGGTCTGTGTCATCAGCGAATACCACCCCTTGAATCTTCCGGTCAGACATGAGGTCACAGATGCGGGTGATGATGCTCTTGGGATCGGTCTCATTCATGGCCACCAGCTCCACCCGAGGCACCACTGAGAGGTGGTGGAAGTCATCTTTCTCGTGGGCATCTTTGATGGCCACTTCGTCTGAGGTCCCCACCAGGATGACTGCAATGCCAATGCTCGGGTGGCTTTTCTGGGCATGGGCCCCGCTCCCTGTTGTTGCGAGGACTGCCAGCACCAGCCAAAACCTGGGAGAGTAGCACTCCACCCTGGGCCTCATCTTCAGCTCTTACACTCCCTGAGTGAGGAAGAAAAAAGGGGAAAAGTAAAACAAAGTGATTGACAAGTCAATCATGCACTCAGCCTTCAAGGCAGATCCATTGATCTTGCTCAGCCACTAGCTCTCCTCCCAACAATTCCTCTAGTCTGAAGCCGAGCCCTTTGGCTACATTCAGGGCTCTGTTAAAGTTGGGGGGTACAGACCAGTCCAGCCCCTACTTCAGAGTCTGGCATCACTTAAGAGAACAGCTGTCAGCAGAAGATGGGATCATGTCATCTCTCAGGTCCTGTGTCACTTTGAGACCCAAGTCAAAAGTGATAAAGAATTGTCCTTTGACAGCTGATCAGCTGTCTTTGTGAAATTAATTGCTTATGTCAAGCCCATGTCAGAGTGCTCACCCTCAACACAAAGGAATGACTGGTGCTTGCAATCAGCTTGGACTTGTGCTAGAGTTACAGGCAGGGAGACTGAGGAGACCAGGCAGATAGGGACTCCCTCTTCTTTTCTCAGCACAGTCCCTCCAGAATAAAGTGAGGACAAATGGGCAACGTCATTGGATGTATATGTACGTGTGTATCCACTGCATACACCACCAGGACACACACAGCTCCAGTGTGCAGTACAGTCAGCCATATGCTTTCCACCAATACAGGATTCTTTTTTAAAAAAAAAAAAGAAAAACAGGAATACAAAATTTCCCAGCTGTCATGGCCAAAACTGGATCAGGATCCTCCAAGTCCATATGACAGCTGTGTTTGCACAGAAGTAGAAATGCCAACAGAGCTTACAATGGTTCACCCTCAGCTACTACAGCCAGGCATGCTACAATAATCTTTTCCCTGAGCATGTCCACTTTATTTTGTAATCACAACAGCAGAGATGAAAAAAATCTGATGAGGTCATCTCTCTAGCCCCTGCCTGAGTGGGACAGTTCCCTGCGGGACTGTTCCTCACTCTTTCTTTATTCAGTCCCGCTTTAATAATAGCTCACATTTCCACAGCACTTTTCATCCTCAAGGCACTCTACAAACACTAATGAACTAATTCCTACAGCATCCATGCAGTGTAAATATCAGAGACAACAGAACAGTGTCCCCCCCTCTGCCCACCACACCTGCGGGAGGTAGCACTGCTTGGTGTGCCCACCCAGGGCCATACTGATGGCCCAAAGAGATTTCAGGCATTTCAAACTAAAGAAGAGTCTCCTTCAACACAACAGGTCCTGCTCAGCTACTCATGCCCAGAATTCTGTTCTTCAGTAACCAGGCACACTTGAAATAAATACCCCAGTCCTGCATTTCTTTGTGCTACACCTCTGGTCTTGGGTGTCCAAGAATGGGACCCTTCCATACTGTACATTGCTACACATGCCTCTGTCAAATTAACAGAAAGACACAGCAGCAGGGACAATGCTGGCAAAACTTTGTGGAAGCGGAAAGTCAAAAAACAACCCTAGCTGACACCCACAGGGAAAAGGCCCAAGAGGACCCATCTTGCCCTGCCCAGGAGAACACATAGACTCAACACCTGCTCCCTCATTGTCATGCTAAGCAGAGAGGATGTTTCCTGCATTGAGATTACCAGATAAATAAGCAGATAATAAAATAGATAATAAATATGCACCGGAGAAACCAAATCCACTTAAGAAGCTGAAAGGGACTGCGGGTGTGAAGCACCAATCGATTCTAAGCTCTCTGAAGGATTCACTTCCTGAGAGATGCTCACGAGGAGAACCAAGAGACTTTGAGAGTTTGGCAAAATGAACAGTTAACTTCATTCCAGTATGACTGTTATCCTCCAATTACGAGTCACTAAATTAGATTCCTTCACAGTGAAATGCAGTCCCCATTTCTGCAATGCTTTATTAACTTTAATGCACTCTATACGCTCTCTGTCTCTCACTCTCTTGCTCACTCACTTAAATGCTATATTTGTTCTCTTAAAATATGTCTCCTGCAGTCCCTCTGCATCGACTCATACAGTGTATTATGGTTGGTTAGGCAATGGCTAGTTGTGATGCCCAGGGAGGAGAGTGTAGGTTTTTCCCAGCTCCTTTCCCACCAGGAATAATTTATAGGGCCTTCCAACCCAGGGCTCAGATAGCATTCAAGCAGGAGGTATACAGGCAGTCATGGCAGCTGTCAATCTTCACACCCAAGCACATGCTTCTCCCAGTGGGAAAAATGGCAGCCAAGAAACCTATTCCCTACTCTTCACCTGCATAAATCTCTAGCATCTACCTCCTAGCAGGAGAAGAGAGCCCAGATTCTGAAGAGCACATAGGTGCCAATCTGTTGGGTGTCTGTGCCCCACTCAGGCAGATTTTTCCATTCAATACAAAATGGAGTTATCTGCATAGTGCCAGATCCTCAGGCTTTGGCCAGATATGCAGGGAGCAGCCAGGACTACGAAGAAGCTGATTCAAAGAGGAGGTTATCTGTGGCTCAGTAGCCAACCTGCCATCTCCAGTTTGGATCCTCAGCCATAAGCCCTCTCTGGACCAGGCAGAGCAATGCTTAGGCAGCTGTGTTGTACCAGCCAAGACATTTCTCTCTCCATCTCTCACTCACAACATAATACATCTGTCATGCTCACAATGTCTTTCAGGTGCTCCATGGGCAGTCTGTGTGACAGACAGGAGTGTTCTTTAAGGGAATAGCAGGTACCAGGTCAAGGCTGGGCTCCCTCATAGGATGGGAGCTGGGGATGCGATAAGGCAGGAGAACATCAATAAATCACACCCAACCCAGGGCTGAGTGTGGTTTTCACCATTCAGCTCCCACAAGGCAGTACAGGGGTGAGCTGTTCAAAGACTCAGTCAGGGATGCTTATGGTGTTACAATCCCCTCCCTCCTTGGGACTGACTTGTGTTCACATCAGTAGCCACTCTTCACACATCTGCTGACATGCACGTGCTGGCTGTTAGAGAAAGGGACAGACATCCCAACACCAACCTCATGTTCCTCCTCTGGTCTGGCTCACTGCAGGCCCCTTTTAAATGTGTACTAGTAGAAACAAGGCAGGTGTGAATCACCACAGACTTATCAGATTAATGGGACCCCAGAACTACTGTGAAAATGTGTTTCTGCATACAGAGCAACAAGTTTTGTCCATGATTTCCACAGTGTTCAAGTGCAAACATTCAAGGTACTCAATTAAGAAAGTACTGGAGACAGCATGCAGACCTCCTTCTAAGTGTGTTCCTGTTTCCAGTGAAAAAGGGGGATGGAGAAATTCACACACAAAGAAATTCATAAGCACTTGACAAGGCTACAGCTGTAAAACAGCGCATTTACCCTTTGTCGTTTCAAGAAATTTTAATAATTTTACTGTACAATTTCACCAGTCAAGAATGATTATAAAAACATGCAAGTATATTTTATTACCAAGTATTTTACATGAGCAGATTTTCCTTTAGAGTTGGTGTGGGGCAACACAGTGTTTGAAGTATCTTCTGTGATTATGGCACTCCAAAAAATTTAGTAAATCCCAAACTCCAGACTGGTACGTAAAATCCTTTACACATTGCTGCACACTATTATATTGTCTCTGACTCCCTAGAAAATAATATATGGTAGGGCCATTAGATAAAGTGGTTTTACAGACATATCTATATTTAGGTATAAACATGCCAGTAAAATCATTATACCTCTATAATCTTATTTTACTTACCAATAAAATATATCCACCTCTGTAGGAGAATGCAGCGTGTACTTACTGCAGAGCAATGTTACACAATCACTTTCAAAATGGGAAGTGAAAGCTAACTTCTCCAATTGAAAATGCAAGAGGAATGTAGGTAGTCAGACAGTAATTATTCCAATTGGAATTTAGCCAGGACCAAAGGTTAGATTGCTTAAAAATATCATGAAAACCTTACTTGACACTGCACTTTTATGTGGATCAGACCTAAGTATTAATAGAAAATTATTAGGCTGCACAGGCAAAATACAGCTCAGCATTAAGAGATAGTTCTGGATGATATTTCAAAATACAGAAAGTACACAAATAGGTCACTGTGCATTCAACCAGGCTAACTGTAAACAGACTACCACTCCAGCAGTGTACAGCAAAGCCAGGCCATATTCAGGTCAGGTAAAGAAACTGAGGCAGAACAAGGACTGGTCACAGGTTTTTGGGGGTAGTTCTGTTGTGTGCTGACACTGTTACCTCCTCCTGCTGCAATTGTGCCTTCTAGGTAGCCTTGCACAATACCCTCCAGGAAGGGTGTTTGCAGGCTCCCCAGACCCAATCTCCAAGCTCAAAACAGCAAGAGGAAAGGAAGTCATGTAATATTGCAGTTCCAGACAAAAAGCTGTCTTGAAGGCAACTTTCTTACTTAAGAGGAAGACAATGCTTGAGACAGGAGGCTGAACAATGCCCCTAGCCACCATCAAAGGGAACTTCACAGGAAAACTGGCTCCATATGGGAGAATGAAAAGCCTACCTCCAGCCTCCCCCTCCTACACTTCATTGGAGAGCCACAAGGAAGTTCCTGTCCCAGTGTTTTTTGGGCTCTGCTCACTGAGAGCTCTGATGCTCTAAGCACTACTTTGACTTCAAGCCACAGAATCTGAATACAACAGCTAATTTTGTATTTGTACCAGCTGCAATGCTAATTCCCAACCCTACTCTCATCACTAGCCCAATTCCAGGCTTTGCCACTATCACCACCCTCAGTCCCATTACTACCTAAAGACAGATGTCCTGCCAGACCCAGTGTGAGACATCAGCGTTACCCTTCGGCATTTGCTCACCTTTGACAGCATCTTAATTCACACTGACATCATTTCTCTGACAGTTTGAGCAATATCAGACAATGAACCCAAAAGCAATCCCTATGTTTCAGGATCTAGTTAGAGATAGGAAAAAATCCATCTCACCTGTGAAATATTTTAAAAACCTCAAAGGTGCTTTGGGCCTAGTATCCAACACACCACCAGAGAAAAGGTGCACTAGAAGAAACTCTAGGGAAGTCAGCATTGCACTAGATGGCTACTGGGCTCTCAAGCAAGGAAATACAAGTATGCCCAAAGATCAAAGAAGAACACTGTATTTACCAATGACAGAAGACTGGTGACATTTTTATCTTTTTGTCTACTACCTGCCTTATTGGCAAACTAAGAAGACCCATGGGAAAAAAAAAAATAGGCAGGATGTAGGAATGGACAGACTGGAATTTCATCAACTGTTACTCCAAAGAGCTGGAGTTTAAAGCTATTAAAGCTATAAACCACACCACAATTTACACCTAAGTTTCTCCATCTCTCTGATTTTTGATTACCCAGTTTCAGCTTAGGACATCCTCTCAATCTCATGATTACTCTGCAATGTAGACATGCTGCATATTGTATACCTCTGAAGAGACATTCCTCTTCTTCTAACACTGCTGTAACTATTATCCTACCACACCTTCAGCCCAGGCTATTTGTACATTGACAACTCTTGTGCTGCTGTTTCCCATACTACTGCTTAGCACATAGGTGACATAAGTGCCCATAAATCTTCATCTGGCTCACAGCCCTGTTGTTCCAGGAATTTTGTCAACAGACACAAATAAGAGGAGGATGGATCTGGGGCACAATAGATGTGTCTTGAAAGCGTCTGCACTCTTCAGGTGCTGATAAACAGAATGAATGATGCTGCAGGAAAATCTCCATACCTTGAGAGCAGAAAGATGGCAGAGACTACGGAAAATGGAAGTGCCATACACAGTGGTGAATGCAACAATCCAGCACCTGGACCAAAAGGGTTTATTATGGTGACCCTGTGGAAAGAGCCCTCCCAGGGCATTTCAGTAGTTTCAGATGAAAACTGATATGGTTTAGTTTATTTTAACTAGCTTTGGACATCACTTATATTATCATTCTGAGCTATAAATGCTCCTGCAACAGTGGCAGAAACATTCCTTCAAGGTCTTTTGGACGGGTCTTCTTTCTATTCTTCACAATCACTCCCTCTCCAATATGTACCTTTGTCCACGCTTGTAACATCCCACAGATCCATTTCTAGCTAACAAACAAAATGTTTCCAATTTTCCCTTATTTCTCCCAAGTCAGCCTTGTTCTTTTGGGGGATGTATCACATACCCCCAGCCAAAGCCTTCAAAGCCCTTGGAGCTCCCTCATTACCTCACTGTTAGCTCTCCTTCCATAGACACTGGGTGGAAAAGAGCACATATGTTTACTTCTAGTCTCTATTTATTTTCTTCAGAGCTGTTTTTTCTTTATTAAACCAGGTACAAACTCCTGCCTGTCTTGGGCAGTGTCAGATACATCAGAGGCTAGTTTGCCTCTGTCTATCCAACAGGTGTATGCAAGAATAAGGTGAAAAAGTGCTTCCCCTTCTTTACCCCATGCAAAGGAGAAGAGCAATTCTCTCCCTGCACTTAAGGCAGTACAAAAAAATGCTTTGATCATCAATTAGACCCATATCATTCCCAATAGATGAAGAACTATGTCTCATTATTTTAAGCTTGCCCAAGGGTAAGTTCCCAGTGTCCTTCCCACTTCCTCCCACCCACGTATTTTACATATCACGGCTGATAGCTTATACAGCCACAGCCTGCAACCTTCTGTTGAGACCAACACCAAATGATTCATAGAAATCAAAAATTAAAATCCTCTGCTTAACAGTCTTGCCCTTCCCCCAGTCACTTCAAGATTACTGTCTACAGCACCTGCTTTAGCACACCTGCTCTGAAACAACTCAAACAATAAGATTACCACTGCTAGGAGATGGCTCATATTTTGAAACATCTCCCTAAACTCAGCCTAAATTTTCCCTTTGCTCAGCTATACTGTAACTTTAATAACATCTCCTTCATTCAGCCTAAACCATTTCTCCCTCTCAACTCACCGTTTCCACCGTGAAAATGCTTGTAGGTGGTTATCTGATCAGCCCTTGAGACTTTCCTCTGCTGCAGGAAAAGTTCAGCTGTGTTTATTGCTCCTCATAATTCGAGTCCCCTTGGATCCTCATCAGGATGAGCAGGGAAGAATGAAGGAAATGGGCGAGGGAGCGAAGGAGCGGGTCTGACCTGCTTACCCAGACTGGCACACACGTGCAGAGCTGCGGGACTCAGTGTCACACACACAAAAGCCATTAAGAGAGACAGCAGGTCAGTCTGGCATTGCCCAGTGCCAGCTTCTAAATGCCAGAGTAGAGAGGCTTGGCACAGCCACCCCTCTCTGCAAGCCTGCCTTGCGGAGCCAGGCTAGAGCCACTATTCCCCTGCCAGGATCTCACCCTTCCCCCAGCATCCTGCTTAGAGAAGTTTAGAGGGTTGAGACAGGTCCTCCCTGCCAGAGACTGAAATATCCTCACCACCTGGAGGGTTCAGTTGCCACAGCTGTCACTCCATGCATGTGTATGCTCCGCTTGAAACAAGGGATTTCAAAGCTTACGAGGCATACACCATTTCCCACTTGCAACTGCTGTCTGCCCCACCTCAGAACTGAATCTCGGCTCAGAGCAAGACCATCCAAATCAAGGGACACGCTGCTGCATGTGGGGCCCCTGCACAGGATTTCAGCATGGCTAAAATTCAGCAGCTTTGCCTCCTGAAGTGCAAGACTCGGTTTAAACAGGCAGCGGAATGCTGCGCAGAGCAACGCCAGGTTTGCCTCTTAAATAGAACTGAAGCCCTTTGAAAATCCATTGGACAATCCCTTCCTTCCTTTCTTAATTCTCCACTTCCAGTTTTCATTTCCAAGCAGGAATCGACAGCACATTAATAACAGGAGGATATTAAAGACCGCAATTTCCAAAAGCTAGGGATTTAAATACCTCCGATCCATTAATAACCATGAGAAACGCACGTTTAACTTCACTTGGATGGTTTGGAAAAACACATCCTTGGCATTTCTCATTATTTGATGTATTAACTTGAGGTTTTCTATTCAACTTTAATCAACTCTGCATTTTGTGCATTGACAGATTGATACAATAAATTTCAAAATTTAAAAAAATAAGGAGAATTTTAATTTCCAATGGCGGAAATTAAATGGGAAATTTAATTTTTCTCAGACTCTCTCATGCATCTCGCTCATTCCCTGCATCATTTCCTTAAAGGGAAAACACAGAGCAGGTAAACAGAGTCTGCACTGGCTCTCGAAGGCAGCTGCCAAATTCCACACCAGTGCCAAGATCCCCATTGATTACTCAAAGTCTCACATCAAGAGACAGTGTTAAATTATTTGGATGCCAGAGTAAACAGTGTAAAAGCCAATTCAGAATCATTTTTTTTAAACATACCATAAGTAGGAAAGAAAATTTTTTTTTAGGCCAAAATTGAGTGATTCCTTCTTCTACAAGTCTGAGAATTCTAGAAAAGGCATCTGAGTCAGAGGGAGACAGCCTCAAACTACACTTGCACTTTGGACACAGTCATCCTGTTTGCTGCCTATCTTCCCACATATAACGTATGACATGGGATACAGTTTTAAAGCATAAAGCTGCCCATCCCTTAAGAAAGATCTTCATGGGTGCACATTTCAGTTTTGGAACCCATGCAGCAGGGACAAAGTAGGAAAAAATATGCACTGCCTCTGCTCATGATGGCACTGCTACAGCAAATCTGAAACAGCCCTAAAGCAGAGTGCCAGGGTTCACCAGGCCTGAACAGACTCTTATGAAGGTGTTACAGACAGCAGAAATGGCAGAAAAGGTGACTTGATGCCCGAAGCACCAAGATGTGATGAGGACAAAAGAGCTGCTAAGTGGAGGTAGTAGGGTAGAGAGAGATGCATCCTGTGAGCTGGTCCAAGACAAAGCTGCAGTGCTACAGATGTGGATGAGCCACATTTCACAAGCCACCAACATCCCTCAGGAGCCTCATGGCCTCTTGCTCTCCACTGCTATGTAGCATTTTGGAAAGTGAGGTTTAGTCACCAAGGGACCTTGTGACAGTGCCAGCCTTATTTATGAAATAAGACAGGGAATTAATCTGGAAGTGAAAGGGACCGAGATAATGGGTTTAGCACGTGGAAATAGGCATGACAAGGCCACTGAAGCCAAGAAGAGTCAAAGGCAAGTTCTGGTCAGGCCACTAGAAATGATAGAGACATACCCAGAAAACTTTGGTTTGAGTCTCCTTCTTTGTAATTGCCTGTCTGTTGATTCCTCCCTACTCCTCACTCTGATCCTTGGTAAAGGACTTTTACGTTCCCGTTATCATTACTTATTGAAAAATAAAACTAAGACTACCCAGGAGAAATGATAAGGCAAGACAAATGTATGGCACCTAAAAGGGTGGAACTGAAGGTATTTGGAGCTGTCCACTCCCTATCCAGAAGCATCCAAAAATACACTTATCACTTAGAAAAGCTTGATCCTTATGATAAATACTAAAGCCAGGATAACTGGAGAATTGATAACTGCAAATCAGAAAAATTTGTGATAGTCTCATTTTTCTTCTCTTTTCCCTCTTTCTTCTTCCAATCCAACTCTCTTCCCTTTCCCTAACTTTCTGAGTTCAATGACCAGTAAGGGACCAGCCATCAAGCAGCTGGATACAATATGCTTTCACAGTACATTAGTGCTGTGCACCAGACCATGCTGTGCCTGCAATTGTATGACAGGTCAGGGCCAATTCATCTTACTGAGACCTTCAATCAACAGTGTCCAGAAAGCTCTCCCAATTGGAGGGGCCCAGCCCAGCAGCCACTGACCTCTCCCTCTGCTCAGCACTCGATCATATTTACAGCGCTGCAGTGAAGGAAAGATACACAGGCAAAGCCATGTCGGGACCACAGCTCATCACTGGCTGCTGATGCTTTAGGGACAGCGATGGGAAGACCCAATCCAGTGCAAACAGACCAGACTTGGCTCAGCTGAATGACATTTCCATGCTTTTTTTTCTCTCTGATTTTTGTTTTCTCCAGCCTCAAATTCATTGGTACTGGCTACTTCAGGCACCTTTCCCAGTAGCTCATTCAACTGTTTATTGCTCCTCATGCCAGTGAATGCATGCAAGGAGGTACCAGCCCACACCAATCCCCAGCCCAGCTCCACCACTGACTTCATCATGGTGCAGTTCAGCTCCCTTGGACCACATCTGCTTTACACAAAAGTCACTATAGATTATGTTTGCAGCAGGAAAAAGAAGCATTCGTAGCAAGAGTAAGAGATAACACGACCAGAACACGACAATTGTCACCAATTGTCAATAAATAAAAATCAATACTATGGACAAAGTGTAGCCCTGGTTCATTAATGCTTTAAGATCAGTTTAGTTCTAAAATAGCATAAGAGGGCTTAGTAAAAAAAAAAAAAAATCCAGTAGTTCAATATTCCCCATCAACTTCCTTCAAGCTACAATGTATGTCCTACTCTACCACCCTTCTCCATCCATCTTTTTTCTCCAATCCATTTTTTGTTCTTCATGGCTCCATCTCTCACTTTAAGCACTGTCATATTTTTGGTCCATCCTTTTTGCCGCTTAGCTCACTTGCATTCACACCATTCATTGTCTGAGTTTAAATCTTAAAAGCATGGAGGGAACAAACCACAACAAGTGAAGTCTTGTTCTAATCCTTCATATCACTATCTAAAACCAATAAGCATTTTTTGAAAGTGTAAATGCCATTGTTTTTTTTCTCATCCTTTGCCTTATTCGCCTCATCAGAAAGATGGAGATGCATCTTCTCTGCTTCATAGAGTTGGAATGTTTAATTATTTATGGTATTTAAAGTACTTTTGACTCTCAAGCAATAGAAGCTACAGGAGCTGAGATTATTATTATTGCTTTCCATTGCACTTACCCGAAGGCAGCAATGTCGTCTTGTGAGATCATACCCAACATTACTCACAGGATCCCAAGAGAGTGTATTAAAACCTGTATGTCCAAGATCTTGAGGACAATAAATCCTAGCTTAGCTAGGAGCAGAAAGAAAGGAAATCCTGTAATACCACAAACACTTGGCAACTGCCAAGCTAATTCCTGATACTCAATATCGACTTTGCCACATTGACTCAAATTGAAAACACCGCTGATCTGTAGTTTTTGATGAAACATGCTAGCAACTGCAGGTTTGTTAAGCTTATGCTCACAAAAATATCTAAACTCATGATATATTTCACCTAGTCCCAAGGAGCTTTCTTGCTGGCAAGGAAGAGCAAGAGCAATGCGGAGCATTGGTGAGGGAGGCAGAGCTGCAATGGGCAGCCAGCCTTCAGGGGTAGAGCTGCAACTCTTCTCAGCACCAGGGTCCATCCTCCAGGCAACTTCAAACCAGACCCAGGAAACTCCTGTTCCATCAAGAAATCTGTCCTGAGGGTCTGACACAGATTCAGGAGGTCTGGTTCCAGCAGCTCCTGGACAGCGGAAATGTAAAGCCCAGCTCCACTTCAATTCACTTGCAGAAACTCCAAAAGGAGATGGCCTAGGCAAGGGTCTCAAAAATGGAGAGCCTGGATTTAATTTGATCTGGGGGAAGGTGGGGAGACCAGAGTCAGCAGGCTTTACAGTATGGACAAAAAGTCTTGGGAGCTCTAGTTCATTCCCAAACAAAATCCAGGAGCCTGAAGACCCCAAGAGTCCTGCCTGGGGCTTCAGTGTCAGAGATGCCAGAAATCTGGGATTCATGGAGAAGCTCTCACATGTAATTTTGAGGCCCCATGCCCTTAGACCAGACCATGAGTTACAGCAGCCCACAACTAGAAGCCCTGCGAGCTGGGGGAATCAATACAGCTGTGACAAGCTCACCACAGTTAATTACTGACTCTTACAGATACCTCTGAACTGGAAATATCCCAATATTTGCAGGGAAAGGGAGGGAATTTTGACATTAAGTTTGGGCTAAAAAAGTTTCGGCCTCTGAAGGTACTCCCCCTGCCTGGAAAAGTTTCTTGCACCCTAGAGGCTTGTGATCCTGTCAGACTTCACAAACTGCACTGCACTGTGCCTGAGCATCTAGGCGACACCTGGGGAGAACACAAAGGGTTTTGAGGGGTTCTGGAAGCCACAGGGTAGTTGTTGACACTGACAAATTTACAGAGAGAAACTGCTCTGCTTTGGGGAATTTTTCTGTTGAGCAGGGAGAAATGATGACAGCTGGAGTAGTTCTGGAGTCAAGAGAAGAGATGTCCACCCTGACTCAGTTTCCTCTTTGAGTTCTCACCATTTCCTGGGTTACACTGCCATACAGCAACTTTGAAAGACTAGTGCATTTCCACTGCAGAATTAATTGTAAGGTAAAATAAGGGTGTGTATGTGTTTTTTACATGCACACACACAGAGTATATATTTGTTTATATATAAGCATAAAGAGTTTGTTATTATTGTTTATTTTAATATAAATTTAGAGGGTGTATATGCACTCCATCTCATCTTGAACCAGGAGACAGGTCTGCATTTCTTTGAAGGTGGAAAAGCAGGTCTTTACCCCTTTCCTGTCAGACCTGAAATGGCACCAGTTCCCAAACACACTAAATCCATGTATTCCTGAAAATGGGAAAACTCAAAACCATCCTGGGACAGAAAAAGAAAAGGTGAAGACAACATTTAAATTGCATCTCTTTTACATCTAGGATGGCCCTTGAAGGAAATCAGCTTCTAATTCAAAAAACCCAAATGTTACTGCTACACCAGAGGCCAGCACCCAGCACAAAGCAGTACTTCTCCCTCCCAAGAGATGTTTCTGGGCTGGAAGAAGAGGCACCACTCAGACAGTGGGTGGGAGTTCGGTGGCTAAAGTGTCAGGGCTGTCTTAAAACTGCCCATCTTGTACTGCTGCAATAGCACTGAGGTGCCAGTCCTGCCTTCTGATGGACTTTTACACAACCCTGAGGTTATAGTGGCAAATAAGCACCATGTTAAAGCAGTCAGTTAAAATGGTCTTTACCTCAGTCTCACCCTTGTTTGTATCCAGCAGTACCAATATTGACATCCTGAACAGCCAAAGATTATATGCTGTAAATATTACCCATCCCCAAAATGATGTAGATAAAGCAAACTCAGTTGTCTATATGAACTGCTTCTCCAAGTGCCTTGAGCACACCACCATCCCCCTCTAACCTCCTGGGGCTATGCTCACTTTGAGGTTTTCGTGTTTCTTCTATTCAACATAGCTTTGATTCTTCTCCAGGCCAGGTCAAGGCCACAGTGAAGTGAACTTCAGCCCCATGGGGTCCCCAGTTTCAAATTAAAAAAAGATTTTAAATATCAGCCCTTACACACCATCCTTGCTTCCTGCAAAACCTCTCTGACACAGCCCTGCTTTGGTGTCCTGTTCAGGATGACAATGTGGCAGGATCTTGATTCCAAGCCAGGAGGCATTT
This sequence comes from Urocynchramus pylzowi, assembly GCA_013397555.1. NCBI lineage: Eukaryota > Metazoa > Chordata > Aves > Passeriformes > Fringillidae > Urocynchramus > Urocynchramus pylzowi. The sequence goes on along the minus strand of VZRH01000009.1, from coordinate 305,365 downwards.
CTGCACGCAGCCGTGTCAATTGTTATATTTATGAAGATGCCAAAGTATATTAAAATTCTCAGAGGCCTTTGCACTATTCATTTCCACTACCACTGTGCCAGAGGGGTGTAAAGCCTCATTGATCTGATGTGGCAGCATCTGAAACCTACTTTGCACAGGTGCTAGCACCTTTGTGAGGCACTGCGTACCACAGGAGGGGGTTCATGATCTACATGCAGAGCATACATCCAGAGAGAAGCCTCTTGCCACACTCCTAGTGGCATTTGTCTCAGGGGAGAAAGGGAAAAGCTGGAACAAATAAGACACTTATGCATGATCAACTGACTACACTGTTGGTGTTGCTCTGGGATCCCCTTCCTCTTGTTTATACTTTATCTTCAGAGCCTGCAAAGCTTCAGGGACTCTCCACCTCCCTGACCATATTCCTAGCACAGCCCTGTCATCACTTCATCCAGAGTCCCAGGGTACTTCAGCAAGACAAAACACAATACCCATTTATCATTCCTTCTTTCCTAATTAAAGAAATCAGAGAACTCAACAGACCTGGAGCTGAGGTGAGTCTGTGGGCAAGCTGTGCAGCCCTTCCAGGTGATTCATCCACCCAGGCTGGCCTGGCATGCAGCTAAGGAACCATCCTCTCCAGATCCATCTGCCTTCCAGCTTCCCCACACTGCTATAATTTTTATTTATATATAAAATACAATTGCCTAAAATAATATATTTTAAAAGAAAAAAAAAAAAAAGGAAAGAAAGAAAAACCACCACTTCATACCCAAAATATCAGATACCCAGACACTGGGGAAAGAAAACGCACTCAGGCAGTGCATCAACTCCCTAAGGGAGGTACTCAGGTTTGAGTTACTGCCAAGATGACATCTGTAGGGAAATAAGCCACCAGATGCAGGGAATGGACTGCAGGGGCCCAGAGCAATGGGAAGAGGAGGGAGGGGAAAAATAAAAAGAGCAAGCAAGAGAGAGAAATAAATCAAGAAATTAAGCAGTCCAGTTTGTTCATCACTAGCTATTCTGCCTTACAAAATGTACTGGCATTTTCCACTCCTTATCTCTGCTGAAGCAGTTTCCCAAATGTCCCAGTACCTTATTCAAACCTTGCCATACCCCAGCCCAGCAGATTCTCAGCCAGAAAGGTTTCACTGCCCATTGGATCAGAGAAGAAGAGACATCTTCTCTAGGTACTGTGATCTACGGGTTCCCTCACTTCTTCCTCTACCTAGAGGGTCCCCAGTTCCCTCATAAAGAAAAATAATCTCATGCACATTCCAGCTTCCAAAGCAAGGCATCTTCCCAAGCATCCCTTTGGTTGGTAACATAGGTCCTGTCTCCCTCATGCCTTCAAGCCCACTGGTGTGAAGAGGGGACATGTCCCATGCCAGCAGAAATGTGAAAAGAAGAGGTTGATATTTCGCCAGATGGCTTCGGACTTGTCACGGCAGGGAGAGAAACGTACTTGAAAATCCTGGCCCTGGCACTAACCATCATTGCCTGCACTGGTAGTGCAGGACAGCTGGAGCTGCTGGGGCTGAATATCAGATGTGAGATGACAGGAATGCGGAGCAGCAGTCACACAGGGCAAACAAGGAGGCAGTAAGAACCACAGGCTCCCTCTGGGACTGCAATGACATGTTCAGCAGACAACACATTTAGAGCAAGAGCAGTGGAAAAGATGCACGTACCAAAGAGTCAAGGGAGCAGGGTAATGAAGAGTCAAACCATCTGACCACAGCTTACAATGAACAGCATCAAAGCAAGATAAGCAATGTGTGAAAGAAGGGCAAGGTCTAGGGAAGGTTCTGCAGCATAAAACATGCAGGGCACCAGACTCCCTACAGAGTTCACCTGCCCAGAAGACTTTACCCTTCCCAACCCAGCATCAGCCCACAACCACTAGTGGCAGTTCTAATCCTTGTTTCACAGAGCTCTTCTAAAAGTCCTTCGACATCATGCCTGAAAACTCAGATGACCACCAGACAACTGTACTTTGCACACGTGAAATCTTTATTCTTGTGAAACCTGTACCTGTTGTCCAGCACCTGAAGGAAGCAAAGGAAGGTCCTTGTCTTTTCCCTACTGTTTGCTGTGTTCCAGGAGACAACCCTCTGCTATTACGGAAAATACCATCTGATGCTGAAACCTCACCTCAAAGAGATACCCCTTTCTTTTTTTTGTAACCTTCACTGGATTTTTGGTTTTGATGGGCCTCATCCCAGCACCAGGGTGTCAGCCAGATGTCAGCACAGCTGACACAGAAGTCTGCTGCAAGTAGACAACTGGTGGGACAAGAGGATCCCATGGGGATGGATGTGACCACACTTTCAGTTGGATGACTGAGCCCATGTACCCTTTTCCTACAAAATTTTCAGCCAGAAGGAGGCTAAAAGGAAAAGGGCTGCCCCACAGTGACAGCCTCAGAGCAAGCAACAGATGTACTAAAAGTAAAGCAGACAGGCCTAGCAGAGAGAGCTGCACCATAGAGAGAGGGATGACAGAGATGCTTTGCCTTTTCTTGCCTTCAAGAACTTACTACTCCCCAAAAAGCTCATCAGCCTGCACCCTTCCTCTAGCAATGCACGCTTTTGCAAGGAGGTGGCCATGCACAGTTAGGTGCAGGCAGTCCCTCCACTCCATCACAGGCTGACATCCATGCCCAGGTGCAATGCACGCACCCACACACCCATGAACAGTGATCAGAGAAAGTGGATAAAAGCTAAGAGAAAGGAAACAGCAGAGCAGAGAAAGGGAGGACAAGAAGAAAAGTAAGAAGTGAGAGGGACAGTGGAAAGAAGATATAATAATGGGAGAGAAAGTGGAGAGGGAGTTACTTTGCAAGCGGTAGCTAAAAATCTCCCAACGTTTACAGCAAATGATGCATGAAATACACTGTCAGAAATGTGATGCCCAGAACCTATTGCTGCTAAATATTTAATCTGATTGGCAGGGAGCCGTTAAAACCTCAGAGTCTGGATCTCAAGCTTCTACAGAGCAACAGGTAAAGTAAATACATCAACATGTAGTGATTCACCATGGGTGTCACCAATCTTTCCAACCTGCAGCACTTGGCAGGGAAAAATGTTGTCAGTGGATATCAGCAACATTAGAAACAGGTTAGAGGAAAGGTGCTGTTTATGGACTTTGGCTCCCATTGCAACCTAGAGGAAAGGGGAAGGTGGATATGCCAATAGTCTTCTTCAGAAATTTGAACACACATGCTGCTGCAAAGATCTCACACAATGCAGTTCACGTCCATCAAGTGCTAGAAGCGTGGTACATCAATGCTGCAGTTCTACTGGCTCACACTTCCCTGCATGCAATCCCTGAAGCCAATCTGCAGGCAGACCAAAGGCTGCCTCCAGCAATCAGCTTCCGCCGTCTGCCGAGCATGAAGCAGGTCAGAACCCCTGCACACGTGTGTCCTAATGCCAGCACCAAGAATGCAGCAGGGCAGCCGGGCTGCAGGCAGGTACACAGCCCTTTGGGGTAGGAAACCTGATTAGCTGCTGCTGCAGCATGGTGAGGGGACACAGGGCAGCCAGCTGCTAACAGGGGCTTGCACGCTGCACACCCAGTGCAGTGTCCCACTTTGCTGACTCTACCCATAAGGCTTTCAGAGGCGCTGCTGTCCATGTCAGCTCTGGTGTCCCCGAGCCAGCAGCTGAGTCTATGTTCCCAAACAGTGGCTTCCTGGAGCTTTGCTTTTTTGTGTTTAGACAAAGCTTTTGCAGTTTACAAGTATAACTCCATTCTGATTTAGAGTCAAACCTGGCCACTCAGAGGTAGTCTGGAGACAGAAACAGACTTTCTTTTCAAACATTTTGTATTGTTCCAATCCACTCATTTCCAGAATGAAGGCATTTAGAGGGTTGTTTATTTAGGTATAACGTAACATTTTAGATTTTCCAAAACTAACAAAGATAAAAATATTCTGCTCTGCTGTAGTGAGTTTCAGACCAAGGTCCTCACCACCATCCAATACTCCAGCAACAGAAGTACAGCTCTTCCTAAGAATTCTACAGGTCCAGGGCATGTGGTTGACTCAATGCACTGGCACTGACAATTTACAGACTGCATGAGCCAAGTAGCTACTTTCCAAAACAAGAATAAATAGATATAAGTAAATACGTAAGAAGTGGAAAGCCATGACAGAAATATAGGGGAAAACCAATATGATTCTTACTTGTTTAAGAGGACATGGGATTTTACTGTATCCAAAACCCCATATCACATAAAATATCTGCAAATCTAACTCTGGCTGCAGAGCATTGGAAGTCTGGGATGAGGGCTTCATAGATAAGACAGCACTGAGATCTTCTCTAGGTACAGACCTTGCAGATCTTCCAACAGATTCACCAGCATAAATCTCCCATCATATTCCCCTTTCTGTATTTCTGGCTGCTTTGCTGTCCCTGTTGCAGCTGTTCAAGGAGCTGACTTCATCAGAATATGCTTTGTGAAGTGCTTTTCTGCTCTGTATGGTGCTTTTGCTTGCTTGCTTTCTTTCAGTAAGTGCCAAATCACTGAAGAATGCCAAAGCTAGAGCTCTGAAAGCTAAGACCAAGTAAAGAGTAAGTATGATTCTGTGGCATCATCAGCTGAAAAGTGACACCTCACAACACAAAAGGAAGTGTGACTTTTGAATACAGCTGTACAGTGTTCATTAACCCAGCTAGCAGCAGCACAAGTAGGCTGAGTGACTTGCTCATGGGCTCTGACAAATCCTGCTACTGCTTAAGACTTGTCCAAGCCCAGCTTGCTAGGCTTGTGAGAAGGTACTGTGGGCAGCTGGCAAGGCAGGGGGAGATCTGTGCCTGCATTTCAGCTACTCCAGCTGACAGCCTGACATGCTATCCTCAACCACCAATGAAGGTGGGCTTGCCCAACCACTGAACTGCTACAGGAAAAAACTGCTGGAGCAAGGAAGCAAAATTACTTTGACCACGGCTCTTGGTTAACAAAATAAAAGCTAATTCATGGAACAGCCAGATAGGATAGGAGGACCCTGATGATGTGCCTCCTATCTTTACCACAAATTGAGTCTTCCCTGTAGCCCAGGACAGCACAGACCCACACTTGCACACAGTGCTTCAGCCTTTGTCTTAAAAAGTGCCCTTACAAATCTGCAGCAAGAACCCATTTCTCTGATGCTGGGCTCCTGTCACTCTTTGAAATTCCTCTTAAAATCGCCCAGGAACTAGCTGTGACACCAGGACACAGTCACTGTCCTACAGGGAACTATGCTGAAGCACTTATTTTGCAAATGGCCCTGCAAACAGGTATCACAAAAGAATACGTTTAGGATGCTCTTCACATCACAATCGACACAGCTATTCATCCAGAGAGGCTGGAGCCACCAGCTGAGATACTGCACCAGTTAATGGCTCTGTTTCTTATCATCACCTCTTCCTTTCACTTGGAAATGCACCCAGTCTTAAAAGCAGATCAGGAAATTAACATTTCCAGGTATAAAATACTTCCATGTATGAAATAGCCTGGCATGTGAAAATGGGCTTTATATGAAAAACGTGCAGAATTTTTTAAGCACAACTGGATGAGAAATACTGTGATAAGAGTTCTTGCTTCAAATTTTCCCATGCCTGTCAAAATGAGGAGATATAGAACTGCACACTTTTTTAAACTAATTAGGCTATTTTATTCCTCAAAAAAACACCATTCAAACCAAAGAGGTAAAAAAACCCAGCTAATCCTCACTTTGTTGGAACTGACCCCTCACTGCATTTTTTTGTAAGAAGTGTACATTTCCTCCACAGACCTTTCATTGCAAAAGACAGCATTCAAACAGATCTATAATCAAAGAAAATATAAACAGAAATATTAATAAACATGTTGATACACATAATATGAATAAAAAACCTGCAAGAAAAAGCACCACCACTCTATCTTGTTCAGAAGCTCAAGTGGATTTTAGAGGCTCCAAAATCACAGGAAAATTTACTGAATCAAGATCAGTTTTACAATGCCTGTGTTGTGTGATAAACAAGTGTCTCATGTCATCCCTGGCCACCTACATTCATAACAATTTCCCCACCCCTCCTGGCCTCCTTGTCACCCAACACTCAAACACAGGTCCTGCTTTTCCCAGCTTCAGCCAAGGGCCCACTTTCTTCTACATCTGCCCTTAATGACTAAAGGGAATAAATGGCCCCTGTCCTCTCTTTGTAACAGTCCTTTACAGAATTACTGCTTGGTTTCCTCCCACAGTTATCTTTTCTCTAGACTGAACATGTTTGGCTCTCCCAGCATTTCTTACAGGTGTCATCTGCCCCATCCCTGTGCTTGCTCCCATTCCACCCTGCAAACCATCTTTTTGGAAATACTGCACCCTGACATGAATGCAGCACTACCTGTTCACGGACAAAAGGAAAGGGGAGAAATTATCTATGGGTCTTGCAAATCAGAGGGGGAGGACTTCTGTGGGAACACCACACCCTTTTCCTCCTCCTCCCCAGGAGAATTCTGGACACTACTTGTAGCAAAGCTTCAAGAGTCTACCACCACTTCCCTGGAAACAGTACTTTAGCCTCTGCCACATTTCACAGCAGGAACTGTGCTGTCTATTCAGCACTTTCTTTTGTTCATTTGCTGCTATTGTTTGGCTACAGCTACTTCTCAGTCTCTGCTTCGGCTCCTACACAACTCGGGTAGCAGTGCAGAGCAGGCATCTGACCAACAGCCACTCCGACAGCACTAAACAATCCCTCCTTCTAGCTCTCTCTCCTCTCTGTTTACATTCTTAAGCACACACTTTAAGGCAGTCATCACATCTCTCTTTTAATTGTCATTTGGCCAAGCTAAATGTAATTAGTTACTTTAATCTTCCCTCTTAGATCAATCCCTCCAGCATCTTAATAATTTTTGTTGCTCCACTGAATTTGTTCTAATTTGCTGCCATCTTTGGGGCACTAAGTTCTCCAGAATTTAGACTAGGTACACTCAGATGAGGTTCCTGAAGAAAACATTACTAGAAACAGGCAGAAAACATTTCCTTGCTCCAAGACACAACAATTCTGTTTATGCAATCCAGAAATCAGATCAGCCTCTTTGCTGCCGCATTGTACTGTGAGTGCATATTTCATTTGCTAACTGGTATAACCCCAGTGTCATTTCTAGCATTACTGCTTTCCAGGGGTGTACCTCTCATCTCTGCTTTCTTTCCAAGCACAGTCTGATTTTAACTCCTACTATTCAATTTACTATCCACTCTGTTAATCCCCAAATCCTATTCTGAGGTATGACTGCTTAGCTTGCTATGTATCTCAAATCTCTTTGATTTCCAGTGGAAATACTCTCACAAAGCAAAGGCATGGGGTTTGTCATCAGAGTAAAGTCAAGACATATCCCTAAATTCACAAGACAATATGGATTCTTCACAGACATGTCCCCATCATCAGTCCCCCAGCAAAAACTGCCAAAAGGTTTTCGAGGGCTTCAGTTTGCTTTGGTAGTGACTGATGCTGGGTTGCTGTGTGACAGCCTTGCTGCTCTCAGAAAAAGCAGTGGGCCCTGGAGACCCAGGCAAGGCCCTGTGACAACAATTGGGAGCACTGAGCAGGTGCTGATTAAGCATCACTCCAAGGTACACTTCTATACATTGCATTTCCCTGTGCACACCCTGAAAGTGGGCAGAGCACCTTTCCAATAGTCTGAACGTCAGCTTACTCCAAACAGTGGTGCCTAAGCCTTCCCTCCTCCTTCATTCTAAAGAGGGGGGAGGTGGGAGGCTACTTCAAACCCTTTCTGTGAGACATCACATTTGTGCAAAGCACACCAGATGCTGCCTGAGCAGCGAGTAGTCATAGAAGCAGGACCTGGGTGCAAAGAGTATTTTTTAGGATGAAAAAGGAAAAAAACCTTTCTCTCCTCCAAAACTTCTCCTTCTGAAATCCCCTTCAAAAATGTCCCTCCAGCTCCCAGACACCAGAGCCTCCAGCAGCTCCCAAAGTAGTCCAAAGGCACTGGGACATTGGCTTTGCCTCCCCAGGCACACTGACCACCTGCAGGACTGCCCCAGCCCAAAGCTGTGCCTTATAGAATGAAGTCCAGACTGTAGGAGGAGAAAAGGAGATGGAAGAACAAGGGAAGTCTGGGGGTGGCTGGAGAGCCTGCCCTGAGCAGCCTTGATTCACTGCCTCCACAGCTGCTCAGCTCCATGAAGGAGAGGCTGCTGAGCACTGTCCAGCTTCTGATAGCCACAAGGCAGCTATGGCTCAGCAGTGTCTAAATGAAGTGGGGGGTCCTTGACACAATATCTCTGGCTGTGCCTGCTCCCCTTCTGTTCTGGGACCCAGATGAAGAGTGCACATCTACCACACCAAGTGGGTTGTAGCATCAGCTTCCCTCTTCAAAGAAAAGAAGTCCAAAGCTACTTCCTCCCACCCTCTCCCATGAGTATGTACTGCCAGTGTGGGTAAACGTGTCAGCTCTCTCAGTCCTTCATGGTCCAGGTTTCAGCAGGACCAGAATGCAATTTACAGCCAGTAAAAGTCCAACAAGGTGCATAAATCTGTCTTCTGGCCACAACCTATTCACAACCTGTCAGCCCACTTCCCCCTCACCAGCATCAAGAGAAGGTTTTCTGATTAACTTTCCAGACTCAGAAGGGACAAAGGAAGCTAAGCACAACTCAAGTCACTTGAAAAGCCACAACGTGTGTGAATTGGCTGGATTCATGACAGTTGTTAGCACCACGACAAAGATCTTTATAACAGAATCCATCTCAGCAGAGAGAGAAACCAAAGTGGGTTGCATAAAAATACAAAATTGCGTCTGTCCTTTGTATGTTCAGAAAACATGAGATGGCACAGATGCACACATACACCTTCCCCACACTTTGCACTTACTTGAAGCCCAAGGGTCATCCTGCAGGAGACCAGTGTACCTCTAGCTGAAAAGAAAGACCAGACCTATGCATATATCTAAAGCAGAGGAGCCCCATCCAAACCACCCGACTGTGTCTCCAGGCACAGACCAAGGATGGCCACTTTCTGCCAAATGCTGATCAGCATGTGCTAGACCAGCTCAACCAGGATGGAAGTGGTCAGCTTGGCTTCACCTAACTGCAAGCTGACTATGGCCAAGAGAAAGCTTAGTGTGGCTTTTACCTTCCCAGTCTAGCACATGACAAGATGATTCCCAATTACATCTTCTCCAAGCCCTTCAGTTTTGCACTGAGGAACTCCATCCATCCATCCATTCAGTGCACCACAAGTTCTGGTCAAGGTTCTACAGCTGTTCCCCAGTATGTTCTTCTGTTTACTGGCATGAATGTTTCATGTCTCATTCCCAGTTATGAGAGGCACAGCTTAACATTCTCCTCCCAAGTGAAGCTTACCTTCTCTTTATATTGCTATTCTAATCTTTCATGCAACATATAATCTCCAGATGATTTTATCCAAGTTCTGTATTTCTTTGGCTGGTGAAATAAATGTGGCATTTCAGTAAAGCCAAGACTGAAGCTGAGTCTTTTGCATACAAACTCTTTAAACCCCAAGGCTTCAACTAAATAACACACATAGATTTGTCCTGTGCAGGAGGAGCATTGGACCAAACATTTTTGTCACTAAATATTTAGACATCCTATAAGGAAATCAGAAATTTTAAGGGGAATTTAAGTTTTGAATGCTTTTTTTCCTCTCCCTCTGGATTTCTGACCGTAAAATCAAGTTCTAGGATTTTTCCATCAAGTTTTGTCCTGCAGCTTTAAAACCATTTTATATTACTCTTTCAAAGTAGTTTCAGATTATGAGAAAACACAATTAATTTGCTTTAAAAGTCTCAAATTTTGTTCAGATGGAAATTTCAAGTCTACCAAATACAGTCATTTTAAGCAGTTCTACCAGAGAGCATTGATTTTTCTCCCCCAGGCACAGCCCATGAGGATTTCAGGGAGCAAACCAGATACAACTTAATCTGATCCCAAAACTGAATGTCAGCTAGATTCTGTACCTATTCCTGTTTCATACTGCAGGAAAAGCAATACATTACACGATCAAGAAAACACCTGAAAACTTACATGGAACAGAAGTGTTTAAGAATCTGTTGGATCCTTATAATCATGTTATTTAACATTTGAGAAAAAAGGAAATCATCAGACACAAGGACAAAAAATAGCACCTTTTGTATTAACATGAAGCATTAATGCAGCATTCATTGCAGGCACTGAAAGAGCAGCCTAGACAGTACCTAAATAGCTCTTTATGATGTCCCTCTGGTGACAGAAGTGAACAAGTTTATAAACAAAAATACTTCAAAATGAAGCTGAATCAAATAAATATTGGAAGCCCTTGCGTCTCGAACCACAGAGCAGACATCCAAAGTCAGTCCAGTCTGATGCTGAATCCACAACCAATGCCAAGATCCCCCATTTCAAAGGGACAGTGGAGCCAGGCTCTGGGCTGCAGCTGCACCCTTGTACAGGTACACATTGCAATTTGTCCTGCCACAGCTGCTGAACTGCACGATCACAGAAGACTGCCAGTTCAGAGGACACACAAATTGCTGTATTACCCTGTGCCCTTAAAAGGATACAGACTGTCAAGGCAAACCTTCTCTCTAATTTTCTGTTTTGTTTAATTTTTATGCTTCATCATGCAAGCAGTATTTTCTTAGGAAAGATGTGCCTTGATGAAGATGGGCAATGCTTTTAAATGCATGCAGGAAAAAATGTACGAAGACATATGATAAAACGTCATTCTTAAACTAGCTCCCTCCTGGGATACAGTGGTGTTACAAGGAGCAAGCCCTGGTCCATCTCTCCTTAGCCTGTAACATCCAGAGAAACAGGTCTCTGTGGGGTGCAACAGACCATGGTCATGTCAGCAGACCTCATGCACCAACTTGCCACTGTCTGGTTTGAAAGCAAGGTCTGGGAAATCCATAAATCGTGGCTCAGCTCACCTAAGGGGACATTGGTGTCACTTGCAAATTCAAATCACCTTTGAGAACCGTTTACATTGGGCATAGACTAAGGAATCTCCTGGCCTTTGTGTTCAAAAAGAGATGGACTATCAGGTACACAGTCTTCTTTCAGAGGAATAACATAAGACAGAGAAACAGGAACTAGGAGATTTTGGATTCCTCATGGAACATGACTGTTTTCCAAACTGGGTGGTGAAAGAGTAATAATTTAATACACCTCTTATCTCTTCTAGCTCCCAACCAAGTACATCCTTAAAATGTATACACGCAGAAAAAAGAGATAATTTAAAGCTTTTAGAAAGCTTATCTATGTAGGCTACCTTTGACCTTAGTCAACAGGGATTAGCTTTTCTAGAGGGCAAGTGGGAGCACATCCATGGGGCTCCAGGTCTACGCTGCCCTTCAAAGAACCTGGTCTTTCTCCACTGACTCCCTGGAGTTCTTCTGGAAACAAATTTCCCACAGCAAGTGTTCACTTCTGGAAAAACTCCCCTTTCCATATAAAAGCCAAACATCTCACCAAGATTATAAAAGCAAATGTACAACAAACTATAAGAGGGAATATACTGAGGGATATGAACTGCAGTAATGAAAATCCCAAGTGATTTTAAAGATCTGGAGACAATTGTTGAGCGATCTGCACATTATAGGAAACTGTAACAATTTTCATTGGAGCAGTAACTCTGGTTTCCCGTCACAGAGTCCATAGTTCTCATCCCTCATCCTTAGTTTAAGAGCACTTGCTTGAGGATCAGGTCTTTGTTTCCTGGGAATTCACCTCCTCCTGTCACTTTATTCCCCACCTGGAATCAGCACTGGAGCTCAACGCTAAATGAAACATTTTGTTGTCATGTCACTGGGAAAAAACAAATGCATCCAAAGCAGAACAAGAACAGACCTGCACTGACTAATTTGGAGGAAGAATTAGCTCCCATGTCGCCCACGTCTCAGAGGACTCCACTGCCTCTGGGCTACAGAGCTTGTGCCTCCATTTCTTTCATGCTGAAATAAATTCTCTTTTTATAAGTAATTACTTTGTATTGGGCCAAAGAAACAAACTACCTCAACAGCCCAGTCGTTAGAGCACTCCTTCTCCAGCACAATGAATAGGCATTTATATAAAGTAGAACAGTTCCAACTGGAAAAGTTCCAACTGAGAAAGCATTACTGCAGAGGACCCAGTAGTCTGAGCCCTCATCTTGGCTAGGACAACCTCAGGGACAAGTCCCCACTTCGAAGTATGCAGAATAAGGATGCATCACACTAAACCCTGTTAGTTTTCTGCCCACCAGGCTGCTAGCTATTCTTTTCTCTGCTTCTTCATGAAAACACATCAAACACTCTAATTAAGCTCAGTGCAGAACTAGCAAAACCTCTGAAATTACTTTTTTTTTTGTTGCGGTTGGGCAGTTAACCCATTTCCAAACCTCTTCTGTCAAAAACATTAATCATCTCCTCTAATGTCAAAAGCTGAAGTCACGAAATCAATCTGTCCTAACAAAAAACACCCTAACAAAAAAAAAAAAAAAAATACAAGACTATTAAGGCAAGGCATGTCATTAAACAACCCTATCTTGTATGCAGCTCCTGGTTTCTGAAAGTTATTATGCCCTCCAGTAAGAAAAAGGCCATTGCACAGAAAGGGTTGTTCATGTATGATACCTTCTCTGACATCCAGATGCTGCTTCAGAGAGCACCAAGGTAAAGGCACTCAAGTTCCTGCAAAGTTCTCTGAGTCCTGAAGTTCAGAGAGCCTTGGAGCCCCTTTACTCTACGTAGAAATGGTGCAAATTAAAAATGGTTAATGCGGGATCCTTGGCTCTCTCTCTGAATCCCTGGTTTGAAAGTTCACAAACTTCCAAACCAGGGATTCAAAGTGCTTTCTGCTAGAGCCACTGTATCTTTCAAGGCAGCCATCCCACAGCTATCCTATTTTTCTAAACTACTTAATTTTTGTCTCCTCCCATTTAGGGTACCGGTGCCTCATCACTTAATGAAATTATTGCAATGTCTTTTCTGAGATTCTATTTATACTTTCATGGCATTTACCACTGTTACTTTCAGACTGAGTCTTAAAAGCTTCCTTCCAGAAAGACAGTACCGAAGACCACATCCACACTGATTTTATACTTTGACTTTCAACACTTCAGGACACTATCTATATAATTTCAATTATATATGATAGTCACCTTTTCAGTAATAAATTAGAGGGCAATTTCTAATTTCAAGTTGCACCAAAAACGCGGAGAGCTGAAAGGGAGAGACTATGAGAACAGATTATGTCATTCTGTCGCTTTCATTAGACTCTCCCTTGGGGATTGTCAGCCTCTGATGTTTCAGCTTGCCTCTGCCGAAACACACGTCTGACAGGAGGGAATCTCCCCTGAGATACTTAGGCCACTGACTCCAGCAGCCAGCAATAATAGAGAATTATAGAGGATGAGAGAGAGGGGTGCAGGGATATGCAGATCCTTCCCACATGCTTTCCATACAAGCGTATGCCTACGTGCAAGTAGCCGCGAGTTAGTGCGTTCTAGTGCATTTCCTCTGCCACAGTGACTTCAAATGCATTTCTAAACAAAGCCTTCTAACAGAAATTCCCCAGCAATCCAGCTGTGCACAATTAAACTACATCCTGCTTTACCTGGCACAAAGAGCTAGCAGCAAATGTACAGCAGCAGCAACCCTTCCTCCATCCTCCTCCTGGAGCAGGTGGCAGCATCCTGACACCTCTCCGTGCAGCAGTGGAGCCATTCTTCTCACACCACGGGCTTCAAAACCACTGCTGTGAAGAGCTGGGGTTGCCCTTGGATTTAGGATCCTAGCAGCTCTTCTGCAATTCATTTCCAGGTGGTATTGATTTAGGACCCTCACCTTTTGCATTCCAAACAGCCACTGTGTATCTCCAGTACCCCATTTCCCACTGTGAATAACAGAAGTCTCATATGACACAGGGAAAACACGGTCCCTTGTTATGACAGACTTCAATCTCTAGCCTACCCGTGCCCCACTGTATCCTGTTCATGGCCCACAGCCAGAGGTAACAACACGGGACCAACTGCAATCTTAAGCTATCCATGAGGATATTATGCCTATCACCTGAAAACAATTTTCTGTTCATTAGGCAATCAGCCGTGATGTAGGACATGGCATTTGCACTAGTGAAGTGTCATCAGGTTGGTGACACCAGATTTTATCTGCCTCAGCTGGCTTCAAGTAGCCATTTCGCCTCCTAGTCTGTTTTGAAGTAGTGAATTTAGTAGTTTGACATTTGTTTCCTTTTGAAAAATTCTCCAAATTCTTCAGAGGTCATACATGCAAGAAACTACATCCATGTGAGAGAGTTGTATACATTATCTCCCAAAAGAGCAGAGCAATCTTAACTAAGAGATTAGGTGAAGAAGCTAAATAAAAATGTGAAATCCAAATATAATAAGAGAGCATATTGTGTCATTTCCTCCATTTGAGTCCGAGTGTGTCCTGGACACCTGTATAGAAAATTCCTGACTCCCACAAAAAAACCCCAGAGGTTAGGATTACATGCTTGTCAGTCTTTTTTAAAATAGTGCAATCCACCAGCAGGGCTGCACCACAGTCATCATTTCTGCTGATGCACAGGAGGATCTACACTGGTATAGGCCTTAGGCCGCACAGCAAGTTCCCGATGCTGGCCAAGCTCACAACTTCAAAACAGCCCTTTCAGCCATCTCAGCCTCTGGCAGGGGAATCTCTACTGACCCGAGGTAGGAAGATCCCTCCCAGAACCCACTCCCAGAGCTGTTCATCCAAACCCCAAGCAGGCACACGAAGCTCCTCCAACTCAGAGCACAAAGAGATGTGACTGTGAAGGCTGGCTAGTGAAGCAATGATCCTCAGAAACCACAGTGCTCATGGCTCATTTTATCTTCTGGAAGCAGCAAAGAGGAGTAAACAGAAGGTGTTTTTAAACTCTATCTCATCTTGCAAGACGAAAGAATGACATCATGCAATAGCAAGGTGTGAATTTTCACATCGTTCAGTGTGTGACGGTCAACCTCCCCTCCCCTTGCAGAATCAGGTTTTGGCACAGTAGCTATTCAGATGCTGTGATAGTGTAAAGCCTCAAAAGCAGTGGCTACAGACAGGTGAGGATTCTGAATGAAAGAGACATGGTCTCAATCTAAATAGCCCAACTTATCCCAGGATTCAAGAACTGTGCTTGCAAATGCTAAAGCATCATTCACACAAGACATGTTTGTAAGCCTCTTCTGCCCGTTTTCTATACTGCAGCTCTTGTCAGTCCCCTGGACAGTATGAGCTGTCACAACCTACCAGAGGTTTTGTAAAGCAGGCATCTTTGGGGAGCTCCTGATACACACAAGCTGTGCCACCAGTTGACACGATCATTTTGACTCCTACCGGTACCATACAAGATTTGTTGCACAGAGCCAAATCCAATCAGGTTCCTCCAATGGGACAGTCTCTCCCTCCTGCACACAGGACAAATCAACCTCATTATCTTTCTTCCAAAGATGTTTGGTTAGGCATGCAAATATCATGATCTGAGGTTCACTGGAGACAGACTTTATTAGATACAAAATCCTGATAGTTCAGCACCTACATCTGACTTTAAATATTGTCAGTCACAGCTAATCTGCCAAATTTATCAGCTCTTCTACTGTCACTAAAACATTAGTGCAGTAAACATTTAATTTGATGTTTAATCTGTATTCTCTCTGTTTCATCTTAAAGTCATTTATTTCCTGATCTGTCCTCTGTGACTAATGAGAATAATTGGCCCCTGTCTTCTTTCTGTAACAGTCTTTTATGTATTTGCAGACAGCTAAGGATCCACCCACAGTTGTCTTTTCTCCAGACTGAGCTTCCCCAGGTCTCTCTCATTCTTCCTTTACAGGTCTTGCTTTCTCTGCTCTGTGATCATTGTCTTAGTTCACTCCTGCACACTCCCCCCAGTCATTCCCTCTCTTAGAAGTGCTGCCCTCAAACAGAACATAGTTACCTAAGCAGAGCTAAACCACATCTGTGAATATGTTCTAGACAGATCATTTAACTGTTTTGAGCAAACAAGGATTGTATACAGAGCTCACACATGGGCTGGACAGTGGGTTTGGAGGAGGATGGTGGTAGCTACACTGCTTAATTCCTTGATCTGTGTTTGAAAATCCAGACTGGAAGTACAGCAAGCAAGAACTGTTACCATAGCTAAATAGCTGCACAGAGACAAAGTAGAGTAGGCTGACTGCTACCTTAGAAGCAACTTAAGAGTTTGTCACATGGACAGTTAATTGGAGGTGAGCTCCTACAACCCCAAAATGCCAGTGGTGTGCAGAGTGGCAGAATAAAATCCCATGGATTATTCAGGCCAGATAACCTAGTGGCCCTGTACCTGTTTTAGTGGAGGAGCAATCAGTACAAATAAGCCACCAAACATGAAGATCAAATTCACATTTTTCCCCTTAGAGTGTTTCTTTCCTATAAATGTTTCAGCACAGCCTTGCACACCAATGTTAGTAATACTGTATGTGCTTTGGGAATACAGAAACATCTTCAATATTCAGAGCTAGCAACCTAACCTTTTACCTGAGCCACTTTCAGTGACCCTTTTCAGTTCTGAACCTTCCTTGTGGATGGGGTTTTAGGTTAGGGAGTGAATGCTGCAGAGATCTCAGGCTAGTATCCCTTTTACTTTGTGCCAATAACCACTCTCATTCAAAATTTCTTTTCCCCCAGATGTTTAATCAATTCACCTATATTGATATATCTAGATTATATATATTGATATAAAACATGGTTTTTGATTGCTTGTGTTACAAAGGGAAGAGAGCCATCCAACATAAAAATACCAGCTGTATTGGGAAGATGAGCTGGCAGTGAGTCTCAGAACACACACCCTTTCACTCTTCACTTTTTTTGGTGACCCTGGGTATGGAAAAATAAGTGTTTTTATTCTTCTCACATGAAGCATATTCAATGTATATGTAAAAATTTTATAAAGAGAAGTCTGTCTCTTCTCCTGCCCAGAGTCAGTGTTCTCTTCTGTTTCCAAGAAAACACCGAATAAAAGGCAGCCTTGCCTCTAGAGGTCCAAATTAGCCATGGTTTGAATTGAATTTGAATTTGCACAGTTTGCACACTGCCTTGTGCTATACATTTGTTTCTGAGTGCACAGAGAGGAGATTTTTTTCTCTGCAGTGACCTCAGGCACGTAGAGATATGCTGCTTGGTTTGCACAGATCACCACCCTGCACTTGGTCAACTTTTACACACACCAGTTCATACTCCAATGTACAATTCTAGCTGGGAGCTTGTGGTTTGCAGCTTAAGGAAGCAATGAGCTCCTGAACAATGAAGGACGAGTTTGCTCAGATTTTTTTTCCCCAACATGAAAGGCAGCTTTAACATTTAGCCGGGTCAGATCAATCTCCTAGTTCCCAGGCACTCAGCACCATGGCACTAATTTTGCCAGAGTGAGCACCAATCCATACCTGCCAGGAACCTTTTTTCCTGTCTTTAGATAAACAGACAAGCAAGAAAGGTGGGTCAGAGGGATGGTGGAGCCCCCTTTGTCATTGGAGAAATGGTTTTTAAAATGGGGTTTTTAGTTCCCGTTGCAAGGCACTTTGCCTTGTAAGCAAAAAGCAGAAAGACAAAACTCGTAAGAAGGGACAAGGCAGTAGGAGCAGGTGGGCCATGCTTAGCTTCAAATATCTTATTTTCCTCTGATTCCCTTTCTACATATTTCAGTGCTGTGATCTTCAAACTGCCATTTCATTTTACGCAGGGAGGTACCCAAGGCAGCAGCGAGTCTGTGTGACTGCAGCAAAGCGACAATTAATAAGTTGACTCACTTTGGTGTAAAGAGTTCTTGAGGACGGGTGGACAGGGGACAGATCAGGGTAACAGCAGATAACCGATCAGCCCTGCTTCTCCCAACCACTTTGTGCTTTTCTCTCAGGTATAAATAAATATCAAAGAAAGCTAATCACAGAACTGCAGAAGAGTCGGGCAGGCCTAGAGCCCTGATGTCACGCAGAGTGGATACTACGAGCATTCCACGGTGGATTAGGCAATCACAATACCCTGAGCCATCTTGCTCAGAAAGATCATCTAGTCCATCTTTCCTATTAACTAATCCATTTTCTTATGATTAATTGCAGCTTAAAAAAAGAAAACTGGAAAAATTTTAAAAACCCTCTGCGTGTTCTCCAGCTGCAAGATAGCTTTCGCCATTGCCCACCAAACCACACTGCTGAGTACAGGCAGAGTAGAGCTGCAGCCTCCCTAAAGGCCAGGAAGATTAAACCTCTTGGGTCCAGACCTCAGTCTGGACTATCTCATAGGCAGCTTTTGTGCATCCTAAGGATGAGAATGTGGAATGGAGCCCATTGCAGATACAAGCAGTGCTATCTGTACAGTGCTCCCACCCTCTGCCAGCTTGGGGGAATGAAAAACAGCACCAGGAATCAAATCCAGACCTCCCACATGGTACTGCAGAGAGACCGATTCCTGGTGCCAACCCAGGCAATGTGAGTCCAGTGTGGGAATCCAAGAGCAGCTCCACAGCTCTGGCACAAGAAGCAAGCAGTGCCAGAAGCACCTGCCCTCTTCCAAACCAAGCACAAGAAACAGCCCCAGCAAGATGAAATATGAATTAATTCCATCACCTTTTCCCCCTGTAGGTTATGGTTTGGGGATCAGCTGCTTGTTCATAGGTTGATAGACTTTTTATACAGGGACAGTTGGTAATTCAAAATGAGGATAATACAAGTCAAACTGTCAGTTATTAGGTGGGGATGGCAGCTTGGGATTTTTGCCCCTGTTCTGTATTTTCCACCTCTCTGTGATCTCTTGCATGATGTTTTGGCATGTACAGGTGAAACGAAGAACTCAGCCAACAATGCTGGTATCCTGAGACCCTTGCCCAGAACAGGATGGCTGGGTGCTGCTGCTGATACCTTCCTTTGCTCAGCGATGGTCTCACTGGCACAGGGATCACAACAGGCACCAGGACTGACACAGGCTGAACTGGCTGGTGCAGCAGGTGTGCCAGCAGATCAGTGTCCAAGATCCCTGGGAAGAGGAGCTGTGGCTTTCACCATGTTTCCTTCCTTTTCTCTGCTGAGATCTGCCCCTGTGTAACAATGACTGAGCCAAGAGGAAGTTGAAGCAAATCTCAGCATCCCTGGGCTGTTTCCTGACTCTGCCCTCAACCTATTCCATCGTGTCCCAGCCCTCTGAGACCTCCACCCAGGACTGGGAGACAAGCTGGTGTGGTGAGGGACCAAAGAAAAGCAAGATATACGGAGGCGACAAGAGCTCTGCTGCTTTGGGGTGGCGTGGGTGAGCAGCTGAAAATTGCCCACACCCACACCTCCCCTCTTGCAGAGCACCCTGCACCCACGAACAAACTGCTGCTTGTGACAGAGCTGCAGCTGGGGCACACCAGGTCACCCGACAGAGCAGGGTGCTGTGTCCCTGCCCTGCTCCCCACGGCCTTGGGGTGTGGGACAGCCCCAGCACCCCATGAGCCGGGAGTGTTGCACACCCAGCCCTTCCTGCCTGCTCAAGGGTCAGCTCAGGTGGGATCAGCTGCCTCCATACACGGCTTGCAAAGCCTGAGGTAGCTGTGCTTGATGGTGGGGAAAGCAATGGTAGCGGACATCTCCTTTCGCCCATACTGGAGCTTGCAGAGAAGATGAGGAAAAGTCACAGGTAAAGGTAGCAGCCAGAGAGACTGGGCAGCAAAGAGTGAGGATGTGGGTCGGTGCTCCTGGCTCCCACGGCTGAGCATCAAAGCTTTAAGACCCCTCCCCAAGCCCCACCTGCCCTGCTCCACCTCTGCACGAGCCTGGCCGTGGCTCGGAAGGGCTGTGGCAGGGATGCGGCACCCGCTCGGGCCGGGTGCCCCCGGGCAGGGCTGGCGGCTGTGGCAGGCAGCGGGCAGACAGCTGGGCACCGCTCTCGAGGGGAGCAGGCAGCCTGGCCCCGCTGCCGACGGCTGCCGGCCTGGCCAGGCACCCGAGAAAACCTTCCCCTCTGCCGTCCGACGTGCCTGCAAAACCCAGAGAAGGGGGCAGAGGGGCAGGAACTCAGCCCACCCTCCCCTTTCCGTGCATCCCCCCCCACCCCGGCGTTTGTGTTTTTAGGGGTTCTCAGGGATAAGCGATGGCCGATGAAGGGGGCTACAATCCTCCACCACTTCGGTGCTGGGGTCCTGGGAAAATCCGGGAGCTGCGAGGCCTGAGAAATTCCTTCGGAAAACGGGGGAAAGGCTCCCACACGCCCTCCTCTCCGCGCAGGTAAACTTTCTACTCCCACTTGCGGCGAGGGAGGGAGAGCTCAAGCAGGGAGGATCCAGGCGCGGATACCCTGGGAAGCCTTCGATATTTATAGAAGCACAGCCAGAATATGTCAGGAAAGGTGGCTCTCAACCCCTTCACGCGGAGCCGCTCCTGGTTTTTAACAATAGGCCGACAAAACCCCCTCAGAAATGTGGCAAGGAGCTACTGGAAGGATGCAGGCAAAGGAGGTGGCTGGAAAGGTGCGCCCCCGCCTCGGCATGCTCGGGATGCATCAAGGGCTCAGAGTGCCTCAAGGCTCGCCCCACCCCGCAGTGGGGCTGGAGGATGACCCCCCCTTCTTCCTCCCTCTGCTGTGGGGTGCGCCTCCCGCTCCTCTTGCCGCCCCCCACCCACTGCCAGCCTTCCGGTCTGCAAGGGAGAGGCGGCTCGGGGGGAGCCCGGGCGGGGGGCTGGCGATGCGGGTAAGGGTGCTGGGGGTCCGCCCCGGGGGGGGCTGTGCGGCAGCTCACCCCTGCCCCCGCCTCTCCCGGCGTGGGGGCGCGCAGACCCACGCGTGACCGGCGAAGCGGCGCGGCGGGCACGGGCTGAGGCTTAAAATAACCCCGAGACGTTCAACACCTTGTGCCCGGCGCTCCCGCACCCCCCGGCTCCCTTTGTCTTGCCACCATCTTACGGAAAGACTCACATGTCACGTTACGGTCGGGATGCACCGGTATCTCTCGCGTATCTACAGCCGAGCGGCACGATAGCCATTTTGCATCCCTCCCGAGTGGGCTGGGGAAGGGGCTGCCGGCGCGGGGACGCGGGGTGCAAGGCGGGTGGATGGGGAGGGGGAAGGATGGGGCGAGGCGGAGAGGGGCCACGATGCCCGCTGATAGCACCAGGAGGACGGGGATAAATTAAAACACGTGAAGTTGCCTGAATACAGCGCCTCGTAGGTTCAGGCTAAGTCGCTTGACGTGCTTGGACTTAAAATAGCCCTCCACCTCCACGCAAGCAGGCGCACTCGCCCCGGCGCTGGGCGGGCTCCTGCCGCGGTGCCAGGGGCGGCCCCGGCCACTCCCCGGGCCCCGGCCCCGGCCCCCACGTTAGGCCGCTCACGATCGAGAGGCCGGCGTGGGGTTTCAGTAATGCACCACCCTCCTCGGCAACAAGCGGGTTTCTACGTCCTGTTGTTCCTGACCAGCTCTGCTTTCACATCTAAGCATGGCAAGGAGCCGCTGGACCAGTGAAAAGGAGGAGGCAATTTGCGGGTGGATGGAGGAAAATTATTTTCGTTTTCACCCCTTTCCAAAGCCGTGTTCCTCCTCCCGTGTCTCCCCCGACCCCACCTGCCGACCCCCCCAAAAAAAATCACGAGGGACTTTCCCCCAATTCGCAACGTGGTACCTAAGTCAAACCCTTTCGCCTTCTCTTCATGTCCTATTTGATGAGCCAAGAGGGAATCAACATGTCTAGTGAATGTTGGGGGTTTTTTTTCCCTCTATCTGCTTCTGAAAGCAGCATCTCTAAAACCTTTTGTTCTACCGTGAATGATCTTCCCTGGGCAAACCCGCGTACCAAAATGAGCTGCAAGCAAAACCACAGAAACAGGAATTTCCCTACCTTGGTTTGTAGAAGCAGAACCTCTAGACGGACAGATCAAGGGAGAGAGCATGTTGGGAATGTCCAGTCTCCTCTTCTTGCTTGCATATCCACATAAGAAGAATAAGGGTCGGGGGCAAACGTGGGGGAATGAGTTAAAAAACAATCCTTTTTGGCTGTAAAAAAAATAGAGGTTTCTTTGTGGCAATCTTGCGTCTTGAAGCGGTGCAAATTCAAAAGCTGGAGAGAATCACTTCAGAGGATATTCAGCGCGAGTGGTGAGGATCGTCAAATGCAGGTTCCAGAGTAAGCATTCCTTTCGCCTTTTTAATGATTATTCTTATAATTATTCTCTCTCTTTTTTTTTTCCTGGAGCCCTAGTGGAGGAGGTTGTGTTTAATGCAACTGGAGGTCGGTGCCGTTCTTCTGTGAAGCATGATTATCCTCAAAGCGTCCCCTTCCTGAAGGGAAAAATAAGCATCAATTTTGTATTAGAGGGATCTGAAGGGGATAGAAAACGCTCCCCAACAAAGACATTAATATATTGAGAAGAAAGGAAGGCAAAACGCATTTCCCAATAGTGCACACAAGCGGAATTTAAAAA
>VZRH01000009.1:241182-281769 GCA_013397555.1 Urocynchramus pylzowi | reverse complement strand
GAGCCGGGCCGGGCCGGGCCGAGCCGAGCCGCCGCAGCCCCGCGGGGACCGCCCGGGGCTCTCTGCGTCCGGCGCCCTCTCGGACCGCGACCCGCATGTTTGGAAGCAACCGAGAGTCGGAATGCTTAAAAAAAAAAATTGTATTAACAATAAGCATAAAATAGTAATAATGAGAAGAAAGGAACGGGCACCCAGCCAGCAGGCAGGCAGCAGAATTGGATCCGAACGAAAAGAAAGCAGTGAGAGCAGAGATAACGCTAATATCCAAATTGGATACTCCACAATTAAGCCCGGTGCTTTAATTGCTATTCTCAGAGCCCCTTGGAAGCTAAGAAACGTGAAATCAGCCTGAACAGAAAGGAACTCGTGTCTTCATCCTCATCCTGCCCTGCCCATGGATGCCTGTACCCTTACAGCCCATGGTGCTCTCAGCCTCACTGCGGCAGGGCAATCCACTCTGTGGTCACAGATCCATCCCTGTCCCCTCCTGTGCCACGGGTGGCCTGAGCAGAGCGTGCCCACCTACCCCTCCCAGCACCAGAGAATGGCCCTAGGGTAAGTCTTGCCCCCTACCAGGAAAAGCCAGAGTGGGTAACAAAGCAAACCCCTTCCAGGTGGAAGTGTCAAGTGCAGCCTTCAGGACCTGTAGTCACTCTAGGGTTGCAAACACCCACCCTGCCAATGTCTGAGTCTTGGTAGGAGATTAGGAAGAGCTCAGATGGTACTTGATGACACCCTAGAAATAAGAGCACTGAGGAAAGCCCTCCCCATGCTTCCCTGCCAGCTACACTTGTCCTGCAGGAAACCAGACCCCAGGCCGAAGATCGCGTGCTCTGCTTCAGTGCCGACGCAGGCTGCATTGTCCAGCCTTTGCATCCCTCTCACTGGAAGCACCCTCCAAGGAACACACAGTTGCATGGACCTACCTAGCATTCTCTATGTCCAGGAGCAGTGAGGAGGATGCTGCTCAAAAGACAGGCAAGGAGGGCTAGATCTCACAGTCCAAAGAATTGTGTTCCAGCAAGTAGATGAGCACTCAGTGCTGGACCTTTGTTGCAGGTATGTATTTGCAGGGCAAAACATGCATATGGCCAAGGCTTCTGAGGGAGGAAGGCCTCCTGAAAGAACCACAGCAGCTGTGGACTCTCTCTTAACCCCCAGGTCCTTTCTCAGTTTGCACCTCAGAATCCATCCACATGCTCCAAATAGAGTTTGCTGGTCTGTAGGGAAGGTTATGGACAGCGATGTGGCTGTAGCACTGTGTGAATATATATCAATATGCCATCTGGAGCTTGAATGAATTTCTGTTACCATGTGTAGTGTGTGTACAGTGATATTTTTTCATGTAGCTGCAGTGACCACAAGCAATACCAATCTGTGCTTGAGCTCTTAGACAAAAGCAGACACTAATATTTTCATTTTGACAGCCTGGATCTTCCTGAGGGTGCTGGTAAGGGCTGTTCTTCTGTAAGAAAGATTTTCCTAACATTTTTAGGCATGCTTTAAAAAGTGACTATGATATTTTGCATTCTAATTTCAGTAAAAATGGAAGACATATTAGCCAAAGCCTAAAGTAATCTGAAATTATCTCAGAACAGTTGGAGAAAAGAACTGTAGAGTGATACTTACATACAGAAGCTGCTAATAGCTGAAGAGATTAGTCATTTGACTTTGCCATTCCTTTCACTGATAATAGTGATACAGGAATAGCAGATATGATTTGGCCAAGGGATGTTTTTTCCTTTCTGTATGGCAAGAAGGGATAAACTATGACTCTGCAAGTCCTCCTGCATTCTTCTGGATGAAACAAGTGAACAAGGAGCTTGACAAAAAGAGCGGGAATGGTTTCCACCCAGCATATTACTTAGAAACACAAAATGGAGGGTTAAGAAGTATTTCTAGGAACAATTTCTGACAAGGGGCTGCAGTCATTTTAAGCAAGTTGGCAATATTTAAGGTTATAATCCTCTGTGATCTTAAGATGAAGGAATTCATCAATTGTTTTTCTTTATAAAACTACACAACTCCACAGTTACATGGTACATGAAAGCCTTGTTTACTTTTAAGGATGAGACTAGTTGCCTTTCTACTTGACAGATATCCATGCACATCTTACATAAACATTATACATATGTATATTTAGAATTCCTTCCTAAATAAATCATAAGGGCTACGTTCCCTATAGTGATTAGGGGCCTGAGTGTCCAACTCAATGATTTTTTTTTCAGACAAAATGGGTGCATTCCCCTTGACCAAAGAAATCAGGCTCAATTACAAGTTTGAAATCAGGCACATAAAAATGCCAGTTGCTTCAGAATTATCTTCTCCAGATTTTGCACAGCATCTAACCCCCAAATTATTTTTATATTAAGATGTAATAGTTATTGTAAATAATGTGTGTGGAGGTTGGCTCCAAATAAAAAATACTGCAAAATCTACAGCAGCACAGTACTGTGGCAGGGTTTACTCTCACTAGCTGGGGTAGGCTTTTATTTTTTCTCCAATCAACTAAGATGAATAAACTGCATAAAATGAAACAAATAGCATCTCCGATAGGAAACTGTTTTTCATACATCTCTTCAATTCAAAAACTCTTAAATGTTATTTGTAAGACAAATTGAGGGATTTATTTTAAACGGGTCCATGTTTACTATAAATTAAGGGCTGTATTATTTTTGTCCTGCCTAAGATAAAAGAATGTGAATGAAAGTTCTTATATCAAAAGCAAGCAGGGCTGGATGTGGCAGTGATGATGTTGGGGAGGATGCAATCCAGCAGAGCCATTTTGTCACAACAGAACAGCCTCTGCCACCACTGACAGGGACCAAAGGCCCTACAGTAGCTGTGACCCTTAGTAAATGCCCTGCTGACTTCATAAACTCAGAGCCTATTTCCAGGGCTCTAGACAAATGGGGTCTGCAGCTAAGGGAAAAGACTGCCAGTTCATAGGTCCTCTGTTCAAACACAGACACACTTGCATTAGTAGAAGAAAAGCCATGTCTGTGGAAAACAATTTCTTATAATCAATGAAATGGATCAATTGTTCTGGATAATTCACACCATAAAAAGGTTTATCATAGTAGTTCTCCTCTGGGTGTTTGCACATGGGCTGCAGAGCATGGTAACCACGAGTCCAGCTGCTTTTACACGGTGCTCTGTGCCCTGCTCTACTCAGCCAGTCTGATTATAAAGTGGCTGAATATGTCTATGCCCTTTTCCTGGTGTTTAGATACCAGGCCTATGTCAGTTTTGGAAGATCACCATAACACTGGCCATACAGGTCCACAAACAAGGATGCCATGTCATGATGCATAAAGAATAGCATGGAAGAAATTTTATCAGCTAATTAAAGGGAAAGCAAATGAAGAAACAAGCATACAAACCTTACAGTGGCACAACCACCCGGCTGAAGGACTCAGCTAAATTTTCATGCTAAATTTTGGCATGAAACCTGTTTTCCTTTCTTTTGCACATGGTTCAGGACCAAGAGATACTAGAGCAAGATTGAGCCAGAAGCCACTGGGTGGGGAGATCTCATCAGTCTTTTACAAGGACACCTGGGCACAAGGAGACTGATCAGGTCATTTGCTACTCAGAGGACACTCATCCTACCAGCAGCCCAGCAGAAGGGAATTGTGAACACTGCTGCAGTTGCTTTGAAGTGTTACACATGTTGTCTCAGCTGTCATACCAGGACACTTAGCTGAGCTCTCATCATTTTACATTGCAATAGTTGCAGCATCCCCTGCTGTCTCTGCCATGGTCACTCTGCCCCAGAAATCCTAACAACTAGCAGACTGGTTTTTTGTCATGCAGAATCAAAAACAATGTGAAGTAGATAAAGGAGAAATCGCTTTCTCTGTGTCTCTATAGATTTGTTTTATTCTTTTGAGTATGGAATGTCAGGCTCACTGAAATTGGTTTTCCTAGATGGTCATTTATGTATGAAATACAGGCACATTAAACTAAGAAACTGTGGAGTTTGTACTTTCCAATGGAAATGTGTTATTTTTGAACTGCAGAAGTACAGACAGGATTTCAAACTGACACTGTCACTTTTCTAAGATGATACATGGCTCTTCTACCTATAGCACACCCAGACTGAAGAACCTATCTGTCAAAAGGCACATCTATCTAATAATAAATAGTAATTATCATCAAATGCTGTACTGTATTTCATCAAAGCATGGTACCAACATCAGCCATAGATGCCATTCCTTTTACCCTGCCATTCAGAAGCAGAAAGGAAAGGCTGAAGCATTCCCTGCCTTGCATCACTCTGAGGAAGATGCCTTTCTTCTCCACCTCTGGGGTGCAAAGATCATTCCAGTGGCTGGAGATTTTGTCCCATCTCACTGGTCTTAACAAGATACAGTCTCCTGACACACTTAATGAATGGGAAACCACAACCCTCCCGGCAGTCATCTCCATCCTGTTCCAACCCTAACAAGACAAACAGATTATCTGGGGTTTTTTCTAAAATCACCTTTCTGGTTGATGAAAATCTTACTGGTTCTCTCCAGATTCAAGTGATGACTCTCTTCACTGGAAGAGCTGCAAAATGGATTAGGCAGATTGCCTTCACGGTTTAAAGGAAACTGAAAAACCGCTTTCAGTAAAAGATAAGTGTGGCTTTTGCCAGCTTATCGTGATGAAAAGCTAAAGAGTTTCTTCAGGAAAGTACCTGCTTTCACCTATTCTCCATACAGGGCATACAGCAGCCAGAAAAATCACCCTTATGTCTGAAAGCTGTCTTTAATGTTCTAGCAGATGATCCATCAGAGCATTCAAAACTAAATTAAAATCCCAAGAAGGAATAGGGGATTTAATTCTAGGATTAAGCTTTGAAGTTGCTCCCAGGAAATAAATTATTATTGGATGAGAACCAACACACCAATTATCTAGTTTACTGCTCATGCTACTGAGAGCTGCTGCAAGCACCCTCAGGGATCCGCTTTACCTAGATGGTCTCATCTTTAACACAATATCCATATAAAGGCAAGAGCTCAACTACTCACATGCCAAGAAACTTCCCAGCCCCCAGTTATAAAAGGGAAACTGCCCACTACAAATATACAGGGCAATAAGTTTTCAGTCACTTAAGTTCCCTGGCTTTCACCTTTTAACTTGCTTTGTTGTAGATAATAGAATAGTTAATAACGTGCCACTTCTTTGCTCCGTGTGTTACAGTTGGGTCAAAGTTCAGATAGCACAGTATTGGTGCTATCATAAATAAGCACATTTATTTTTCTTACCCAGAAGGCCTATGTGCTAGTGAAGTGGCTAGTAAGCCCTACTCCATTTCAATGGCCTCTAGACAAAACAATGGGACATTTCTAGTTTTTTACTTGCTATTCCACAGATTTCTTAAGGCTACCCAGAATACCTCAACTTTACTTATGCAGCTTCAAATCCTTAATATTTGTTCAATGGGACATTGCTAAAACATGTACCACCTCCTATGAAAAGAATAAGTAAAGTTAAATAGCTCCAAGACTGATAAAAGTGTCTGGAGCAAAAAAGAGTACAGAAAGACATAAGAGCTGATATTTCACTCAAACTAAATGGTACCAGTTAATCAGTGCTATTATAAACTCACTTGGAACATTAAGTTACTGCAGGTAAAAAAATAAATCCTTCACTCTTAAAAATACACGTGTCACCATTGAGGCCAAATCTAACAGCAGCAGTATCCACAAATATTTGGTTTTCTCCTAAAGGATGCATTTTTTGTTTAAACACCTTATGACATAAAAATACTGTCACCAAAGCATCACTACCATTTTCCTCCCAAACACATGGTTCCTATCTTTTCTCCACAGATTCTTTCCAGTCCTTTACACAGGGAAACAATGTACGCAAAGCAAAGACAAAACCCCACCCACCTCCTATGCCCTCCTTCACCTGCTCTGTCAGAACTTTTGATACCATTTATTACACACAAGAACATATGGAGAGTATATCCAGAAAAGGGATTCACTTTAATGTCAATGTGGCAAAGAGGAGGCACTGGTTAGTGTCACCAGCTCGGCTCCCTGTCGGCACAGTTCTGAAAATCCCTTAGTTCGTGACATCCCAACAGACCCTGCTTTTGTTCAGGAGAAGTTCAGGGTTGATAACAGCACCAAGTCTCTCTCTGTTAATCTCATTTCTCCTTCAGGTGAAGCAGATGGTATTACAAATAACTCACCAAGAGGGTGCAGGGGAAGAAATGGTAGAGAAGGAAAATATTATTTATACTGTCAAGGATTCTGGAAAAGGAGCAGCATGACGTTAGAAAAGCAGATCACTTTTCTAACACAGAAATATGGGCCTGAAAGCCTTCCTTGAAACAGAAGTAGGAATGATTTCACCAGCAAGCCAAGAGCCTGTGAGCTGGAAATGTTATCACTGGGTTTTAGTTAGGCACTCACTACAGCATTTATTGTACATTTGCATTGACCATCTAATTTAAGACAAATGTTTTCTTTAGACACACTTTAAAGGGAAAAATCAGTTCTGTTAGCATGCAGCTGTGGTCCCCCAAGATAGCTCTTTGCCCGGGGCAAACAGAAGAGAGATGTTAACGAGCTTAAAAGTAGCTCTGAAAATCGCTGTCCATGGTCAGTTGAGAGCCAGCAGCATTAGAGTCACCTGCTCCTCTACCCATTTATTTAGTAGTCTCATTAATTCAAAAGATGGAAAAGCATATGCTAAGCCTGAATATTCACAGTCCTGGGAGAGAATATCTACCTACAGCAACTGAGGTTATCCTGCTGCTCCATCACCACCACACCTTCCTGATAAAATGAGACCTACCCTTGGCAAATTACTTTATGCAAATGGAGATAGATTTCTTGTGCTTGAGCTGTTTCCAAGTGAGCCAGCTGACTCAATAATTCAGCCCTCTGGCTGGAAGAAACATTAAGATTTCTGTCAGATTACTCTATATTCTAAAGAAAACTGCCACCTTCTTTTCTCCTTTTCTTAGACATCTAGGAAGAGGCAATAAGCAAAAGACCTCTAGTACACTTCAGATGCATCTTTTAATCTACCATCAAATTGAAATGGAGGCATCTGTCTCAACAGCTTTGAAGCCCAGCAGCCCATTTTTGCTCTCATGTTAGGTCTGACCCAAACTCAAACCTCAGCATTTTAATGGCACACACTATTCACAAAATGTCTCATGCCCTGACTTTTTTTGTTTGGTTTGTTTGGGGTTTTTTTCATACATCAGGTATGAAACCTGACCCCAAGACCAAGCCTTACTCAAATCTAAGTTCTCTTTCACCTTCACAGTGATTATGAACTCAGAGCCAGGGTTATCTTCAGCTGACCAGCCTCCATCCTCCAGCAAGTCTGGAAGCATGTCCTCTACCTGCCACGTTACTTCCAGGATTCAAGAGTTGATTGTGTTTCTATGCCCTGGCAGTGGGAAAATGTAAAATATGGACCCTTGCTGTGCATGGGCTAGGCCTTTTCCTCACTCCTTATTAAGCACCAAATTCAGAAAAGCACACGATGTTCTGTCCCTCTTCCCTCGTCATCTTGAGAAAATGTCCACCTAGAGCTTTGGCCACACCCTGGCAGCTTTCCCAGTCCAAGGACAGAGGCTGGGCATTACAACAAGGCAACATTTGTTGGAAGGACACTTAAAGCAGCTCACAGTGAAAATTTTGGCTTCCTCTGGCCCTTGTAGATAGGTTTGCCTGAGTAGAGGGAAATCTGTGACTGTATTCTGTGGGATTACAACAAGGCCATTTGTCATTTGTTGTGCCCTTTAAGTGCAAGTACATTAAACTCCTGTGGAGTTATGGCTTGTTCCCCAGGCAAAAGTGCAGCTGGACATCTCTGCTCCAGCCCCTGTGCCAGTCAGGAGTCAGAGCCCTGGGCTTGATGTGCTGACAACGAGGGAACCTGCAGGCTGTGGTGCCCTTGTTGGTCATGTTCTTATCCTAGGCCAAGAACCTTCATGCTACCTGAAGGAATTGTACATTTTTTGTCATAAACTGACTGGTGTCTGCTGCATGACTCAACCTTCTTAGGTCCCCATCTTTTACTTAACAGGTTTTTTGTTGTAGCCCAGCCTCTGCAGAGAACAGAACACTGTCTGTCTCAGTGTCACAGACAACAAAGGGACAGTCCACAACCTTATGAAGTAAAAACACAGGGAAGAGGGGTATCACTAATGCCACTTTTCCCAGATATTTTCATCTTCAAAAACATTAGAGAGGGTCTGTATCTCAGTTATATTGTTCCTTGTGACAGTTCAGGGGATGCAGAGAGAAGAGAGATGCTGGGAGAGGGTAATGAAGAGACCAGTATTTGGCAAAACTATGACTTTATGTCAGGGGTCATTTAGGTGTCATATTAGGAAAAGGTTTTTCACCCAGAGGGTGACTGGGCACTGCAACAGGCTCCCCAGGGAAGTGGTGGCAGCACCAAAGCTGACAGAGTTCAAGAAGTGTTTGGACAATACTTTCAGGCAGATGGTGTGACTCCTGGGGTGTCCTGTGGAGGGCCAGGAGTTGGACTTGATGGTCCCTGTGGGTCCCTTCCAAATCAGCTGATTGTGTGTTTCTATAACTAGTCAATTCTAACTGTGAATTACATTCACTTCCTTTCTGCCATGGACATTTATATTACCAAAAGAGACCTTTACCTACCAGGAGTCACCCAATACTGATGATGTGGTTGGGCTGAGCAAAGGTAGGTTTGACCTCAGCAAATCCAGTGTTGATGAAATGGCTCCTTGTCGGCCTCACTGTCTTGTGGTGTCCAGAGCAGGGTACAAAAATGTCAACAAACCCTGGGATGCTGTTAGAGGTGACTGACTGAACATGCACATTATGACAAGTCAACAGGACCTAAAGGCATAGTGCAGTGTCCATGATGGCCAGAAATAGCCAGAAAGAGATGCAAGAATTAGGATATGCTGCATCATTTGGAATGCAGGTTGGTGGCTATGTGCTAGAAAAGTTATTGTCCACAGGCAGAAAAAAGCCTCACCTGGCCATGACGACAAAGAGAACTTCTGACTATGTAGGCATCCAACACACACCCAACATTGCCTGCATTAATGCCCATAGAGAAGGTCAAACATCCTATTCAACCATTCATTAGTCCCTATGTTAGAATGGCATAGGATTCCTTTTTCTTCATTTGGTGAGCTATCACCTCAGGCTGACAATTTTTAGAGCCATGGGCCCAGCAACTGGAGAATTTGTTTGACTAAAACTGTTAGTACTCCCTTTGGGACACTACAAGGTGTGCAATGAGATGGGGCACATCAAGATGGGATTAAAAGTGAGCACCATGACAGTGCTTCCCCCTTCTGTGACAGCCTCAGTGATGAACTGAGGCTGCTATCCATCAACAGAAGCTGATAGCTGTCCCACTGCAGCTTAAAGGCTGCATGATGGCAGTCTTGGATGTGTGCAAATTCACAGCACAGCAACTCAGAAGATCTTCACCTGTATACAAGCACCTGTACCTGCTGCTGCTGTCCTTAGCAGATGCAGAGAAGATCATGAACCCGTGGAGTATTGGTCCATGTCTCCCAGAACTGATGGTTTACAGCACAGAAGCAGGAATCGAGGTCAGTCACTTGCAGCTGGGGAAAAAAAAAATTTAATAGTGCCTCAAAAAAACGAGGGGGGCAGAATTGCTTTTTCTCTCTGCCCAGATATACTGGGTCCCAGAGTTGAGAATAAACAGGATTCTGGAAAAGGCATTGGTCCCAGCCTAGGTCCCCACCAGAAGAAAAGCCAGCAGCTCATATCATAGAATCCCTGACAAAAAACATGCAATAGGATAAGATGACTGGGGCTGGGTGCAGGCATCCAGGTAACATGAAGTTAACAGCTGAGTCCAACCTATTCTCTGTTCCTCAGGCGATTCCCACTGTCTCCCTCAAAGAGAGAGGGTCTTTATTCCCCAAAGATGCAAACTGAGAATTTTTCCTTTCTGATAATACTAAAAAAAAGACTAGGGGACCATAACAGCTGCAGAGAAGTCTGACTTCAACTGTCATTATTCCAAACATGTAAATCTTTAAGGAAGAAGTGAGGAGGACTGTGCAAGTGGCTGCAGGAATCCCCATCTGAAATGGCCATACTTGGTAGAGGACACTAGACACAAGTGGACAGTTCTGGTCATCTGATGCTGAAGGCAGGCTAGTATTGAGCAGATCTCCACCACAAAGCATAACACTGTTTCAAAACCCAGTGATCTGAAAGGACAGCTTACCCAAGAGGCACTGGTGCACTTGAACATGGTGCTGACATGGAGCAGAGTTAGGTATCTCCTGACTGGTAAGGCAATGAGTAGGGAAACTGGTTATGATCATCTGCTTCTACAGTAATCCAGGAAACAAGTCCTTAGGCACACTAGCTGTAAATAAACCAGCTCACAAAAAATAAACCAAGCTGTATGGTTTCTTTGCTTAATGGAAACAGCATGATGAGATCACTGATGCTGGCTAACTTACTGGGACACAGAAGAACAATACTAGGCTGATGACAGCCCAACCTCCCAAACTGTCACCAGGATCTGTATTATTCTTCTCTACCAGTAGCTCTACTGCATAGAACTGAAATAACTAATCACACAATCTCAGGTTGTAATGATAGGCCCCAAGCTGTATGATAGAAAGATTCTTGCATGTGTACAGACAATAAATGCCTCCTGGAGTTACTGCTCAAAAGACCATTTTCAGAGTCTTCATTAGAAAGGACTGTCTCCTTAAAAATCTTCTCTTTCTTCTGAGGTCTGACAGAGTTCTGCTTGGTGCCTCTGTGAGATGCAATGAAAGAAGTATAATTTCCTTTGAGAGGGTGAATAAAAATAACTGGTTTTGGTATTAACTACATATCTGACTGTCATTGCATCTGTGACATTTTTGTTTCCGAGTTTCTCTTGGTGGCTGCAAAGTTTGGGAACTGCAGAGGTGCTGTATTGGCCTGAAGCCTGTGTGCATCTTACAGCACAGGGACAAAGCAACAGCAGCCCCTCATCACCAACCAGGCAATCATAGGATCACAGGATAATTCAGGCTGGGAGGGGCCTTAGGAGGCTGTAGTCCAATCTGCTGCTCAAAACAGGGTCACTTGGGAGACCAGAACAGGTTGCTTAGGTCCTTAACCAGATGAGTCTTGAAAATATCCGGGGATGAAGACTTCACAGCCTCTCTGGGCAATCTGTCCCACTGCCTTTCTGTCCTCAGTCAATTCCTGCAGAAGCATGGAAGTATGCTCCACAGGGTCTTTGAGCCCAAAATTCTGAGAAAGACCATGTTGTCTGGACAGACCAGCATGCCTTCACAAGGGCATGAGGAGGCCTGCTCCACAATCCCCACACACTCACGTTCCATGAATCTGTTCAAAACCCTGGTTGGTACCAAGACAGGGTGCCCATCCTCCTCGTCACCTGCTCTGCCCACATCCCTGTACAGCATCAAGATGCTCACCAGCTCCCTATCTCCACCATGGTTATTGTATCCACCCTTGTCTCCCATCTCCCCCTTCTCCTCCCAGTGAGTATTCACCAAAGCCTCCCCTCCTTGGATATTGCATCTGAATGGTGACAACAGGGTTGCCAAGCAACGTGAATCCTCCAAGCAACCAACCATGGCAGATCGCAGCAACCCGTTGCAAACCCACTTCAAAGCTTATGGACCTGACACCATTTTGTCTCTTAGCATCTCTTCCATCCAGCCATAGCTCAGTTCCACTCAGATCCATCCTCTTCTCTTCCCTCATCAACCAACAGCACCATCCCAGGCACTCCTGCCATTTCCAGCCTAAATTATCATTCTATGCAACATACTAAAGGTCAGCTCCCCCTCAACAGACCAAGACAAATGATTCAAGTGCCCACTACCTGCCTTCAGTCCTCCTTCCACTCCACAGGACTGTTGGAACACACAGAGTATTTCCTTCAGGCTCACCCCAATCTTTCAAATTAAGCAAAATGTTTTTATCTGCCTTTGGAAACACACCTTGTTCTTGCAGGCCTTCAGCAGATGCAGTGATGTGATCACCCTGGGGAGGACGGTGGTTCAGCCAGCCACCAGAGCCACAGGGCAGGCAGACCCCAGCTGGCCACTTTTGGAACAAACTCCTTAGGGGCTGTAAACCACAATGGCAGGAGACAAACACACAGCAGCAAGATCCAGAAATAACTAATTGCTGCTCTTTATTCTGTCTTTCTGCTTTTCTTCAGGTTCCAGTCACAGCACCTCCTGGGACCAGCACCAGTGGATCCCAAACACCAAATCCCTTGTCTCACAACCGCATAACTTCCTGTACAAGGGAGATGGAGGCAGAAGGTCATTTCTCTGCTTCACTCTCCTGGAGTTTTTAAGCAGATACTGTGAGCAAATGAGAGGCAATAAACTCTTGGAAGGCACTCATGGCACTCAGGAAAAATTGAAGGCTTGGCCTTACCGTCTGCAATCAGCTGAGTTTGGAGGGGGTGGAGATTTCAGGATGAGCCAACTGCTGTCTTCACTCAGCACAGATGAGAAAGAGGCTCCCCAGGCTGCCTTGGGCAATCTCAGAAGTCACCCCAGGAGAAGGCTGAGCTCAGGGGCCTGCGTGCTGGCACCATCAGCCTGGGATGTGTGGCCGTACGAGGGCAGCCATAATAGCTAAAGGGCACACTGATTTTACCAGGTGTATCACCATTAGGGGCTGGCACACCTCCATGGTTTGCTCCAAGTTGACCATCTAGGGACAGAAGACTCAGTGGCCTTTCTTTCCAATGCACATTGCCTTTCGTCCTGAGAGTCTTGGAGAAGGATGTTGGTTTCCAAATTGATAGGTTTGACAGGGCATGTCTACGCTGCTCCATGATACACTGACATTAGAAAATCCTAATTGTGGCATATAATGATGCCATTAATCAGCCCATGTGCACTAGTTTGCTGATAGGAATTCTGGATTTGGTCTGTCCAGACCTAGGTTACATATATCCACCTCCATCTTCATTGGCTGTACAGCCATGCCCTTGTAAAGATGTATTTTAACCAAAGCTAACTGAAAAGGGTTCAGATTAAGTAAATCAATCCTCCCACATAAAGAGGCTGCATAGACTTAATTAAATTGATAACTGGGCCAACCTGAACTAAACTAGTGCAAATTTGGGTATAGACAAGGCTTTATTTTTCTTACTAAAATCATTAACTAATCCAAGCTTTAATTGGCATTAACTGCATGGTAACAAAAGTGAATACTCAGTCCAGTCTTCTAGTGTCTCTGTCTCCATCTGGCCCCAAATACAACACTTGCAAGAGCTGGACACGATCCTGAACATGCCCTCAGAATCAGTATTTATTGTGTTCTTACCTGAAGCCCAAAAGACTCAGTAAAATCGCTGCTTCCCCCATAAAAATTACTTTATGGAAGCATCTAT
Organism: Urocynchramus pylzowi; assembly: GCA_013397555.1. Taxonomy (NCBI): domain Eukaryota; kingdom Metazoa; phylum Chordata; class Aves; order Passeriformes; family Fringillidae; genus Urocynchramus; species Urocynchramus pylzowi. Next base: position 268,377 of record VZRH01000009.1, on the reverse strand, counting down.
ACAACCATTCCTCATGGAGGAATCTGAACAAGTCTTGCTCTTACAGAGAAGCTATAATTTCTGAAGAAGCAGCAGTTAACCAAATAATTCTGTTCCAGCATCTCATCTATGGACCCTGTATAAGGATGATGGTATTATCCTATTTTTCTTTCTCAGCTAGTTAATAGGAAATCCCCTTTCAAAGGCAATTTCCATTTTAAATCACCCACATTAAGAGAGACATGTTTAATACCAATAAATCCGCTTTCTTAAAAGAGACATAGAAGCCAGGCTCATCGGCTGACTAAATCCTCTCCCCCCACCCCCATTCCTGCCTTGCAATCTGTAGATCTTGCAGAAGGGTGATCTAAGACAGCTGTAGTTAGCTAGCTACACTTCTGAGCACTAAGCTGCTCCTCGCTTTGTATTCACTCTGTGCCAAACCAAGGTCACAGGGACACGAGGAGCTAAAGTGGGAGTTGCAGCCGGAGATGCTTGGAGGCTGGGTTTCCACACACCTCCCATGGGAGCCTCTCCCTACATCAGTCTCCCACTACAAGTCAGTGTGGGGTGAGAGCTATCTAAAGCCTCTGCAGATGAAATTATTTTTTCTCCTAAAAGCTTTTAGTGGCACACCGAGGAGAACCAGCCACCAATTCCCAGAGGGATCACGATGCTCAAAACACATGCCCTGAGGGTCCTCCTCATCTATGGGGACCCTACTCTATCTTCACCAGTGCTTCTCCTATCCAGAGGGATTTCTAGGCTAATTGCTCTAGCAGACAGTTGTACCACACCTTTGGCAGAGAAGCTGGTGGCAGCCTTTCCAGGTCTTTTGTGTGCCTAAAGCAGCAGCCAGCAGTGTGGGCAATGCTAAGGCAATATTCCATCAGAAGCCAGAGAATGGTGACTTCAAAGGACCCCCACAAGATCAGGGCTGCAGTGGCATAGGTATCTCGCTTGTCTGACAGGAAGAGACAAAGCTGAATGAAGTCCCTGTTGCTTCCCCCTGCTGTGGCAAGTATAAGGAGCAAAAATTACAAAGTAAGATAAGGCTTAAGAGGGAAAAAAGTAAAACCAAGGCACAGCAGAAAACCTTGGTCTGGCTGCTCTTAGTGCTGCCAAGTACTGCCCCAAAGCCACCCATGTGATTTTACCCTGCCTCATCATGCAGCTCCCATAGCCAGACCTTCTGCTGGCAGGTGTAATGCTGTGTCCCTGCAATGGCCTCTCATGGGAGACAGCTCCCTTCACTGCAACAGTGGGAATCCCAAAAATTACTCTGAAACCTTCTGTCTGAAGCAGACATAATTCATCGTGTGTTTTCCCAGTTGGAAGTCTGAACTATTTATTTGGCAAAACAATCCTTGTTTGTTTGATAGCAAAGGGGTGCATTTGCTCTGCATACATCCCTGTTGCCCCACCAAATACACAGGCTGCAGCTCTGCAAGCACCCCTAGAGGTGGTGTAGTCATGCAGGGGCGTGCCAAAAACAGCATCACCATCAGCAAGTGCCTACCTGTGTGCCTGTGTGAAGTAGGGCCCCTCAGAGTGGTGGGACTGAGCCCAGTGACTGAGGAGGGCCCCTCAGCAATGGCCCAACCCTGCAGCAGGACCCTTACAATCAGATCCTTCCTTTCCAGGACCACTGCTCCAACAAAGCCTTGGTTGATAAAGAAACCTTTCAAAAAGAAGTTTATTTCTTTAAGGAGCACAAAGGTCAGAACAGAAGACTCTTGTTTCATGCTTTATTGTTCAAAGAACCTCGCCCTCATTTTGCTCCATGAGTCTGTGGCTGACTGGGCACTGCTAAGCAGCAAGGACAGTTCTTCCACTGTGGGAAACTGCCCTGCCTTTACTGGAGCAGGAAGCCATCCTCCTCCTCCTCCTCCTCTTCCTCCCTCGCAGCACTCTTTCCAGTCTAGATAGCATGGATAATTATATCTGTTTCTATGCTCTGCTTAACCAAAATGGTGTTTCTTAAACAATTCCATAAACATAGACAAGAGCACTTTGCTTTAAACCTCGTACTTATTTTCCACCTGATAATAATATCCATTTCTTGACCTAAGTGCATAAATATTTAAAAAATTACTTAATCCTGTAATCGATGGAGAGAAAGAGGAAGGGCAAAAATATGAGTTGGGGGAGCTTCATGGCTTTCTGCTCTGCAACTTGTCATAATTGGTCATAGCAGTTAGGTTACATTACAACACAAGACCAATGAATGATATGTAGATCAGGGTAAAGCATACAAAGATTAATATAAATTTTATGCAACAGCTTGCTTAAATAATGCTTCTAGGGGAAAATAAGTTAAGAAAACAGTGGGAGGGAGAGCACATAATCATCGTTTTCTGTTATTCCAAGACAATTTTAACCTGTTCAGTGGACAAAACTTCTTGCTTGACCAAAATAATTTTGCTTTAAAAAGATGAATTAGTACCATAAGTAACTTCTGCCGTGCCCCAGGGTGGAGTTAGGTGCATGCTAGAATGTTCCTATCTGTCTGTATCTGCATTGAACTGTTAAGCAGATGCTCACTGAGGAGAAAATAGACTGCAATAAACTGGCACTGACACAGATCTGAATCGCTGGAACTGCTATAGAGATAAAATTCATTTAAGAAATGTGGTTTCCATTTCCATTTTCCTTTAATAAAAAGCTATTGAAACATTAAAAATATCTACTATTTCAAGCAGCATACTATGCACATAAGTAAGAGAAGAAACAGACTTCATTTTATTATGCAAAATGTAATACAGCCTGATACTGCACCTCATGGAAGAGCCAAATTAAAGTCCTTTTTCAGAGCAAAGAACAAATCCTGCTCTCGTTTACAGAGCTGACCAACAGTTAAGGTCTGGTCCATTTTCAAGGCCATAGTCCATGTATGAGGACACACCACAGATCCCAGTAGGAGAACTGCACAAGGGAAAGAAGAGAGCATACAGTGCAACACATCCAAGTGGAGATCTCTAGCTATGCTGACAGTGGACTGCCCTTCCTCCCCTGATCAATCTCCTCTTTGGTCTTACTCTCAGTGCTCTCTCCCAGTCACTATGCAGTGTGAGCCAATACACACTCGTTACATTAGCACTGCTCTTCCCAGAATGGGGCAAAACCCTAAAACAGGTGATTCTTTGATCTTCATGCAAATCCTCCCTAAGTTCTGCCCAGGCTGCTTCAACAGCATGTAATAAGCTCCTATCCTGTGCAATGAGTAGTCATGACAAAACCCCAAAATTACACAGATAAATCATTGTCTCCTCTCATGATACCAAGAACAGTAATTATTCTGCCAAATTAACCTGCCTCCAAATCAAGCCTTTGGTCTTGCACTCCAGGAAGATTTAAGAGTAGGAATCTGAAGTACTCTTAGTACTCAGATGAGATCAGAAGCAGGAGTGGAAAGCTATAATGGAGAACTATATGCCCCCCCCTTGCCCCTGTGCAAGCCAAGCTGACAGCTCCAGAGCTGGTGGTTAAGTTGTCACACCAGCCTGCCAGAGATCTGTGAAACCTGAACAGATACAGCACCCTAAATGCTTGTCATTATGTACCAAAAAGTAACATTGCCATGCTAAGCTAATAGATGATCAGGTCTTCTTTAACCATGAGACCAAAGATCGTCATGGACACTATAAATTGCTGCATAATTTCAACTCTGAAGAAAAACCTGAAGTGTTTTAAATACTGTTTTTACTGGCTATGACCCCCCCACATTCCACCTTGTCTATTTCTCCTAGGAAACATTAGCATCACAGTGCCCAAGTCCCATCTCTTTCTGGTCCCTTGTATTCACTGCCTTGCACCACTTGTTGTAGGAGAAACATGGTCCAAGGTGAAACATCATCTTTGTTGCTGCAGAAGGTTTCTAGGACACTAGCAGAGTATGGCAACCCAGAATAAGCAAGAACATCAAGATTGCCAGAAAATTAGCACAAGGCTCATAACTATACTGAGTTTTTGGTCTCTAGGAAGAAGCTAGGCAGCCATTTCATTATAGCCACACTTTGAATGCTCTTGCAGTAGCATAAGGAAAGCCAAAAAAGTAGCAGTGCTCTTTTCAATGATGCCTTGAAAAGTATTTGTGATGGAGAAGAGGAAAGTGCCACATTTGGGGGTGGTTCCTGATACGAGACCCTTTAGGTTCTCAGGGAGCAGAAGGGGCAGGCTACTCCACAAGGAAAAGCGAGAAAAGATGGGCACTGCAGGACCACACCATCACCAACACAGGCACAGCACCTGAGCAAAGCCAGTAAGCAGTCACCTTACAACCACAAATCAAGTCCAAGGTCAGTCCAGGAAACACAAGAAGATTCATCAAAGCTGTGCTGCTCACTGCACAGCTCAGGCTCAGAGCAAGGCTGAGGCCAGAAGGCATCCCCAGGCCAAGGAGCAGCGTGGGTCAATGGGTGGGGGTTCCAGGTGAGGCATGCATGGCAACTGCAGCCCACCAGAGCAGTGGGGCTCAGCAGCAGCTCGCAATACTCAGTTTCCCATGTCAGGGCCATGAGTCAGCTTCCATGGCTGCTGCTCCAAGTTTTTCACCTAGCAACAAGACAGACGGATGGATGGGGGGGTGTTAGGAGAGATGTTGAAGTAAAATGAGATGAAAAAGACAGAAACTAAATTGTCAGGGAGATTAAGAGAAAGATGCGGTGCCTGAAGCTACTTGAGCTTCTAAAGGACAAAGTTCGTGGGTAGCAGAGTCCCTTCTGCACTTCAGCCTTCCTGAGAAAGCATGAACACCCCTCATGGGGTAAGGGACACATGCAGCTCCCTCTTGAGCCACACTGCAAATCTGTGGGCTCCTGTGCTTTGATCTGCATGTCAAAAGCTCTGCACCAGCTCATCTGTGACCAAAGGCTTTGTAATTTGCAGTGCATGAGCTTACCCTGATTCTGCTTCTCACCATGCAGCACAAAGTGCTCTGTCAAGGGGTAGCCACAAGGCAGTTCTCACCATGCCCACTGAGGAATGGCAAGTGAGCACTTCCATAGCTGATTTACAGCTGGTTGAACTGAAGCCACTGGGAGGGTTGGAAGGCATGATACCAAGAGCTGCCATGGGGATGGACCCCACCCCAGAGGGCCAGAGCCCTGTACCCTCCCCTAGGACACACTATGCTGCAGCCTTTCCTGCCGGTGGCAGGCTTAGGATCAGGGAGAATAGCCAGGCTGCTGCACCACCTCTTCCCAGAGGAGAGGGTGCTCTCAGAGACTTGAGGGTCAGCACTAGGGAAGGCTGTGCCTCCTCAAGCTCTAAAAAAAGGACTTTGTTCCCGCTCAGCAATTTTTTCCCATCTGGGCTAAATCCACTCTTAGAAAGAGATAGCTCTATCTCCAGGGAAACAGGCTCTCTGTGCTCACAGGGACGCAGCCAGCTCCCCCTCTCCCTTTGCTATGGGGTCACTCGGCAGCGAGGCCAAGGCACCGTGGGGCATCAGGCTCACAGGGCCACCCCAGGTCTGGAGCTCTGAGAGCACAGGGTGTTCCAAGGCAACATGTGCTGGCCTCTGCGCTGGACCACAGCACCTTTGTGAGCTTGCCCAGCTCTGGAGAGCTCACACAGAAGTGATTACAGAGATTGACCGCGCTCAGAAGTCTCTCATTACTGAGAGTGACTCGTGCAGTCTGCTTTGAATCTTCTTATTTGCCCAAAATAGTTTCATGCTCTCAGCACCAGTTTCCTTTGCAAAATCATTCACTGCCCTCCTTCCCACCACAGAGAGCCAGACGTCCTGCCCAGAGCGAGAAGTCCTCCCCAGCTGCACTACACCATCCCTGTCCCCCCTCATAATCACCCTCCCATCCTCTCCCCTTCTGGGTACTGCAAGTCCATGGGACACTTTGGGCAAGCTGGGGAGCCAAAACAGCTCACAGGGAGTCAGGGTGACATGACAAGAGCAGAGCTCATTGCAGAGCCCCACAGATCCCTTTTCCAGTTAGCTCAGCCCAGTTATCACCTCCTCCCCGTGCCTGCCTAATCTCTCAGAAAACAATTCCTGTCATGGTGGAGGAAGGTTTCACCTAGCAGTTTTTGGTTTTCCTCTCTCTCGGATCAACCCTCAAATCTGAGACCCAAGGAAATTACCCCAGCAGTTACATTTTGGGGATCTGAGAAAACTGTTGCACTAGCATGTGAGCTAGAAAGGAAACAAGTCCACAAGGGTCATCTTAATTACAGTCCCCCTACCCATGCACGGACATGATACCTCTGCTACGGATACTGTCCCAGGTAACTCACCCTTCCCTGCTTTGGGGACCAATTTCCAAATCTATGACCACTGCTTCTATGCTCAGAAGCAGAGACAGCCAATGCACCCCACATTGTGCTGCAGGAGAGTTACACCCAGGTTTCCACACAGCCCTGCCATCAGTTCTGCCCTGCTGGGACCCCAGTCAAAGAGAAGCACACATGGGCAGCTGACAAGATGCCTCCTGCCTCCCAGACTCTGGGGCAGAGCACAGTGCAGGAGCTCAGCCCTGACACAATGCCTGCCCAGAGTTAGTTGCAGGATCTGTGCCTTATCTCGCCTCAGCATCTGAAAGCAGACTTTGGCTAAGTCCTACATGCTGCTATTTAAAGTAAGCCAATTTGTATTCATTCTGCTTGCTACATTCACCAGTTGTTCTGAATTGTGTTTGAAGCTGAAGGGAAGAGGAAATGTACAACAAGAAAAAATTATACACTGGTAAATTTTGTGCTAATCCCTTCTCCTCCCATTATCGCTTCCCCTTTTTTTTTGGGTTTCTTTTTGTTTTCTGTGTTTTATGTATTATTAGCTTTAGCATAATTTTGACTGAGAAAATACGTAGCTGATAGGACGGACTAATTACACTACCTAGAAGAATTAATTACACCATCTGTGACTGACAGTGGAGCCTGACTTGTTGATTCCTGGTAGATGGAACTACACCACCAGCTGCCCCGAATATTTCCCTGTAGAAAGCAAAAGAGGAATTACTGTCGGAAGCATCGTTTAAAAGCCATTACTTCACTTTTTGAGCAATTTAACGCCATTGGGTGACCTAGCTTGGCTGGCCAAGTCAGGGATGAGGCTCATTTGCCTTCCCTTGTGATCTTTCTACCGATATTTCTACACATATCCTGGCCCTCTGTCACTAGCAATTAGGGGGCTCAGTCAATCCTAAGAGCTAAAATGGGCCAGGGCCCATTTTCAAGGCAAGTGGCACAGTGTGGTTAATCTCCCTAAAGCTACCCTGCTCTTCTACCTCTTCACATCTCCTGGAACCACCTCTCTGGATGAAGCCATCCATGAGCTGGAGCCAGGCTTTGTCTGCAAGTTGGCACAGCCTAAATATGTTTTGGGGGTTGCACTAACAGTTGATGGTCAGGATCATCATAGGTCATCCAATGCCCTGACTCTGCCCAGTGTTCTCACAGAGACTCCCAAGATCACCATTAGATGATGTTCACCAACTATGGGTGGGATGGGAGGGCAGGCCATTTCCTCAGCATTCACTGGGCATGGAAAAGAAGCCACCACACCTCAGGAGAAGCAGGGACCTGGAGTCAGTGAGATTCTTCCTTCCTGGAAAGACTGCATCTCTTACGTGTTCACCCAGAGTCGCATCTACCTGCTGCTGCCCTGCTATCCACAATGGACTCTGGCTGCAGCCATGAAAGGATCGTGGCAACTTTGGTGTCTGCAGCCAGTTGAGGATCTGTCCTGGTTTATATTCTGGCTGACAATGGGCCTGCTGAAGATTGTGATGGCTCAATGTGGGTGATGGAAGATCCGTGCAGATGCACACACTTGAATGTGTGTTTTCGGCTAAGGGAGAGGGAGTCGTGCCCACATGGGTCAGGAAATTTTAAGTAGTCATGCTTTAAGGTAGCTGTTCCTGCCCTTTTTGCCTCCAGCTCTGCTGCAGTTCTTTTCCTCCCACTCGTCTTTTAAGCCCACTCAATTTACACAGGGTAAGCTGCAGTTATGTTAGAGCAAACCTCCTGCTTGCATAAACACATTCCTAAGCAAAATTCAGCATACAACTGTACGTATACCCCCTTGCTATTGTTTGGCAGGCACACATTACATGGACCAAAAAAGCTCATTCTCCAGCCCTTGACCCCTATTTTTAACTAGGGTTCTGGTTTCTCTCAGTGCTGAACAACTTAGTGCAGTGATCCTTAGCCTGAGAAACCTGAATTCTTCTCCAGATAATCAAGGAAGAGCTCAAGAGATCCACTGAGACTTTCTGTTTGCCTGACTCAGTTCCTGCCCTGGGTCTTGAACAGCATCCAAACCACATATGGGTTAAGCCTTGTCTTAGGTTGCAAGATGTGGCTGGGGTGTGTATTCTATTGCCATCTGTTAGAGGTGGGGCAGATTTCTTCTGTTAATTGGGTCACCTGTTAAAACCAAGTGGGGCAGTTTTCTTTATCTCTTCCATGACCCATCCTCCCTCCAGGGAGATATCTTCTGTTAATGGGCCATTGAATGTCCCTGCATGACTGATACAATTACATCATCCCATTGTGAGATGCTCCACCCAGGGGGAGGAGCCAAGCATTCCTACCTGGGTATAATCGGAGATTTTGGAACACCAGAGACAGCCTTTTCCCACTGGATTCCCAGAATAGCAGCCTTCTTCTCCACTGGATTCCCAGAGGAAGACCAGGCTTATCTACACCACCACTGGACCTTCAGAGGAAGACTACACCCTTCTACAGGATCACTGCTCAGGAGCACTACAGCCACCATCTAATCTGACTGCTACCAACACCCTGACCCACAGGGTGTTAAGTTGCATTCTGATTCTGTCAGTGGTTGGGTTTTTTTGTACTATTGCATTTGTATTTTTAATTTTCCTAATAAAGAACTGTTATTCCTATTCCCATATCTTTGCCTGTGAGCCCCCTTAATTTCAAAATTATAATTCAGAGGGAGGGGGTTTACATTTTCCATTTCAAGAGAGGCTCCTGCCTTCCTTAACAGACACCTGTGTTTCCAAACCAAGACAAGCCTCTAGGAAACACACACTAGCAGGACATAGACAGATCCTGGGGAATTCTCAGGCGCTCACAGGGGAGGTAAGCTGTATTTTAGAACTGATATTGGGAAAGGTCGGTGATGGCAACAAAGGACTGTCAGTATACAAAGATGCTCTGGCCTTAACCTGTAGGCAGGGTATTGAGAACAGCCTACAACTCTCTAAAGGGCTTTTTTAACATCATGAAATTCCTTGGTGGGTGCTGAAATACCAAGGTACTAGCCCTGCACTGCCAGAGCAAGGACTCACGTCTGGCTTATAACAAATATTTGCATAGATGCATTTCACATGGGACAAAATTCCTGAAATCCTTCTCTTCTGAAAATCTACAAAATTTGGGGGGGTTTCCGTTCTTCCTCCCCAGGTAATCCTTGTGCTCATTCTCATTGAATGAATTCTCCACCTCCAACTTGGGAGTGCTTTTTTTTTTTGCAGCCTATGGCCACTCCCAACTCCAATGACACGCCACCAGTTTCTCTTGGAATTACTATTTTCTGCATCTTGCCAAGTTCTGTATATGTGGGTGAAGGGTGGAAGAAGAGCAGGCTGGAGTAGAGCTGGAGAGCAGAAAGGAGATGTGGCAGCAAAGAAAGAGGAACCATAAGCCAGAGAGGATCTAAGGAAAAGGTGTCTATATAAAGTAAAAGGATGTCTGATTAAGAGGTACAGTCACTGAGGAACAACAGCAATGCAATGAGTGAGCAAAATGAGAGAGTTAAAGAGGAGCAGATGCATGGAGAAATGACAGGGAGACGCCAGTCTGCTGTTTGCAGTTCTGGAAATAGTGATGGGGTGAAGAATTTGGACCTGATACAGGATATTCAGGCACATGTTTTTCAAGAAGCTGTTCCTGCATTTTCAGCTGGGTATTTCTGTGACCTTGAAATGTCACTTTATTTCTTTATACTTTCGCTTACATACCTGTCATTTAGATGTAGTGATAATATTTCAATCACAAGAGCATGGGTATACTTAAGCAAAAAGCTTCAAGATCATAGGTGAAACTGCAAAGTATTGTCACGCTTAGATTTCACACATGTACAGACATGCTGAAATGACCTTGTATACTGATAACGACATGTATGTAGATTCAAATACATCACAAAGATATGTATGCCTTATTTATTTAGGCCAAGCTGACATTTCATGGTTGCCTAGTTACCAGAGAACAATAATGAGAATCTGCTAGTCTATATTGCATGATGAAGGGACGGGAGAGGGCAGATGGGTATCATGTCAGGCACAACCACTTGTCAGGTAGGTTAGCCCTTTTCGTGGGAAACATAGAGAAAGGCAAAAGAGATCAGAACTGGAAGGAATTCAGAGAGGAAAGCAATAAGCTGGGACACGAGGGATGTGTGGTTCTCGGAATTCCCATGGCACATCTGGGAGCATGAATCAAAGCTCAGGTCACTGGAAGCTGTGAAATGTTCATTACTTTCATGACATATTCCAGGTCTCAAGTTAAACAGACATTGGGAACATTGTAAGTGGTTACAAAATCTGCCTTTGCTTACACCAGACCTCTGCCTTCACCCACACCAGTACTGGTACCCTTTCTTCAAAACAAATGCCTTTGATAACTGTAAGGAAGAAGGAGGTTTTGCTGAACAACAACAACAACAACAACAAAAAAAAAACAGCACAAAAAAAGTGCCTTTTCCCCTTCCAACTGCATTAATTTTCTCCAAGATTTGCCTCCACTGCAGCTCCCAGCCATTTCAAAATTTGCTTGGCCTGATTTTGTAAACTCATGGAAGAGCCTTAAGGTTCAGAAACTTATCTGACTGTTTCATTTCATGCTAATGGTAGTCTGTGTAAATTTTTTGATGGAAAAAAAATCTCAGATTGACATCTTGTGTTGCCAGATCTCACACAAGCCCAGAAAGCTTAATGAGGGAGCTTGAATTCATCCCAGGACACCCTGAGAGTGGTTTATGGTTCAACATTCCCTTCAGAATAGAGATTCTGGAGTTCAACCTTCCCTGAAGGCACTTCTAATAGCAGACAAAGAGGTTAAGACAAAATTAAAGATACAGTGTATTTGCCACTATCCATATATTAAAAATAGAATTGCTAAGCTTAGAGACAAAAAAACAGGCTTTTGCTATAGTTAAGCTGCCAGAAGTTCACGCTCTGTATCATCCAGCTTAAAAGATGCTAGAACACAGTCCTTGTACTAAGGATCCAAATCTCAGGCAAGACCCTTGTCCTGGGTATTTCTCAGACACATACTGGATATGTTACTTACCTTAAATGCATAGCTCCCTCACAAAGCTACACTGAGAGTTAAGGCTTCTTTCCATGCTCCTCAATCTCCAAGAACTCCCTATGACTCATAACATTAATATTTAATCAAGCTATGTTAACATTTCTTCCAAATGATTATTGACTGTCCTAACTTTGAAGATGCTGTTTTTGTCCCTTGATCATATCTAGGAACAATTCCTGACAAGATACTTAAAAAACCTCTTTGCTGGTGAAGTTAAATACCAATGTTGAACTTGGCTCCAAACAAGCCATTTTAATGTTCTTAAAGAAATATTGCTAAGACTGTCAAAACATACATCTGGTACTGGACTCAAAGCACCACCCAGCCCAGTGCTCTGAATACAGCAAAAACCAGCAAAGGTTTAGGAAAAGACAGAGCAAATATACAGTGATCCTTCTCCCACTGTATTCCCCCAGCAGCCAGATATCTGTGGCTGAGAGTTTCCTGAGCCAAAGATCACATCTGCATCAATGAATTTAGTAGATCTTAATGGCCACCTTTTTTTTTTTCCTTTTTTTTTTTTTCCCCATAAATGTGTCAAGATGCTTTTAGAACTATTTATAATTTTGCCCTTCACACCATCCGGTGAATTCCACAATTTATGTGTGCACCAGATGAAAAAAAAAGTGCCTCTTTTTGATTTTGACTGATGGATTTACTGGGGATTCCTACTCTTCATATTAAGAGAAAACAGTAATTTCCTGCCCATCTCTGTGATCCTCCTAGACCCCTGTCATGCCCTACTCAGACATCTTTTTCCCAGGCTCAAAGTCCTAACACCTTACCAAAAAAAAGGGAGGGTTCAAGTCTTGCTGCCTTATGAACTGAGATACTGAAAAGCATGCTGAAGTGTAGAAAATTTTATATACATGGTATGAAGTAGATTTACATTATACAAACATACTAATGAGATTAGTACACGCAGTCCATTGCAGGCTCTTGATGAAGATGGGACAGAATGGCAAACAATCAGCCTTGGGGAGAACACTGTTGGGACAAATCCTGCTTGCACAGTACGGAAGGATGTTGTTACATCAGAGCAGTAAAAGCAAACATTTTTTCATAATTCAAACCAGTTTCAGCTCAAATAATCTGATCCCAGAATCAGCTGTGCTGCCACAGACATCAGATATCCGGTGTATTTCTATCCAGCCAATAACAAAGCCTGTTACACATAAGGCTGGAACCCACTCAGCAAAAGTGGCTCTGGTTGCCTAAAATCTGATCTAAATTACAGCTCCAGCAAATTTTAGATCAAATTTAACTGAGGAAGTTTTTAAACTACCTTGAATTTTGGAGGCATATTCTCCAGGTCTGGAGTTTGGGTTTTTTTCTGTACTTATATACCCAAGCAAGTACAAAATACTGCTTTTCAATCCCCTCTGCAGGAAAAAAGTTGCCTCACCAACCAACCTTCTGGGCTGTGCCATAAATCATGCTGAGAGCCAAGTGAACATACATACAGGAACTAAAGAAACTACAAAAGAAAGTCAAGGACCTGAAAATGTCCAACTGAACTTGACTTCCTAGCCTATACCCTCAAAGATTGTGGCAACTAAAGCTTGTGAGATATTGAAGTGACCCTTGACTATTACTGTCTACCTACTTAGCAAGGCTTATTTACTTCATGTTCATCATGCAATCTGAAATCATCCAATAATAACTATTCTAAATAAGTCAACCACGTTTTCATATTTAATGTACATACTGTAGCTAAATAAAACCACTTTTGAGGGATAAATAATTGCAGAGGAAGAGAAAAATTCAAGAGTGTAGGCTATGAAGATGCGCTTTCAGCTGAAATTTTTTAACAAGCAATTAGTTGAGGCAGAAAAGCAGGAAAACTGTTCTTATATGGCTAAATCAACACTAGAGCAGGGTTTCACACTAACTGTGGTAGATAAGCAGAAGAAAGCATGATGTGATACATGAGGGGAGGGGTCAGTAGGGGGTTATGGTCTAAAAGATAAAACAGACAAGAGCAAGGAACCTGAACCTAAAAGTTGCCTCAGGCTGAGTCTAGGGGCAAGTCCTTTAAACTCCTCTGTCGAACAGATTTTGCATTTGTAGTGGGAGGGTACAACTTACAAATGGGGTACTGTAAGGATTAATAGAGTGAAGACATTTAGGAATGTAAGTGCAGAACAACCGGCCTCAAAGAGTAAAAAAACCCAGGAGCTGGACTCCAGAAAAGTCACTACAAGGTCTTCATATTTTTCCCTCTGGAAAAAGCTGCTGTGTTTGAACAGTCTCTGGAGCACTCAATTCCCAGCTCCCCAGCATGTAGCATTCACAGAGTCACCAGCATTCCCAAAAGCAGATGGTGACTTTGGATCACCTCTGCAGTGACTCTGGCCCCTTAGAGATGCAGAAAATCCAGCTCCTCCCCACAAGTGTCAGTAATTTCCTCTGCTCCACACACCTCCTCATCTTCAGGACCAGCAGTGAATTATTAACTTCTCAGCCCCACCTCTCCTGATGCTGTCCCAGCTCACAGGAGTCACTTTGTACTTCTCCCCCTTATTCCTTGGCCCACCTCTACTGAGATTCCTCTTTGCTCTACGACCCTTATTGCCCCTCTGGACACAGACTGAAGTGAATCAAGGTGGAGTAGGATGGGGTGAAACTACACAACCTCATCAGCATTCAAGACTTCCTGATTCTTTCTTGCCTGGGGGAGAGAAGGGTTTGGAATCTCACTTCTTCCCTTTTCCACACCTACAATGCTAAAAGTGAGTGGAGTAAAATGAAGTCAACCAACTTTACTTGAAGGTGGCAAGGGAGGAGCACTGCACAGAATATCTGTTCCCTCTACCGTCTGCCCAGGGGGTCTGCTGTCCTTCCTCCCAGTTTAAAAACAGTTTTCCAGTCTTTTTCAGAATCCACAAAAAAACAGTAGCCACCTCCTCAATGAAACTAGAAACACAGTTGAGAGCTATGAACTGTCCTCTAGCATATAGTGTGAGGTGATAAGGGGTCCTTTTTCAACCAGACCAGCCAGGTGGGCAGGCTAGGCAAGGCCAGAAAAGGGCGTGAAATAATGAAACAATGCAAAAATCACCTCCTGAATCACACAGGAATTGCTCCATTGGAGAGAAGAGGAGAACAAACCTGCAGAAAGATGTGGCAACAGACAAAGAGGATCTGAAATTAAAAAGTAAGGGTTTTTCTGGAAGTACAATTGAGACAATTGGTATGTGCAGGTCACACACATTATTCTACATGTAATGACCCCATGTTGGGGTTTGTTCCCACAGAAACAGCCCAGCCTGGATTTGGCCGGCAGTGGAGCATGAGGAAACAAAGCAGGAACTGTGTTGGTGGCTCTGCAGACAGCGCTCTGTCACCAGAGACAGCTCTGGATGAGCACGTCCCTGAAAGACTGTATCTGAGGATGCTGTCTGACAGATGGCCACAAATTCTTCCCAAGACTTTGGAGTTTGTCACGATTTCATCCTTTTTTAGGACTATGAAGCCCTGCCTCATGCAAAATGAGGCTTCGCCTGCTTTAAGCAGTGGTGAGGCAGTGTATCCGAGAGCTCTCAGCATGGGAGACTGATGTTTCTATCCAGCATTTGCAGGTAACTCTGCTCATACCAAGAGCAGCTACCACACACTCTAATTTCAAGTGGGGATGAAGATGTCTCCCCCAGGTAGTAAGAAATATGCCCTGTGGAGGGGCAGGCTGGGGCAGGAAAATGGTCAGTTCAGGAAAAGACTTGGAAGCAGTGGTTTGTAAAGCCAGAGTGGTTTAGGACCATGTCTGATCTCAGGGGAGGAGGACACCGCCAAAGCAATGTGATGTGCAAGGAACCAGAAATGATAAAAAAAGAAGAAGAAAGAGGAGAAGATCAAGTGGAAATAGGAGCATGCTGAGAGGCAGAAAAAAGCCAGCAGATGAGATGGAAAATGCAAGCTGGATAAACGCTATTCTATCCCCGCTCCTTACTGAGCAAAAGCACTTTGAAAGTAAGTCATTATTATTATTATTATTATTATGAAGAACATAAAGAAATAATCCCACTTTTGCTCTATCATCCGTCCGTTTGGCTGAGAAATGTCAGATGCTCAGGGAGGGGAGGAGGAAAGGTTGACATCAGACAACATCCATTTGTAAATTGTATCTGCCAGTTTCCCAGCAGCTGCGATCTCCAGTTAATATCAGGAGTGAATGTGAAAGGTTAGACAGAGGGGAGCTGGGGGTGGAGGAATGATGATTTTCAGTTCTCCCCAGCAATTCTTGGCATGAAAGCCAGCACTTGATAACGAATTGACTCAGTGACTAACTCATATAGGCTCCCTCTCTAGTAATGGACTCCAGTCTCATTAGCAAATACAATTGACAGTAAAAATAAACACACTTGCACCCTCCCCCTTGTGTGCTGCTGACACAGACTTGATTGACAGCTCTCACAAGTACATCAATGAAAGGAGAGGACAGCTGCTGTTATCAGCCAGCTTGAACAGGGAATGGAGCTAATAATAATATCTTACTTTTACACAGTTTCTTTCTGTCACGATCCAAAGCACCACAGAAAACAGAGCAGTCTAGCAAGCTCTGAATGGTTTGCAGTAAGTAATTTTGAGAAGGAACTTCTCTGTTCAGTTGCTCAAAGAAGCCACATTTTAAATTTATTAATTTTCTGCTAGCGCTGACAGTGAACAATACCCAGAGTTAACAGCCTAGAAAAGAGAACGACAAAAAGCAGCCAGGCTTTGTTTTATTTTCAAAATAAACAAATCTCAAACAGTTCCTTTGGTTCTGAAGCACGACTGCACATACCTAGGCCTCATCCTAGTGATGAAGTATTCTGGAAAGCCTCAGGAAAAATTTTCAAAGACGTAATGCTTGAGTTATCTGAGAATGAAAGGGGGAGAGATGGAAGAAAGTATATTTACAGCCTTTAAACAAATAATTAATCAAATCTTTTTGCACTACTGAAGTGCAAGTAGTTGAGATTACACTTCTGTGAGGAATTGTCATTACACCAGATCATAATGAAAAAAAAAAATATTCATTGTTTCAGAAGTGTGTCCAGGCATTAGCAATACAGTACAGCAGCAGTACACGTGCAGTAACACCACAACATTATGCACAGAACATGCCTAGCAGTCTGCAATGGCAGATACAGTTTTATACAGAAGCAACCACTTCCCATCAAAGATTATACATTGCAAAAATTCCAGCAAAGAGGCATTATGCACATACTCCACAGGCTATGTCTGAAGGCACTATTTAGAACAAGAGCCATATGCAAGTCTCCCAGCATGCAGTGTTCAGTATGCATTATCCCACTTCACACTACTCACTTCACAGATCCTCCTGCCTGAACTGTCAGCTGCAATCTCACCAAAAAGGGCAAGAGAGTTGAACCCATTCCCCTCATGCTTAATGTCATGGAGTCTGGAGTGCAGTTTCACTCCTTGGTGAGAAGGTTTCTGACAAGGCCCCACATTTTCCACCGTAGCAGAATTTTCCATGGAATACATTTTATTTCCTCTTAAACTGCAGGACTGCATTCTTCAGGTAATGACATTCTACTCTAAGATTGTAAAGAAACCTTAAAATACCAAACAGATGTAATCTGATTCCATGCTGCCCTCCTGAATCCACAATCAGCATGGAAGCACCCTTTTTCATTCTCCTCCAGGGAGGTCTTATGCCTGAGCTAGCTCTGTGGCTCTTCAGTACATGTGAGAAAGGCATAAAATATTCCCTTTTCCTTACTGGCATCTAATGCTAACTAAAACAAAATTATTAGCTCTATTATGTTCCCTTTAATAGAGAAAACAGATGAACAAACCAGGAGTTCCTCAGACCCAGTACAGACAGTGGCTGATTTACCAAACCCCAAGCTACCATTGCTTCTCTCATTGCTTTCCCCATCAGCTGGTTCAGCAGTGAACAGCAACCAGTACAAAAACTCATTTCACAGTGAAAAGAGAGATGCTGTGCAAAACATTATCATTTTACATGTAAATACTTTTTTCTATTTTTCAGTATTTTTTCTACATTTCTACAATTGTACATCCTACGCAAAGTAAGGAGTTTTCCAGCAGCATTAAGACCAGTCACTGAGTGTTGAGTTTTGTTTCTAGCAGGTGGATGGCAAAGCCATCTCAGACGTGGTTCCTCCAAATAATCCAGCCTGGCTGGTTCTTGCCCAGGCACTTCTTATCTCTTCTGCTTACCCAGCACACTCCATCTACTGCCATATGTTTCCCAGCAATGCTTCTATACAGTAATCTGCAGACATCAGCTTGTGGACTTGAAGGAAAGGGCATCAAATTCAGCTCAGCTAAACTGGCAGCAATGAGCAGTATTAGGGACTGGAGGTTGCCAAAATCTCAGTCCCTTAGAGGCTGAAGACAGGATTTTCTGCATAGATGAAGGTCCCGAGGAAGCAGAGAAAAAGTGAAAGGGTTTCTTTAGGAAGGAGGAAGAAGAGGAAGGAGAAATGAGCTGATCTCCACCTAAGTTCAAACCATCAAGAACACACCTATTCCTCCTGAAGGCTTTGATATAGAGATGGAAAGCCATCCTCTTTCATTCCCAGGCTAACCATGACACCATGTTTTGCACAAAAGCCCATCTGTTGTTGATGCTCAGTGTGCTTGACAGTTCTCTGTTCCCCTCCACCACAAGCTGTTGCTGTGGGGTTCAGTTCTTCTCCTCCCAAATCTCATTTTTTTTCTGCAGCCAACAAGCTGCAGCTCTGAATGACTCCTAAAGAGAACAGAAGACATGCAGTTTCTGGTCTTGCTCATGGAAGAATTTGCCTTGGAATCTTTACTTCTTTTCTTCTAGCATACAGTAATTCCTCTGTGTACAAACACCCCTTTATTTTTGTCCCAAATTGCCCCAGATTCTTGCTCCTCCTACTTCCTGTGTAGCATTCAGCACATCCTGCCTCCTGGGCCAGACCCTTCTGATAACATCAGGTGAATAGAATAGGAGAAGTTCTATAGTAGAACATCTTGTTTATTTTAAATCTATATTTATCATGCAAGTGTGCATCAGAGAAGATTTAATTAGCCAGTGAAGCTCGCCTTTGGTATGTTTTCATGAATACAGCAAGAGTTTTGATGCATTACTTCAGGCTACTACCACAAACAAAGAAAACATACCATGAAATTAAGAAACATAATAATATACAAGAGGAGACACTTGGCTGCTGTTACACATTTCACGGAGAAATAGGCCACCACCAAACCTGGATCAAGCTGCCTAAATCTGGGGATATATTTTAATTCAGATCAGATTTTTGCACTGCAGTCTCAGTTGATTGCTGGAAAGCAGTTAACTGAGAAAGCACGTGAGCTGCTGCACAGGACCCTGAGCAAAAATGAGGAGAGAGGAGAAAGCATGGGCAACTAAATAAATGACACTGATGTGACACATTAAGAAAACCCCAAGGATGGTTTTGCATTAATTTGACAGCAAGGGCTCCAAAAAGACTGCTGTGCCAACCAGGACAACACCAGAACACAGCATGACCCTGCCCATGTTTCTGCCATGCTCCCTTTATGAGTCTGCACAGATCTGAAGCAGACTCACCCATCAGTACAGCTCTTTAGAGCATTGTTAGGTCCTGCTGGTGTCAATGATGTGGTACAGCCAAGTAAATATTAAGAGTCAGCACCAATAGTCAAAGCTGACCTCTTCTAAGCGGCTGCAGAATGGCATCCTTGGGATATCCAGGCCACTTCTCAGTGAAGGAGGCATTCAGGTCTTCCCAGGTATAGCTTTGACCCAGTTCTAACTCCATCACACATGTCTTGCCTGGCCTTCTCTGATGAGCAGAAGTTAAATAATACATTTGACTTTGCAGGTATAAAGATATATTGCAGGTCATAAAGATTCATTATTTAACATTCACAGTTCCCTGTACGTACTGCTGTGTGATGCCATTTATTGTCTTTCAGTCCTCCATTCATGTTCAGAGGAGAAATCAAACACAAACCCCCTATTTCAGACTACCCAGAGGGAAACTATCCAGCCCAAATTTCTAGAAACTGCTTTCAATTTTATCTACCATGATTTCTAGATAATAGACTTTTTCTCCAAAGTTTCAGAAATGGTAGTAACATGCAACCTGAAGGAGCAGCACTACATCAGGAAACTTTATCAGGCATGGTTCTGCTGGCAAATTCCTTACAGCTTTACTGTGCTTGCAGCACCCATTAATGCATGACTGTCTTTCCCATTACCACTTCCACATAGCACAGAGTGAGGAAGGAAATAGCACCTGCCAGCAGACACCTGGGGTTTGCATCCAGGTGTGAGCAGCTGGGGCTCCTTCACGTGACTCGGGTTACGAGGAAGCGGCATTTGGAGCATACGGATGAGGAGCAGTGTGGGAAGGTCTTACCAAAACTGGCTCTGTCACTTCAGGGCTGAAGAGAAGATTTCATTCTCCAAGAGCTGCCAATCTAGTACTTTTCTGCTAGTGATAATATTTCCTAAGTTTATTTTTAAACTTAGTGAAGTATGTGCTACCTAACAATGTATGTCTCTTCAGTATCAGGGAAAAAAAAAAGAAAAAAAAAAAAAGAAAAGAAAGAAAAAAACTACTGAATATCAAGAATATCAAGCACTCCAAACCCAAATCAGGTGTAGCCAAATTATAGCTTAATATGTTTCAGGTATTCCATTTAGAGTCTCTGATCTTTCAAGGAAATAGGTTTTCCCCACTGAGAAATGTATATGCAGTGAAATTAAAGGAACTTTAGCCCCATGTGAACCAAAAGTAGGTTGGGCATCTATTTTAAATAATCACCCAAATGTTAATTTTTCATGATGGAAGGAGGACCTGGGAAGAAAGGAATATTCTCTTCTTCTAACCCATATGTTCACCTCGAAACTACTGTCTTTGCTACTCAAGCCTGGGGTGTAATACAGCATAAAACCCAACTGCTGCTATTTGCCATATTTAGAGACAGAGCAGGGCACAACTGGCCTGGGGAGTCCTCTTTGAATATTTGGGGCACCAACCAAGTGCTATCTAGCATGAGAGGAAAACAAGATGCCTGGGTGAGGAGGAAAAACCCAGTGTCTGTACAAGCCTTCTTCCATCTGAAGTCCATCCTCCCTCTCCCCTTCCTCACTTGGGAGGCACATCCTGAGGGAACGGTGGCATCCCAGGTGGCCACACGGGCAGGGAGCTATGTCTCAGCTGGGGTGGGACTTCTCCTGCCACCCCACACTGGCCCTCCATGAGCAAGAGGAAAAAATAAATCCACAGGCAAAGAAGGAAGGCAAGTGCTGCTAAGTGGCTCATTGGTTTCTATGGCAACGGGCTCCGCTCTACTCCAGCTGCTTACCCCACAGTCCCTCTGTCACCCTATTTTTATCTGAGAAATCAAAGAAAAAGGAAAAGTGGTGGAGGTTTGGGGAGGAGAGAGTTGAGAAACCTTCGTGGATTTTGCAGAGAGAAGGTTAATACGGATTCAGCCTTGTCTTGCTTTTAATCACAAGTTAAATCCTCCATGTGGAGGCTTCCTATGGGATTCCTCAGACTTAATGCACCGTCAGATCCCACATTTGCCACCATCATGAAGCAGCATGAAAGAAAGGCAGCCCAGCCATCCCCTGCTAAGAATGAGAAGCAGCTAGGGTGTGAATTTGACCTTGGCATTGTCACCAAAAAGCGCAAGAAGAATCTTCTACTAGGGGAAAAACTCCCCTCCCACAACCCAACACAATGAAGTGATGGAAGTCAGGACACCAATATTTTAATAGCTCTTTGGTATGAAAAATTATTTCCTTTTTAAAAAAAAAAAAAAAAGTTGAATCTGTCCATGATCCCTCTGTCCTGCATGGTGCCAGAAAATCCTCACAGTGAATGCAACATGTTTTGCTCAAATATCTCATTAAGGGAAGAGCCAGAACCACATTTACCTGGGCTGTACCAAGACTAAGCTTTAGTTCATGGATTTTGGTGTTGGAGACTTTGGTTGGTTGAGCTTCAATATATCTGCTGGTAAATCTATTGTAGACTGCAGTTTCAGTAAACATAGGAGCGTGTGTTAACTAAAGCATGGATCCCTTGGCCTCTTCTGACTGACTACAGAATCACCAAATCAAAGAATATGCTGAGTTGGAAGGGGTCCACAAGGATCATCGAGTCCAGCTCTTGGCCCTGCACAGCACCATCCCCAAGACTCACACCCTGTGCCTGAGGGCATTGCCCAAAAGCTTCTTGAGCTCTGTCAGAGTGGTGCTGTGACCACTTCCATGGGGAGACTGTTCTAGTGCCCAGACATCCTCTGGGTGAAAACCCTTTTCCTGACATCCAACTTAAACTTTCTCTGACACAACTTCAGTGACACAACTTGGGTCCTGCCACCGGTCACTACCTGTCTTTCTGAAATGACTGTGCCCAAACACTGTAAGATACAACTATTTTGACAGATACTTCTAGCTTCATTCCTCTCCTTCTCCCTAGAAATTCTAGAAGTTTTATAATTAAATGTTGCAACTATCCTCCAAATAACAATGTTTAAATTCCAAAGAAGGCAGATTGACGCCAAAAACATCTATATTCACTTTTTCCATTTCAACTGCCGTGACATTTGATGCTTACATCCACACTGTTCCTGCTAACAGGACTGTGGAAGCCTACCTTTGCACCACACATTTTCACTTGCTGCCACAAGAAGGGATATTGATCTGTGTATCTCTGCTCACACAGCAAGGCTTTCCATTTTGGAGCTGTGATATTGTCGTACTAAGAGGACAAGGAAAAGATCAATGATTTCTAACAATGATCACTTTTAAGAGGAAGAGCATTGGTAAAATGACTTACTAGTCCAAGTATCACATTTGCAGTCTCTGCAATAAGTTCTGTATCCTGGCAGGCATTAACTCCATTGCTTTTGATAAAAGCAGCATATTGGGAGAGAATCACCCACTTCAGAAATGTTACTGACTATGGCATGTGATGGTATGTACTTTATATAGAGTAGGTTGCAGCCTTACAAAACTGTGTAAGAAGTACCAGGGCCCTAGGAAGGCTGGGGGCTCCACAGGGACAGCCCTACAGCCCAGCTGAGAAGCAGAGCATCTGGGAGGCACCAGGGGCAAGCCCATCCCATGGTATCAGGTACCTCTCTGGAGCAGCAGGGCCATGACCAGGCAGGGCAGAGCTGTGGGGAGCTGGAGAGCATCCCTGCTGCAGCATCATTGGGACAGAGGCTGATGGCTCTGGGGGCCTGAGGGCCTGGGACCTGGGCAGAGTGGAAGAAGCCCCAAGAGATGCTGGGCAAGGACAGTCAGGGTTGTTGGTGTCCCCTTGAGAAGAAGTTGTACAAGACAGCTCAAGAAATATTTCAATTCCTAGGAATTTGGAAGCTGACTTACTCCATAAAGCTACTGGGATTTTTTACTTCCATCTGTGGCCCCCAGAACATACAGTGGCAACAAACCTCATGGTTTAACCACCACTGTGTGAAGTATCCAGGTACCGCATTTGCCAATTTTTCTCCGAATGGCTCTTTGTTAATTTCTGGAAAGACACAAAGAAAAGGGGCTCCCAACAAGACCTCTTCTGATACATGTTACTTCAAACATTTTGATCAAGTCTCTTCTGAATGAATTTCATTTCTTGAAGCCAGTACCAAGCTCATCCTCCCAGGGAACCTTGTAAAATGCATTATCAAAATCTTCTCTGTCACAAAACAACACATTCACCCTATAACCCTCCTGGCACCCCTGCACAATCTGGGGGACTGTCAGGATGAAAACACACAAGAAAGCAGAGGACTCAGGACTACAAATCTTTGTCTGACAGCCTTGGAAAATTAGAGGCTCCTGAGAACAAGACAAGGACAGAAAGATAGATACAGAAGAGTGAAGCACACAATCAGGACTCTTCTGCCAGGACATTTGCTGAAGGCGGACTCTGGCCAGCCCAAAAGAGATGCATGGGAGAAGAGATCCTTTGCAGTGAGGGGCACTGAAGGCAGAAGCAAAGGTGACCTGAAGAAAGGCAGCAAGGCATGCTTACAAGGCCTTCAGTTCACAGGCTGGATAGCAGCCTCTGCTGGGAGCAATCAATGAAAGGGTGAGTGACTCCTTTTAAAAGGGGTGGTCAGGGACAGAAGTGAAAATAGTCAAATGTGCATCTGCACTTGCCTCTGCAGGTTCAGTAGAGAGGTGGAAGCTCTTTGACTGCCAGACAAGTGGCTTTACTGAGGAACAGTGTCCCATTTGCAAAATTGGAGGCTATGATCCTGACCTTCCTTGTAGAGCATTTTCATAACTGCAGATGGAAATAACCAGCCCTAGGTGGTGATTCTGATCATCATTTATTCTGCTTTCTGACAAGAGGAGTGTACAAGCACTCTGAGATGAAATGTGTCTGCACATTTAATATTAATTTATGGAAAGTACTCATGTGCAGTCTTGACATTTGTTTTCCACATATAATAGCAACAGGAAACTCAAGCCTTTGAATGTTTGTAAGAAATGAGCACACATGCAAACAATGCTGACAGAAGATGATTTTCTTTAAAACCTGACTATTTTCACTTCTTTTGCATTTCTCATTTGCCCTTATTCAGCACATTTTAACCTGCAAATGTTATCCTCAAAGGTCATAGGAAACTCAGATTGTCAAATAAAGCTGAGGCACTGCAAAGATTGTACTTGGTAACACAGACTGAAACTGATAGAGATATATGTAGAGAAATCTTAGAGAACTCTGACCATAGTGTAAAGTCTGACAAAAGAATCCTCCACTCATCAATGGGGACCCTTAGTCCTCTCCACCATAAACTAGAAGACCCAAGTTAAAAAAGGAAAAGCCATATTAATTATCAAACATGAATTGGCACTATGGAACAGTCTCTCATATCTGTACTTCCAGATAGTCCATGGCAGCAGGGTTACACAAAACACTTCAGTCTGGCTGACACAGCCTAAAACTCAGTACTGACTCCTTCACTGAACTGCCAGGACTGTCAACAAACACATGCAGAGCAGCTACAAATCTTATTTGCTCTGCAGAGCCCTTGGATAAATCCCTCCTTAGAGTAGTCCTCAGGATGACTGAGCTACAAAGCTGGTGGGTGCCAGCGACCACTTCACCACCTGCTGTCTCACTAATGATCTCAAATCCCTCATCCTCATAGGAAAGCAAGATACATCAAAAATAGAGAGAGGGGAGACTCTCTCCTGAGGAGGGAAATAAGCTTTTCTGAGTGTCCCATGCAGCAGTTCAGGGGAGTACTAAAGGGAAGGTGAAAATCAGACAAACAGCTTTTGTTCCTTTTTTGCAAGAACTGCTAAGCTATTTTGCATTAAAGAGATGTTCCTTTGTTAAGGGTAACTCCATGGCTAACAGATCTCTTTTAGCAATGACATACATGGATGTTTATCATCTGCTGTGTTACACTTTGTCCAAGCTTGGTCTCCTTGATTTCAAGCAAGACTGACTTGTAGGTCCTAGTCCAGATGTTGTGCCATTTATGTGCTTTGCATTCTGGGCACAGAAACAGAGGAATTGAATCTTGAGGCTCTTTGTTTTCTCATCAGTTGTTTTAATGAAGCAGAATAATTCCATTACTCTATGTAGAGGTAGCAGGCAGTCTGTCTTGTCCTTCTGAGGTCTCTTTGCTGGTTCATAATTTGCAGTGGTGATCTTGAAAAAGCTGGCATAGTTTACAACCAGGCACTCTTCAGAAAGGAGATATATCACTGAGAATTACATGCTTATCAGGTCACTCTCCCCATCATCCAGTGCAAAAGGCCTGCAAGGTAATTTTCGTTCCACCTGGTGTCCTAAATCCATGTCACTCTGATGTTTGCAGTAAAGGAGCTCATTCATTTTATTTGCATCCTTAAAACTCCAGCCACACCTTGGTACTCAGCGACCCTGGTTGCCTTGGCTGCAAAGAGATGGCAGGGGCATGTCAGGACCTTGTGCCAGCAAAAGAAGCAGCAATAGAATGAAAAAGGGAGGAGGATGCTGTGCTACACAAGACATCCAGGAAAAACATTATGCAGGTTACTAGAAACATCCTGCAAGAGAAGCAGACTTCCAGGTATTTTTTCAGAGACAGGCAGTGTCTGAAACATCACAGGATGATGATGTTGTGACTACTTTAGTACTACTTCAGCATCTCCACCAGGAAACAGCTCACAAGGTGCTTACACTGAAAAGCAGTAAACAGCTGGCTGGAAGTTAGAATTGCACAGCAGGAATGGTCCATAGGAGAGATCCAAACATCAAGCACAAGCATGCACTGGCAGCATTCGAAACACATGAGCAACTGTGGCTCACCCCTTAATACAGGCTTTCAAGTGGATCAGTGAAGACTCAGTTCAGAGAAGTGATGGAATAACACACATCCTGACAAGTTTGGCAGACACTAGACTTCTTTAAGTTTATTGATGCACCCTGATCTGTCTCTCCTGCCCCAGGCTGCACAGGCACATCCTTTGCTCCTTACAGTCTGTGTCAATGGATCATCAAAGACTTTTCTCTCTGGTGTATTACTTTGAGACACAAAAGTAATTTGCAGCAAATTACATGGCTTCATTCAGCAAGAGACAAAGGTCACACATCCAGCTGTGAAGTGGGCTAGTAACATCATACTGCGTGGTTCCTAAAACTGGCTGCAGTAATGGGGATAATGTAAGGGACTGACATAATGGCAATCTGACGATTTAGTGTTGCTATGCAACTTGAGTTGGGAACAGACTTTTGCAGTTGCTTCTTAGTTGTCCATTGAATGCTCACTGACAGTGTCTGGCAACCTTCCCCACTCATCACTTTACCTAAAGCAGCAAGAATTCATGTGCAGCTTTTGTGCCAAGGTGCCATCTTCAAGCCACTAGTGTAAGCAAACTGAGATGCAGACACTTGCAATGCTTTTCCAACCTGAATGAGATGGCTGTTGTGCTACACACACACATAAACAGCTACATACCTTCACACACATTTCTCTTTCCTCTGATTCATTGCAGATCTTCCTCTTTTTCCTCCTTTCTCACCTTGAGGTCATCATGAAGATGACTGTCTTGTCAAAGAAGAGCACTGTCTTTGGAAGCTTTTCCCTGGCCATGTCACAGCTATTATCACAGCAGTTCACATTGTTTTATAACTTTGTACATGTGATTCCTTCAGACCTTTCCATCTTTCTCCCAGCTGTTTCTCAGACTCATACAAAGTGGGAATAGATACAGTACTTGCTCCATCTTGTTTTATTCATCTGTCCTGAAAGTGCCTTGACCTGTCTTGAAACTGACTAGTTCTAAAACCCCCAAGCAATGATGCCTTCAGCCCTTTCCTTGGGACTCTGAAAGACTGACAAAACTCAGTGGTTAAGGAAGCTGACCTGCTCATCTCCCTTGCTGAAACCTGACTGCTCCTAGTGACATCCCTTGTGCCACCCCAAAAACTTGCCCTTGCATCCTGGTATCACCTGAACACCAAGGTGATGGCTATTCTGCATCATGAGTAATTCATTCCCTATGATTCTTTGTCATCACTTCCCAGACCTCTCTCAATTTGTTGCTTTTTTTTGAATTCCTGTGCTTTCCACAATCTGTTTTGTGGTGTTGCTTGTGTGATGTTTAATAGCCGCAGCTCAGAGTTGGCTGCATTTCAGTGGTAGGAGGGGGAACACAGGGAACTGTGAACTGAAACTCTGTATAATGTTGCTAGAGATGAGAACAAGTAAGGGAGCGTTTGCTATGCACGCTATCTCCAGAAAAACATCTTTGCAAATGTGTATCTGTGCAGGCATTGTGGAGATCGGGATTACGTTATGCAGAGGGGAAGAGGAGCTGACTGACAGTAGAGATTTGCAGTCCATATTGATGTTTCACAATTGTGCATCTGTCTGCAGAACAGCCATGAAGCTCTCCAAGTCATTGCACTAAAAAAAAAAAAAAAAAAAAAAAAAAAAAAAAAA
>VZRH01000009.1:213104-241093 GCA_013397555.1 Urocynchramus pylzowi | reverse complement strand
AAAAAAAAAAAGGAAAAATAAATCAATAATTTCACTCACCCTTTTACCACAGCTCAGAGGGTGAAGGAGGAGTGTGTCATAACAGCTCATACTAGTGCGAAAATTTTAATCGAAACAGTCTTCAACCACAATATACCACTTTGATAAAATCAACATTTTTCAAAAAATTCTAAGTACAAATGAAAACTCCCTATTAAAAGGAGTCTGAAACAAAAATTTCAATATTGAAAAGTTTGCCTTAAGGAAAAAAATGGCAGATTTTCTTTCAAATTAAAATACTATTTTTGAAAGCAACCTTTTATTTTCTTAACATATTTTTTCTGCTTGTATTGTTTTTATGTTCTTCAGTTAATAATGAGAAAAACTGATGAGTTCAATAGCCTGTCATTAACCTGGAATCAGGTTTCCAGGATATTAAAAACAATTGGTCTCTAACTAGTACCCAGAACATTTCTATTTCAGAGTGCAAAAATTCAAATTGTTTCATTCAGCACAGACTAATAAAGCTGCTATTGCTTTTGATAGCAAACTCATTACTTTGTAGAAAAATCACTTGTTTTGAATATAAAATATCACCTGCACTAAATTATATAACAATATTTAATTATTATATTCATGGTATGTTATGTTACTGGTAGGATTGCATAACGTGGCCTCATATGAGACTTGACTTGGCATAACCTAACTCTGCATTTCAACTGATATATGAAACTACCAAAACTTCACTAATTTTTAAAATAAAATATCAGTTCTTTTTCTAAAATTATCTAACTGAAATGTTCATAATTTTTAGTTTCTAGGAATACACTGAAAACAGTATTTTTATCACTAAAAATAACAAGACGCCTTGAAATCATAAACTTTGACATTTCTCTGAAATGAACATTTCAAGTTTCCTCTGGCTCTCACTTAACCTGTGATTCATTCTTTGTACTAACTCTAAATCTCCCTATTTGGAATAGTTTTCAGATTGGAGGCCTTGTCAAAAGCAATCATCATAAATTCAGCATGCACTTTATCGTAGCTGGTTCTACCAGCATTTGTTGCAAGATAAAGCAGCTCATCGGTACTCACTTTCATCCCAATGTTAATTCTTTTCTATGCACTCACAGGGATCTCAAAATTATCCCCATCAGAATATATAAACGAGGATAAAAATAAATCAGGATAAATTACATCAATCTTGCCACCCAACCACACCCAAGAACACAGAGGATTTCAAGGCTCCCACCACAGCCCTGCTCACAAGATCCTGTTGCAGGGAGGACCCGGGATGGAACTGACACTTCTCCTCCATTCCTCTGGTCACCCCATGGCGCATCAGAAGAGCTTGGACTTCCCTTTCTAGCATGTGAAGGAAAGAAGAAAAGAAAAGGCTCTCCTTTCTGAAAGCTCAAGTCCTCTTCTTCCTGCCGTCGGCAGCTGCAGTGGAACTGCAACCCAAGGCTTCCACCTAGTGTCTGCCGGCCAGCTCGGCACAACTCCCCGCTGCAAGGCTGGGGGCCAGGGCTGCCCTGGAGCCCACATCAAGAGAAAAGCCTTGGCTTATTTTTGAGGTGGGAATATTTTCTTTACAATACAAAACCAAGCCTCGGCTCATTATGAACCACCCAAGCTGTCACCTAGAGCTAACCAGCTTCTGCTTCACATGTGGAAAATAAGATTATTATTATTATTTATTTCTTTATTTCCCCATCATACAGACAGTGCTAAAATCCAAGGCTTTAGGTGGATGCAACAGAAAAGAGGAGAAGAGAAGCTTGTTGAATTAGGTAGGACCACTCTCACATACCCAAGGACATTTTCTTAACCTTTCTCTGGTGCTGACTTGCCTTCATGGTAAGCCCACAAGAAAACTGAGTGACTTTCTAACATTTCAATTCTACTAATTAAGAAATATTTAAAAATTAGGCACAGCCTTTAGAATTGATATGTGATAGACAGGCACATTTCTTCCACTTGTGTTTGACTTCTTCCTCCACTTTCATGTCACATCAAGGTGATGGCTATTCTGCATCATGAGTAACTCATTCCCTGTGATCCTTTTTTTTTTTTTTTCACTTCCCAGACAACCTTTGCAGACTTGGTAGGACTTTAATCAGAACAAAGAATGAAAGACCTTATCAACAATTGTTTTTGCCTATCCCTTTCTCCATCCTATGAAAAGAAAGTGTGTTTGCTGTTGCATTTTGATTTCCTTTAAGGGCATCTAAAGCAGTACAATCTTGGTAGCTGTCAAATCAGCACCCTTTGTGTGTTGTCACCCTCGTACACTCATACAGTGAGCTGGTATGAAAGCGTCTTCTACTTTCTCTGGTAATCCCAGCTTTTAAAAATCTCTAGTGCAGGTGTTTCCAAGATCTTTTACAAAAGGCAGTTCATCAGTTTTAAAATGCTTCTCTTGATCTCTCTGCTTCAGCTTCCTTGGAGCAAGGTTCCTTGTGCTTTGGTTTCTGTAAGCTAGAGGCTGTGTTCTCCCTCCAACACCTGCTATTAGTCATTTGGGCAAGTGGGTGTGTATATGTAGATCCATACATACACCCATTCACAAGAAAACTCTGTTAAGAGGAGTTCAGAGCTTACAACAGGGCCCCAGAGCTTTTTAGAATACGTAGTCACACTTGGAAACTGGAGCCACTGAAAGCCATAAAAACTCACCAAGCCATGAAGCCTGATCCAGCTGCCTCAGCATTCCAGTATCCCACTGGTCTCACCTACAAAAGCCCATATTCCTCCAGCTTCCCAGCTGCCTACTCTTTTTATGATGTGCATGAAATTCAGGGTATGTTCTATGGGGTTAGAAGACCATTTTAGCTGAATCAGTCTGTGTGCAATGTAAAGGTGAACAGGAAAGGAGAAGCCACTGATGGAAGAAATGGTTGGAGCTGATGCACATGCATTACCCCTTGGGGATGATGAAGGACTGTGCAGTACAGACACAGCATCCTGCCACACCAGACCAGCAGACTCTGATGTGGGAACTCCACCACAGTACTGGTAGGAGCTATAGGCTGAATACAGAGAGTATATTTCATTGACGTCACTAGCCAGCATTACTTAGAACAGGGCTAAGCACAATTGCAAAAAGAACTGCCTCCAAGCTATTCTATTTATATTCCTACCAGAGCTACCATTGGTACAGTCATCCTGCTGCTGAAATCCTGACCCTGTCGTTACCAGTGTAGCCACAAACCAGAGGAGATCATTTTGGATCTTTTCAGAATTTGGCATGTCTTAATACCAGCAAAAGCAGCATTGGCAGGGGGTGGAGTGTGCTATTTGCACAGGACCTGCGTCAGGATTGGCATTCAGTGAATAGCAAGGCATATGAAGGCATTTTATCCCAATATAGAGAATAACGCATCTTCCTCTGCGTTGCTGGTGGTAACTTTGGCAGTCCAAGGAACAATGGTAATTGCTTGTTACTGTGGAAACAAGACCTCCAGAAATAACACTAATGAGCCAGCAGGGTCGTGGGAGAAACATAAGCATACTGTCTCCTGCAAACATACATGATTTGGCTGCACAGAGGAGATGGAGCTCTGGGGAAAGGAGCAATTTATTTGAATGCAACAGGCACCCAGCACAACCTCCATTCATCCCCCAAGTCAGTCTGAGCCTGCAAACAATTTAAGTTACTTGAAAAAAAACGTTCAGATAATTTTGGTAAACACTGCTTTTCACCTTCCTCCCTGCCTTAAATTTTGGGGAAGTTGACTAGGAGATTCTCCCTCCTTTGGAGGGAGCCATTTTGTGCAATACACTTGATAGGAAGATGTCTCCAAAAATCTCTCAATGAAAAACACATTCTTACAAATTTCCCTACCCAGTTCTGCATATACAAGGGGTGTCAGTAATCTGGAAGATGGGTCTATAAGCATCTGAATGGCAAGGTCCTTCTCCTAGTAACAGTCTGTTCATGATCCACCACTCCAACCTAAACAAGATGAAAGGAGGAGTGTGCACAGCAGAAGAGGGGAAAGAAGTTAGGAGACACCAAGAGCTTGCTGCAGCCACAGCATGTGCCTTTTTCCCCTTTCAAGCTGTATTGCTCTTGACAAAGAGAGGAGAAGACAGTGTAAAGGAAGGGAGATGGTGGATGGTAACCCGTGAACACAGATATTTTTGGTGCTCCATATTCTTTTGCCTTGTAAAATCCCAAAAATGATGCTTTCTGCCCCCAGTTCCTACTGGGGCAGCAGCCTGGTGGGTGGCTGCATATTAATAGTCAGCTCAGCCTCATGTGCTAGATGCCAGGAAGTGGACCTAGTGCTCAAACTGCCCTGAATGATTCTTCCTTCTGCCTGCCAGTGGCTCCGAGGCTGTTAAACTTCATCTTCCCACTTTTAAAGGTGGCATATTCAGATTAGCAGGTGGCCTCAAAGGAGCAAAGATAGGCACAGAAGCCAGAGCTAGCAGAGGCCAGACAACACTTTCAAACACATCCTGCCTTAACATGAAGGAATGTTTTTGATTGCTCGACCCTACAAGGGAAAGATAAGAAGATGTAAACATCAGTCACAGGGAGAAGAAAGGCGTACTCGATGACAGGGCCTTTTCTACTGGTGGCTCCTGTGGCAGGCCAGGAGCTTCTCAAAAAGCAAATAAACAGATAGAGTCACCACTTTGCTTGTTATTGCACTCCCTTGAATAATTTTTATTCACTGTTTGTTTATTAGCTAGACCAAGAAGCCTCAGATAAAATCAAGGCCCTACTGCACAGATTAGGAATATCCCTGACACCAGCTCTTGCCATACTGTATGCCCACACAACAAGCAAAAGGAGAAGAAGAAAGAGGGTATTGTCTACAGACAAGGACCTGAGGCATAAAGACATGGAATGACTCAGCCATGGTTATGTCAAGAGTTAGTGGCAGTCAGTAGTTCACTAATGGCAACTTCAGTCTGCACAGCCTTTGTCCATAGCTTTAATCATAAACTCCTCCATTTTCCTACAACCCAAAAATAGAACATGGGCAAGCAGTGCAAAGAAGTTTGACATATAAATGGGAAATGAAAGTCAGAAGTTAAAAGATCAAGATGTGGACATGTCCTTCAAATATTATTGCATTGACACAATATTGTGGGCAAGGGTTCTCCACAGCTTAAGTAATTTTAGTTTCAGAAATCTTAATCACATTTGTGTGAAGGGGTTTTGACTCTTCAGAATAAATAAAAATAGACTAAAAATAACCAAGAAAAAATAAAAAAGAAAACAAGGGGGAAAAAAAAGTTTAAGGCCTGAAGTTGCTCTCAGATATGTATGTCAAACAAAACAAAATAGAGCTGTGTGCATATTGAGGCCAGCAAATTAACAGTATGCTCCCCATTGCTGAGCTGCTGTGGCCCCTGTTCAGGATTTCTGCTTTTCCCCAGCAACAGTGGGTGACACTGCAGGTATTGGAGCAGAGCATGGTCCAGCCACACCTGGAGAGCCAAACTGGTTTGGAGCTGCAGCCAGAGAATGATGGAGCCAGTTGAATACAGGAGGAAATTGCCCCAAACACTTCTCCTTTCAAAAAAGAAGAGTTTAAATCTATACAGCCTCTCTCTGATCTGGTTACAAGAGCAGTGTCTAGTGTGCAAGAACCTCACAGATGTTAAAGAAAGAAAGGTGAAAGAAACTCAGTTTGGGTAACAATTTCTGAGGTTGTAGCTGCATATTTGCCTAGAGCATCCTACCCCTCCAAACACAGGTTACCATGGTGACAAATTTCAGCTGTAGGTAAGGAAATGTTTCTGTATGAGAGCCATTTTGTAGAAATATAAAACCTAAAGATTAAGCCCCATTGCACCATTTATAATCTTCGTTGCCACATATTCACAACTAGATGAGCTTTCTTGTCTCAAGAACAGTCAACCAAAATGCAAATAAAGCTGCTTTGGTTTAATTCATGTGTTCTGCTAATGGAGCTCATCTCCGTACAGTAAAATAACGCTCTCAAATTCAGCAAAAAATGTAGGTATTCATTTGCTTCAAAATTGTGTCTAAGGGAGTTATTAATACTTTTGATTCTCAGAAGACAGATCTATTCCATTGCTTGACTGTGAATTACAAGAAAATTGCCTTAAATCATGCTTGGATCCAATTCATAGCACCTTAAGCACAGCAAGTCCCCAGTGCAGCCTGCATCAGGCAAGCACAGCAGGGAGCCAAGCACAGCTCCTATTGTAGATTTCCTCCCAGTAACTTAGGAGAAGGTTACAGCCCAATGATCACATGTTCAACCAGGCCTAAATCATAGATCAGCTTATGAAAGCCATCACAGTAAACTCCCTCTCCTCCCACCCCAGCATTCCTAAGTAACTGGCACATACTAAGGTGACATTTCATCAGCTGTCCCAGTCTGAGCAGTTCTGCTCCTGCTGCTTTAATTTCTCTGAGTCTTAGCACAGGCACAGGGAGGCACACAGCCTTGGACCACCATCACCTGGGAACCAGGGGCAGAGTGCTAGCTGCTAGAAGCTCCTGCAAGATAAATGACCTTAGCACTGCTAAAGCTTTGTGGCATTCAACGATGCCTTTCTCTGCAAACTCTTCCTTGCCCCTTGTGTCTCACACAGACACCAACATGCCTGGGGCTGCAAAACCATCCCTCATAGCCAGAGCACAGCTGACTGACACCCTGGCTTTAATAGAGTCAAATGAGAAGCAAGACAATTGTGGAATAAACCCCTGGCTTAAGGAATGTATCCTTTTAATGAAAATTTGATAAATTATGAAAAAACAGGCTGGAGCACTACTGAGCATGGGTCCATGACATGTCTGGCAATGCCATTCCACCTCCTTTGTCTCCACTGCAGGAATGAAGGCTCAATCCTTCCTTTTCCCCATGAGCCCATGCAGGCATGTACTGCTTGACCATCCTATCAGCATACACAGCCACATCACAAGCATTGCAGGTATTCTCCTTTTGCCTCAAATCCTTTCAAAATACCTACTCTCTGAAATTTCAACATCCTGCTTTATTTAGTCTTCAAACTGCCTTTCAGTCGTTACCAAAATGTATTGATTACAATTCATTTACTATGTAAGGATTTACAGTGAACTATGCCTCAAGTGAATTGTGCCAGCTTAATTGTGCACTGAGCTCAAATACACAAGCAAAGTTCAGCCCTTACCCAGCTAAGGGGAGTGCTCTCTTGGTAATTTATTATGTCCTCTACCATGGGAGCAGAAGAGGGAGCAATCGCTAACCAGTAAAGCCAGCAGCAGCTCTGAGTTCTTATCACACAGTAGCAAATGGGCCTTTCTGGTTTGCACTCCCCCTTCTTCCACAGATTGTCATAGGACTGTTTGTACTGGAGAGTCCAAGTCAAGAAAAGATTGGTCTGGTCAGATTTCAGATGGGCACAGGACTGTGTAACCAGTCATTTCATCCACTTCAGTGGGACCAGCTATTTAAACCTGTCTATCGGTTTTGCATGACCTGGTTTTGGTAGCAGGGGGCTACAGGGTGGATTCTGTGAGAAGCTGCCAGAAGCTCCTTCTATGTCCAGCACAGCCAACCCCTGATGGCTCTAAAGATGGGCATGCTGGTCAAGGCTGGGCCAGTTATGGTGGTAAAGCCTCTGTGATAACAAATTTAAGAACAAAGATAAACAAAAAGTGGTTGCGTAATTTTAACTGGAGTGAGAACATGTGAGAAGAACAATTCTGCAGACACCAAGGCCAGTGAAGGAGGGGGAGAGGTGCTCCAGATACCAGAGCTGGGATTCCTCTGCAGGCCATGGTGAAGACATGGTGAAGCAGCTGTGCCCCTGCAGCCCACAGAGATCCATGGGAATGCAGAGATCCACCTGCGGCCTGTGGAGAAGCCCTGTGCTGGAGCAGGTGGATGACTGAGAGGTGGCTGTGAGCCCATGGGACACTCGTGGAGAGAGGGGCCCTCCTCTCAGGCTGGAGCAGCCTTTCTGTGAAGGACTGCACCCCATGGAAGAGTGTCCCACCTGCAGTGGTTTGAGGAGGACCGCTGCTTTTGAGACAGACTCGTGCTGCAGCAGTTCGCAGGGAACTGTTGACCATGAGATGGACTCATATCGGAGAAGTTCATGGAGAACTGTCTTCCATGGGAGGGACCCCATAGTGCAGCAGGGGAAGGACTCCTCTCCCTGAGGAGAAGCAGGAGAAGCCACAGGTGATGAACTGACCATAACCCCCACTCCCTGTCTCCTTGCGCCGCTGGAGTAGGAAGTAGAGCTGGGAAGGAGGGAAGGTGTTTTTAAGGGCTTATTTTGCTTCTCACTACCCTGCTCTGATTTTGTTAGTAACAAATTCACTTCGGATCTCTAAGTTGAGCCTGTTTTGCCTGTGATGATACTTGATGAGAGATCTCTCCTGGTCCTTATCGCAGCCCATGAACCTTTTGTTATATTTTCTCTCCTCTCTCCAGCTGCAGAAGGGAGGGAGTGAGTGGCTTTCGTGGGTGCCTGGCATCCAGCCTTCATCAACCCATGACAACCTGTCACTCCCTGCTGCCTCAGACAGGACCAGCATTGGCCATGCTCAGCTCAGCCTCCAGCTATCTCATTGTCCTTCCAGGGCCAAGCCCCGAAGTCTCTCTCCTGCACACATATCTGCCCCACCTCCAGAACTGGTGAGTATTATCCTGGCAGCCCAAGACAGAAATTCTCCATGGGAAAATCACTTGTGAGAAGGAGGGACATTCTCTTGGGAATTCAATTTTTTCTGGAGCTGGCAGCAGTTGTCTTCTTTCCGGATGAAGTAGAAACTCAAGGTTCTTCCTGCTAATAGTCATTAAATAACTTTTCTCTTTTTTTCCTAGTACCATTTCAGTATTTTGATCAAGTTCCAGCTTGGTTTAATTACATACTTTCTATCTGAATTCCTGCCCAAGCTTCATTTAGAGAAATTATTCATTTCCTATCTTCAACATTATTATTATTATTGTGCTTATTTGCACGATGTGCTTAGCATTCATTGTACACATCTTCAGTGCTCTGATGGGCTCATTAGAGTGGTGCTGGTAGGATGGAACAGAACACTCCTCATCCGCCACCCTGAAAAATCAGCCCTCCTTCCCATCACACACAGACAATTTTGCATTGCTGCACGTTAGGGAATGCTCACAGTCACATCTGGGGTATGACAAAATTATTACCAGTTCCTCCTGAGAACATGCCTGAATGCTGAACAGTAACATTATTTAGAAACAAAATCCTTATCTGAGTGCAAATAACAGGTAAAAGGGGAAAATGTTCATTTCAGACTATTAATTTTTCCAGGACACACTTGCCAACGGTGAAGACAAGGAAAAGTTGGGTAGAAATGGCAAAAACACATGCCCAGGAACATTTTTTCTCTTTCCTTGCAAGGATTAAAGATTTGAACAGTCTTCATCTCACATGACAAACTTATGCAAACCTCATGCAGCACATGGTTTTCTGTCCCATAGTAATGGAAGTGAACAGAGAACTTCAGTTTCTTTGTCATGTTGAAAGCAATGTTTTTCTTACCATGGTGATTTATTTTCTACCCAACTGTATTCAACAGCTTTTAGACTTCACTCCTCCTTATCTCTCCTGTAGCTTTCCAAGTTTTACCACACAGGGTCAGAGAAAAACACTTTTTCCTTCCTTCCATCTCAGCCAAAGGGCCTAGTTTGAGAACTCCTGGAGACTGGCAGAGACACCAACACAAAAGCCATTTTGCTGGTTCACTGACAGAAGGGCAGGGACAGGACAGACAGAATGGAGGACTACATAGCCCCACACATGCTCAAGAGCAGTTGTGATCATTCTCCATACATGAGGTCAGGCAAGTATTAGCCAAAATTATAATGAATATTAAAATTATAATGAATATAAAATATAAAATAAAATTATATTGCACTTTTGCTGGGCAGTAGTGTCCCCAGGACAAAAGCAAGCCTTGCATAAATGTCAGAAATGGAGCAAACACCCAGTCAGCCTATCTTAATAAATCAACTGCACTCCAGCTCCTGGCATTTGTTTGCTTTCTGATGTGGATTAGAATCTGATTCCAAATAGAGAGCATCAAAATCAAAGCAGTAGCAGCAGCTGGACAGGGATGAGACAGTTCCATGGGGATTTAATCATGGATAAATGCAGAGTAGTGATGGAGCAGAAGATGGCATATCACTATGCAGTTGACATAGCTGAAATAAAACCCAAACCAGTTTCAGTGGCTCAGCCTCAGTCTAGAGGGCAAACAAATTTCAGTGAGAGGACACCTGATCTTCTGCTTGTCACGTACACTCCTTCCCGCACTACACGTTACTGCAATCTCTCTCGAGAAAGCAGAAAGCCCCTCAGAGGCAGCAAGTTTCAGTGTCTGCAATATCAAGGCACGTTACTAGCACCTTTCCAGCCTTGCCTTGGGTTAGGCACAGGTTTATTCTACAGAAAACTGGAAGTGATTTAAGACATTAGCATTCCTTAGATGCATGTCACACCCAATCTCCTCACTCCTACTGCCAGGAGTACAAAAGGTGCAAGCATTCCTCACCTACTGTTCTTTAAAGCCCATTATCTGAGCTTAAGGTGCTGGGGATAAGGATCTGACAATGTACTGTAGTATCCTTCCAACTGCACTAGCTCAGATGGGGAGAGCTCTAGCATTGACTGAAACTGAGGAGTTGGGGATGAGAACTTCTTCAACTACCTCACCTAGACACAAAAAAGCCTGTCCACATTCTCAGACATCTTGCACATTCTCTAAACCCACTCTACTCAATATGTAACGTGTCTCACCCTGACATTCAAATTCAGGTTCCTCACAGCACACAGGTGTGACTCTCCCCAGTTACACAACCCAGAGTAGCCACACTCAGCAAAACTCTTGTGGTATTTGATGAGTACTAGCAAGTATTGCCCAGGCTGTAATCACCTAGCTACCCTAGAGTCTGAGATTTAATACAACTTTGCATACTTGCAAGCAGACAACAAATATTCCAACGCTACATAGCAAATAAAAAGAATCGGAAATGTATTGCTTTCATTTGTTATTGATAGTGGTTTAATCTTGTCATTTCAAAGGCAATCACATTTTGGAGAGGAGGCTTGGCACATGATTTCTTTACATTTAGGCTGACAGCATTGTTTCCAACAGGCAAACACTCTGCCATACTAAATATATACATGTTCAGGGACCAACTTACTATAGGTATGATTATGCAACATATTTCTGGTATCACAAGCTCATACTGGCCCATAATACACCACATAGACACACACCATGATTCCCTGAGGAAACTTTTTCTTTGCTTTACTCACTTTGTTTGCTACTGCAGGGCCTAGCCCAGCTCGCAGCACAAGCTGAGAACTAACTTGTCTGTAGCTTGTTCTGAACACACTTGGTATTAAAGGGTCAATCTTCCCTCAAGCCACTTGCTATTAGGGCCATCCCCTTCCTTTGTGTGATGCAATCTTATTTAATGCTTGATACACAAAGTTCTTTTCTTCACCAAGCAACTTCTATTGTAGAAGTTATCTTGATGACATCAATTATGTTTACAAAAGATGAGAAAATTCAGCCTGGGAGCAGATAATTCAGCTTGAAGACATCACAACCATAACCTCAGAAAGCTAAAAACTCCTATTTTATGGGAATCTGAAGCTCAGCTTCTGGAGGGCTACAAAAGTGATGGAATCATTTATCCTAATTTCTGGGGTGAGAGCCCAGATCAAAAATAAACAAAAGGCATGTTCTGAACACTGGAAAGGAAGTCACACTGTGCTCTTCAGATGGGACCAGATATTCTCCCAAGTGGAGAAAGGATGAGAAAAAAGAACAGAAGGATAATGAGATGTTTAAAAAGGAAAAAAAGGGATTTGTGTGATACATGTGCTAAAATGGCTGAGGAGACAGAATACAGATGAAGGGACAAGGTTTGATGGTCAGCAAAGAAGGTGAGCTGGCAGATCTAGAACATGGAAGAAAATTACAAGACACAGAGCTGAAATACAGTTGCTTTGTACAAAGAGAATAGCTAATGGGAGGAGGAGACAGCTAGAATGCTGAGAAAGGCAAAACAGGTTTGGTTGGTAAATTCTGCAGAGATATCCACAAAGGTCAGCTGAGGAGCTAGATGGAAGCTTCCATAAGTACCACACTAAACTGAAAGAAAATGAGAGACAGCACCTAGGAGCTGCTGTGTGAAAGCAGCAGCAATCAGAAAAAGAACAAAAAGCTACCAGGATTCCCTCTAGAGCTCCCTAGAAAGCTTATCATTTTATTACACCACAAGATTTCCACCAGAGCCTTGACTCTACTTGCTGTATCTCACATGTAGACAAACCCTTTGCTTACACTCCTCGTTCTCTTTCAAACGAACCAGTCAAGGAAAACGTGTTTCATTTCTGAGGAGCCCTCAATCAATGCCACCATTACTCTGTTCCCAGAGCATGGTGATGCAGAAGCCACAGGCCACTGGGACCTGCTGGGTAAGGAGCTCCACCACACACAACAGCAGAGAGCCAGGCATCTCTGTAGGATCACAGGAGGACACAGGATGCTCCTCTGCAGCAGACCTCAGGACAGCAGCATGCCCAGGGCTGCAGCATGTGCATTCAGAGAATCAGGGGAGACATGGAAGGGTCACTACTTCAGCCTGCACAAATGCAAATGTTAGCCATGGCCTCAGCAGTATTATCCTAACACCCATCCCAGTCTGTGATGGGTGGGATCCACCTCTTCTCCAAACGAATTGGCACACTTCTCATCTCCCCAACAAGCTTCAGCTTCCAAAAAGCTTTGTTTTTCAAGTGTTCTTATAAACACACACCATCCCTGCTCCACGGCAGCTTCTCCCAATCCAAAAATAATGTGTGTAGCAGCAGGGTTTCATTTGGGGAAGAACAGAAAAGCAATTTCAAACCAAATGTGTCTTTAAAACACTTCTCAGATCTGACTGTCAGGCCTCTGGCAACCAGGACAGTTGTCTAGAACTTGTTATTAGGCCATAAATTACCTAGCCTAGAGCACCACAACCAGGAGTCAAAGAAAAACACTAATAAAAAAGAACAATGTGAAAATAAACCAATCCAGTTGTCTTTCCCCACCACTAAAATGCCCGAGTAGCAAAGTTACAGAATAACATTACAGTGAGGCTTTCTAAGAAGCTTGATATGAAATTGTATTACAAATCCAAATATTTCTGAACCAACAGTTCTCTTCCAGTTCAGACCTGTATTCTGTAACACATAACTTCTCAGCAGTACTGCAAATCTCAGACCAGTTCTCAGAAAAAAACCCCAAAGTGTTCTCATTGGAAATATACCACCTTATATTGTAAAAATTAGAGGAAAAACAGAAAATATATAAATTAAAACTTGCATTTGCTTACCACTTATTTTGGTGTTTTAAAAGGATTTAAACAAGCATTTGTGGAAAGAGCTAGACAGGCATAATTATCTTTACCTACCAAGTACATTTACCAAGACAGGGACTATAATCATACCAGCTGTCCAGGAGGGAGTATATTTAGAAACAAGTTCATTTTCATCTGGCAGCAGAGCTTGGCTCTGTTGAGAAATGCTATCTTGCATTCAAGTTAATATCTAACCATATTAATTTTTATGACAGATCAAAACATAACTCAGCTATTTTTTAAAACACAGAAATTATTTCAGAAGGTTTCTACAGAATTATTCTATCTCAATAATTTAAAAATTATACCTTCAGATTTCAGTGGGTTTCATATATACTAGCTTAAAGACAATTGTCATTTTAACCTAACATCTTAAACTCGCATATTTTAAAACACTGATAAACTGGAGAGAAAAAAACCCACAAAACCCAAACACCAAAACCAGACTGGCCTTTTTGTTAAGCTGTGGAAAAATACAAGACTATTGCAATCTACACTTTCCCATTAATTTATTCAGGTATGGAAACTGGTATTTTTATGGATAAAGAAAGTGGAAAAAAAATTTAAAAAATAAATAAATAAATAAAAAGAAACAAAATCATTAAAATATCCACAGAGAATTATCATTTTGAATCAATATTTTTGATGGCCCACTGGAAACCCAGCTAAGACTCTATTTCATAAAAACATCAAAGCAGCCATTGCTTAGTAAAAGAAAGTGGGGTTACAACTTGTGTGAGCACAGAAAAAGACTTTGTAGTCTCTACTCCCATCATGGCTTCCAGTAATAAAAGAAACCTCTTAGGAGGTCAGGAAGCATTACAGTACTACTGGACAGATCTGTTGTTTTGATTTTTCTGTCGATTTTGATTTCTCTGTTTCTCCATGTTTGTTTTTAATTTGAATGACAGCAACTCAAAACAAGCTCAAAGTTAGTGGAACCCACTCAATGAAGTTTTGAAAAATATAAAAGACTGAAAGCAGCCT
This sequence comes from Urocynchramus pylzowi, assembly GCA_013397555.1. Classification (NCBI taxonomy): domain Eukaryota; kingdom Metazoa; phylum Chordata; class Aves; order Passeriformes; family Fringillidae; genus Urocynchramus; species Urocynchramus pylzowi. The sequence goes on along the minus strand of VZRH01000009.1, from coordinate 226,754 downwards.
TGTTTGAGGTAAATGAAGCTATGTGTTTAAGGAGTTCATTTATATAAAAATTGAGAAGGTTTAGGGGGAAAATTATGCTGATGTCATTTGTTAACTCTAGGGTTTGGAGGGTGGGGTTTTGGGTTTGCCTTTAAGGATCTGACAGTTTGTCCACGCATTTTTAGGGGTGGCAATGCCAAAGAAGGGCAAGAGATGGCAGCATTGGTAAAGCATCTCACGGCTCAGCCTCTCCCTCTCCCTGCCGAGCCAGATCCCTTCAAGTCATTGTTTCATTGCTGCTAAAACCCCAGCCTCAAAAATGTTCTGATTAAGCATTCCCTGAATTGCTGTCGATTTGCAGATCTTGCTTGTGTGTGGTACAAATGTAGACTGGTAAAAAGAGGGAAGTATTAGAAAAGAGAGAGTTACTACTGTTAACAGAACACAGGCCAGCTTTCAAAGACTAGAACTGCCAGTCACACTCCTCTTACATGTACAGTAAAGACAGTAATTCCTCATGGTAGGCCCAATCAGAACTCTATCGAATTGTAGGCTTGCTGCAAAAGCATAAAATAAAAGGCAGTCCTTGAGAAAGAAATTTACAATGTAGATTAGGACACACAAAATGAAAACTCACTAAATCACTGAGAATGAGAGCAGAAGGATTGCAAATACAGAAAAAATATTCTACATAGTATAGTCCACCCTCATATAAATTTTGTAAAATAACCCTACACTTGACAAACTGCAGTGTTTGGAATCATAAACTAATTGGGGGGATTTTTGTTTTTAATATCACATGAAGTTATCTCTGGCAGAGAGATTGCTGGGTTCCTGCATTGTTTCTTGAGAATCTGAAATCCTAACTGCTTGTAATGTGTGACTGTATTTCTCCATGTAAGACACAAACACTCTTAATAATAAAGCAGCCACTGATGAGTTCATTTCCAATTGCTGTGACATCATTCTAATTCCAAAGCACTCCACACATTTCCTAATGGTATTCTCAACACCTGAGAGTACTTCTAGTTGTAATTATAAAGAAATATCCCAAGAGTGCATACTATACAGACCTGATTTTTCCTGATCAAAGGCATTAAAGCTGTTTTAAAACAAAAACTTGATAACCTAACCCACCACATTGGATTAACTGCAGAACAACAAAGGGGCCACAGACTACTCTTCTTCCAAATTTCTACTCTCCTGGAAACACACCACAAATCTTTTAAATGTGAAAAGACTTTTGGAGTGACCACACTGCCAAAATACCATAGGGCGTTTTCTTTTAGAGAAACTATTTTAATTGCCTGAACTATTTTGCAGAAAAGCCCAAACGTTGGTGAACATTGGTCAAATGATTTTTTTAAGTGAGAACAGGTTTCTCTCCTGGTTTTTTGATAAAATGGTTTGAATAACCATCAGTTGCTCTAAAACTAGCTGGATTTATTCACATAGAAATAAAAAAGGAACAATTTTTACAAAAATATTCTCTCACACAGAAACTGGGGAGGTGCCCTTTACCATAACACAGAAAAAAACACAGATTTGCTCCTTCTACAACATAAAAGTACATTTTGTACACAGCATAACTGCTGAGTAAAAAAAATTTAAACGATTATTCACTTGACAAAGGTTCTTTATTGGTTTTGTAAGACTGGTGTTTCCCAAACAGAAATGAAAGAAAGCTAATATGGCACATGAAACTACACAGTTTTTCAAAAATGTAGTAAAATACAATTTTAATTAAAAAGAAACAAGTCTTCTCTCTATTCCTAGAAAGAGAATGACTTTTTATTTTATTTTTTACTAAAAAGGTAAACATAATGCCCCCTAGAGTTAGTGTCCCACTAATATTTTAATAACACTTTAAAACAATGAGGTAATCCTACATCAATGCCTTCACTATTTAAACATTAGAAAATGCCAGACCTTTGCTCACATGTACATGTAACCCTGTTCTTTAAAGTGATATTATTACTGCTATTCAAACTTAAAATATTTCTTAGTTACATACTCATTAAAATATAATATGCTGTTTATGGTATTTTTCTAAAAAGTCCATTACATACTGTCTTACCATATAATTTCTTCAATTTAAATTATACTGTAACTTTTTCTTTCTTCACTATTTTTACTAAGATAATTTCTTGCTTTACAAGAAAACATTTTACAGCTCTGCAAGGTAAGAATCTCTTTCACAGCAATTGAGATGTGTTTATGCAGTGAGATTTTTTTTCTTAGGAAAGTGTCCTTTAGTCTCACAGAAAAGCAGTTACAGATATGCTAAAAGCTGGGAGTTGAACATAGCTTGAATTAACATAAAACAGTGCAAAATAGAATCTAACAGATAAAATATTCATAGAAACAATGTTTCTAGAGACACTCACTGAAATCTTTAACTCAAGAATAAATATTACTTTGAAATTTTAAGGGGAAATTATTGAGCCTGATTTAAAAACATATGGAGGGCAGTTCTACAGTCTGCTGAAACAGGAGATCAGAGATACGTTCCTTTCATATCTATCCTTAAAACATATTATGATATGCATAATTCTTAAGATGCCCTATTTTATTTTCCTAGTCATTTCACCTGCACTTACATGAATGGGGAGGTGCACATCTTTCCTTTCATTGTTGTTCCACAGCTGTCTCGTAAGCAGAGAAATACGCAACACCATTATGCAATCTCGTCCAAAAGCTTATGCCTGCCTCAGAACATCCTAGTTCCACTTACACAGACACAAGAAAACATACCTCAAGTTATCCAAATCTTGAATAGCATGCCTTCTTCATTTGTAATACAGGAAAAGGAAGACATTGTGCAGTTAATATAAATGCAGATGTAGGTGGTCTAAATTCCCAGGAACTCAGGGGCCTTCAACTTTTCACACAGGTGAACAAGATTTCAGCCTCCCAAATCTCTGGCAGTTATTTCTGCAATTATTCAAAAAAGCAATGTTTAAACTCATGTATTTTCAGGAGTGCAGATTTCATCTCAGGTGACCTGGGCCAAGCAAAACTGCATTAGCAGGAAAGGATAGAGCCTGAAAAAACACCTGTTGTGATGCTTACAAAAAGGATGGTGAGGACACAGGTGGCAACACCTGAAGTCTCAGCAATTTGTGCTATAAATAACAGCAAGCTCTTCCACAGGCAAATTTACTTCCCCTGACTTGTTAAACTTGTTAGATACCACAGGTGCTGACCATGAGAGAACTATATATTGTTAAATAAAGCTTTTTAAACATAACATCCAGTCCAGTAGGTTGTTATGCTACATCTTACTGGGTTTTTTCCCAGTTCCCACCTTTCTATTGCCTCTTAGTTGTTACTGCAATCATTAGTTGTTAATCAGTCCTGGTCACAGGTCTCTCATAAAGAACTCACTACTTCTTCCATCTAAGTATTTTCACGTTCATAATGTCAAAACCAAGATACAAAATTCTTGTGTCACATCATTTCCCACAAGAACAACCGTGCTGTCTTCAAAATCACAGAATATTTTCAAACTCCCATCCTTTTTAGTGTAATCTTTTATTCTTTAGCTTTAGGGAAGGGAACGCATCCTCATACCAAACCTTAAATTGCACACAAAAATATCTGCTTCCTACTGGCTGTTCCAGCTAGAACCATGAACATTCTGCTGTACTGAGAAGTATGGAGTTTTACATTCTACTTTTTTTTTTTTTCAACTCTCACTTTTCTTTTCCACCTTGCCATCCTCCTGTTCTCTTACACTTTAACTTACAGCTGAACCCAAGAACTGTGAAGTATTCCCAGATTCCCACAGCCAAGAAGAACTAAAAAGATGTTGTGAGGGCAAGGAGCTATTCCAAGTATCTCACAGTAATCTCTAACCTCAGCTTTTGCTCTCCTTTTTCTGAAGCAGGATCACAAGAATAAAACTCATGAAGAACATAAAAGTGAATAAAAGCACTATCATAGAGGGCAGCCTAACAAACAGCCCACAATGAGTGTGTCTCCCACTCATCTTCACAGAAGGCAGCATAAGGAGTCCCTGCACAAAGCACATTCTTCTGCTTACAGAGAAGAAAAGCAGTTACCTGAATTCAAGCAGACAAATGGTAAACATTATTATGTGATTCATCCACTAAAATCACAGAGAATCACCACACAGTCAGTGTGTCACCTTCATTAGTCACAAGTAACAAGGACAATTATCAACATTTCCTGTTTTGGTAGTTGAAGCCCAACACAGGCAAGAGGAAAACAAAAACCATGTAGCAGATTATGAGTGCTTCCCTGCATTGAGCAACATCAATCAGTCGGTGGGCAAATGATTTACAACTTTGCACATAAGAACATCAATAATTTGCCCTTACGGTGCTCCCTTGACTCTCAGACTGAAGATGTCAACAACTCGATTTTGCAAGTCTGGGTGCAGACTCTGTTGTATGTCTTCCCACCTCTCCCTGCTCACCAAGGCACTTGGAAAGAGACAGAGAGCACAGTCTGTCATCTTGTGGTTACCAGAGCAGTAAATCACGGGAGAGTCAGTAAAACAGCAGTTGACACAGACACTCCATCATCTAACAGACAAGTCTTACTGGATACACAGGATACAACTATACAAAACAAAGCAGTATCCATTGTTATCCATTATCCATTAATGTTATCCATTATCCATTGTTAACGAGACCTCACTAATCCTAGCTATCAGATATCCCAGCAGTCTTGAGCAGCCAGAGATGACAGAATGCAGAGATCCATGCGAACGCAGCTCCTTTATATTTGGTGTTCCTCAGTCCTTTGTTCTTGTGATTCTTATATTTTTTCTTAGTTCTTTCCCCTACTTCAGCACTTGTTTTTCCTGCCTCTTTTCTAAATCCTTGCAAAGGTACTCTCGTCAACTTCTTCATCTCCTTCCTTTCTGCTTACAGGCTTTGGAATCACACTGGAGCAGCTTTTGTCTGGTTTACTTCGCTGGGCCAGTTCTGGGTTACTCAAGCCAATGGTCACACATGCCAACTACAGGCTGCACTGGCTACATCAGGACTGCATGTGTAACGATTCTCTCTCTTGACTAACCTAGTCCCCAAGATTAAAGTCTCTCTAGCTGTCATTCTAGAATGTCAATCTTGTCTCTGTAACCATGTCTAAAATTAACATGAAAGAAATGTCATGGAGCATGAAAAGTCAACACATAGAATGTATTTGTCTGACTAACGCAAAACCCTTAAGCTAATTGCCTAAAAAACAAGTGAAACATGAACTCTCATTTGAACAACTCAACATCAACAACTCAAGCTCACAGGAGGAGTTTGACTGTGAATGTATAAGAACATGCAAGCAAAAAGGTTATTTTATTTTCATCAAGCTCGAGAAAAGGGAGTGTTACACAATATGTCAATTTTAGGACAGGAAAGCACAATCACTTTCCAAGAACTTATTTTGGATTTAATAGAAAATTCCCATTCTCTTCCGATATAGAAACTGTTCTCTTTTTCTAAAAGTCATGCTATGCTGTAGGAAAGTATAGGACCAACATTACCCCTCCCATGTAAGCACCTGTACAGGAACATGCCAGGACGCTTTCTTGTACTGCCAGCAACCAGCAAGTGAATTCAGCTCACAGCACGCATCCTTTGTCAGAGATCTGCAGGCTTCATCACTTGCCAAGAGAAAATTTCAAACTCAATTTTTCTAATTCCTTACCTCCTGTTCATTCACCTTCTCATCTCTCCTGCATCTCAGCTTCCATCCCCTTTCAACTCTCAGCCCTCTTGTAGATTATTTTGCACCACCTATTAATCTGTTCTGCTTCGAGCTTCCTGAGTATAACTTAACACTTCCCCAGGAAAGCTTATCAGAAGAAACTCAGTAAATTAGACCTTCTCTTTTGCCAATATTCACTCCTACATTTTTAATCCACATTTTTGTGACGAAGTTAGATTCATTAATAAAATTTTATGTTTCTTTCATTTGAAATATAGTGCTGAAAAAATGGTTTAGCAGCACTATGTGTGCTTCTGTGTATATTTTTCAGGCAACATTTCACTGACCATCTTGAGGATTTTAAAGTATTTCAAGACATTTCAGAATGACACTGATCTAAAAAGAGATGATGCAGAAAGACCCCAAGACAAATTCTTGCTATCCTCTAAACCTAGGTTTCCAGAAGTATTATCGGAGTTTCACAAAGGGATTCAAACACCTGTTCTACTTTAAATCCTGTGCTAATTTCTGTAATCATGGCAGAAGCTATGGAATTACCAAACCAAGATGAAATAAAGCATAGGGATAAAGAACAAAGACAAATTCACACATGAATTTTTACAAAATTTTTACAAAAAATTTTTACATACATTTACACATGTGAATTTTAAACTTGCAGTCTTTCTTTTTTGAGTACTGGTTTCAAGTTATTATTTTTAATACACTCATACATTTCATCGTTTCTTACTCATTTAACTGTACATCTGTTATGCATATATTAACTAAAACTGTGGCAAATACACAGAACCAAAGTCGCAGAGGTGCACTTGGCAGCAAGAATCTCCTGTAGCTTCGTATGAGACCACTCTGACCTAAAGCTGTGGCCAACTCTCTCAGTCTCTGCCAAAGCTTAAGGTCCTATGAATCTCTAAACCAGCCCAAGACACTCTTGAAGCCTGCAAGCACAGCCTACCTGTATCTCCATTAGATCCTGTCCTCGGTCCAGCCAGGACAGGATTGTTTTTTTTACAAAAACCAGGAGGAGGCATGGCTAGGGCATGGAGGTTATTCTGTTTCAAATCATGTTACTGCCAGGGGTGAGAGAAGAGACTCTCTTATGGGGAGAAGGAGTTCTTCCAGTTGAGAAAATGTGGTATGGGTAGCCATCCAGTGTTCTCTACTGTTAAGGGGTTTCTTTGTGGATCGTTTCTTTTCTTGTACCATCTGTCATCAGTATTGGTACTGTCACTTAGTTTTCTTATCTCATTGCTGTTTCCAGTAAATTGTTCTTGTTTCAACCCAGGTTCTTTGCCTTTTGTGCCTCCAATACTCCTCTCCACTGTGCCACAGGAGGGAGGGGGTCGAGAAAAGTGGGGGAGCGAGAGAGTGGTGTGTGGGTTGGAAAGTCTTGTTGGGGGCACTGAATTGGGGTTTCCATTCCTAAACCACAACAGATCCTTAGAGGCTTGCCAAGATTATATACCCAACACTTCTATCAATTTATTTGTTTATCCAAACTGAAATTGTGTGGTTCTCAGGCAATCTGTCTTTTACTGAAAAACAAAAGGTGTGTGAGTACAAAAATCAGATTAATTAATTCAACTGAAAATCAATTTTCAATTAATTTTCCCTCATAAAATTAGCAAATAATGATTTTTTCAACTCCTGTTGAGCTTAAACTGACCATTAAACAAACATCAAAGAATAATCTTGTTCACCTCCCCACCTGTCTCTAGACACTATTTCCTGTTGCTGGCATTTCCTTGGACTGGCATTACTGTTTGCACTCCTCACAGTCAGGAAAACTAGGCTAGCAAAAGAAAAATGAGCTTTCAACTGGAGTGACACCCTCAAGCAAGACATCACATAGCCACAGGCGTATGAGCGGCACACGGGAAGTGGTGGAAGAAGTGGCAGAAGACAGCAGAAGGAAAGCCAGCCTGCTCCTTTCAACAGCAACCCGTACTTCTGCCAGATTAAAATAGCAGTGCAGTGACAGTCTAAACCATTTTGAACAAAGAAGGGAAGCTTCTTTTAGGAGAATTTCTTTCCTGTAAAATTTCCATAGTAGAACGTTTGTTTGCTAAAGGGAAAGTATTCAGTTATGACAAAGAATGGAAAAAACAACACATGTTTAAAAATCCCATTGTTACGCCAGGGTAGGAGATCTGAGTGAGTTTAATGGGCTGAAAAATTTAAAGAATTATCATAAGACAATCCAGGACAATTAAAAAACTATTTGACATACAGCTTTCTTAAAGGATTGGTTTGGATTTACAGGTAAATTGTATTTGCTGAGAATATATATTCTCCACTCAGAAAAAACATGGGCATACTCTTAAAAAAAAAACAAAACAGTTGCTGAATGCTTGCTTTGCTTTTTAAACAGAAATGATGGAACAGAATTGTGTGAGTTTTTATTACATTCCTTCTTCACTTTATATTCTCTGAAACGATTTTTTACTTATCTTTTATGTTGATTCAATTTCCCCCTTGCCTTCTACATAAAAAAATGTTCCAATTAGTTACTTTCTTATAACCTTATTATCCTAGTTTTACTTGCAGGTGTTGGGAACGGGGCAGAGCCTAGCACTGTGTGGGTATGGTTAGGTTGCTGCTCTGTATCCCAAAATCATCGCTGGGGGCCATGGGTTTGGGGGAAAAAGAAAGATGAACATACACCATGAGTGTGCCATTTTGTTCCATTCCTTCCTCAGAGAATCTGCCATCAACCAACACTATGGACTCTGCCCCTGTTTCCATGCTGCCCATCCCTTCCTGTCCCTCAGGAGAAATGCAGCTCCAAGTGGTGAACACAGTCAGGCCTGGCCGAATACTGCTGAACGCAGCTGAACCCACAGAGCAGTGCCCTTCAGAAGCAGTCAGTCTGGGCAGGGCACTGTGGTTCAGTGGCATCATTCAGACTGAGGCATTTTTCCACAGCTGTTTTTTGTTCTACTGAGCTCAGAGGAGGAGAATGCCAGGCTGCAGTAACGGCTGCCATTTTCCCCTTTTTCTCAGGAGACCACATGGTGCTGGTGATGGTGCCATCCACCATCTTGTTTTTGTCTCAGGAGGCCATGGGGAACTGAGCCAAGGTGATGAGCACCTCTGATTATGTAAATCACCCTCTCTTTTGTATACTTGTGTTAATTGCTGCTGTTACCAGTCCTATCATTGTCCCATTGCTGTCTGCTTTAGTACATTGTTAACTCAACCCAAGGGGTTGCATTTGTCTTTTCAAAACAGGGAGGGGCAGGGAGAAGGGGAGTGGCTTATTTGAACTTTAATTCCCATCTGGTTTTAAACCACAACACTTACTCATGTTTAGCCCATCTTCAGTGTAGAAGTCTCAGGCAAAGAAATCATTAAACATCTCTGCCTAGTTTATGTCCCTGTTTGGGAAATGACTGTCCTCATCAAGTAACTGACCAATGCTATTTCTGGTCTGCCTTTTGCTATTAATATTTTTTTAAGCTCCTTTTATTGTTCCCCACAGTACTAGCCAGCTTCAACTCCAATTCAGCAAACAGCACCTCTGTAGTCCTCCCACGTCAACTGATCTTGCTTCTAATGGTCATACACTTCCTTTTTTGCCTTAGCATTAGAAGAATATTGCTGCTCAGTAACAGGCACTGTCAGAACTAGAGCAGAAAGATTATGTATTATCTGAGTACCCTTCAGACTGTTCCCAGGCTTTTCATTATACACAACAATAAATTATTTTTTCATACACATTTCATTTATATGACTGATTAAAGCAAAAGGTAAATATTGGCACTCTGCAGTTTATTATGTTCATACTAACTCTTTAAAAACCAGGAAAAAAATCAATTAACTACACCAAAACTGTCAAATTCCCTTAAACTGACTCCAGCTCTTTTCCCTGTCACCACCTCTTCAGAAATGCATCCCATACCTCTCAGCTCCACTATTCGTGGCATCATTCCAGCATCCTGAGCTCAACTGAAGTGAGCACTCCCCTTGCCTGATTTTCTCTGGCTCATTTTCAGAGATATGGTAATATTTATGTTTTCATTCCAAGACTGCAGAGGTGAATTTTTAAATTTATAAATATCTAAAGACCTATCTTGCCACTCAATCTACTGAACAAATAAGTGCACATAAAATCTTTTGCTAAGCCACATATTCACTTTAAGTTCTTTGTGTATGGATAAAAGCCAAACAAAGACTTTCCTACTCAACATCCCACTAAAAAAAACAGCTGCCAATGACTGGGAGAGGGCAACAGATGAGAACAGCCAAAATCAGGACTGTTGGTGTTGACCCTCAATGAGACATATTGCATTAGACAGATTTTTTTCAAGTCCTGTTTCAAAAATGGTCAGTAGTACATGGCTGTTACAAAATAATCTATATTCAGTTGTAATGCGAAATGGTTTCCTGATTCCTTAAATTCCTGAAGGTTTCGACTTTCTTTTATTTGTTAGTCTTATTCTTGCAGTTAGAGTTAAAAACTCGAACCCCCTCCCTAGAGTCTTTTCTGAGGAAACAGGGGAGAGAGTGCAAGGAAATGGGGAAGAGAGGTAGAGCACTGACTTTCCCTTTGTTGGAGTGGCCTTCCAGAACCACAGCCAGGTCTGCCAACATTAGAAAATTATAAATAAGGTATGAAAATGAGGGGATATTTTCAACTGTAAGAAAAAAACGTGGAAATGCAAGTATTTTCTTCTGGCATGAGAGATGAAGGCAATGGATGAGGTGAGGAAGGGGAAGCAGTACTTTCTTCAAAGGGCCTAGTCCATTTTAGAAGACAGTTGTTTGAACACATCCTCCTGTGAGATCAGAGTAAGATTTTTTTTTTTTCCTTTTTCTCTTAAATCATCTATTTAACAGCTAGGCAAGGAACCACATGTTTTGAAATGCAGCATTCTTCTACTCCTGGAGCGTGAAGTCCTTGAAGTATGCAGAATAACTGCAAACCACCAAAGTGTAATGAATTCTGTGAATTCTTTCCCCTTTTTTCAGGCTTCACTTGGTTGTGTGCATGTGTGTGTGCGTGCACACATAAGTTTGCACACACATAAATTTCTTGTCAGGTCATTGCTATGAGTAGTAGTCTCCTCTACTAGCTAGCAATGAGAATAGTGTGTGAACAGCCTTCTGTAAAACACTGCAGCTGGTGAAGGGAATTCTCATGCTGCAGCCAGAAAACTGGAAAAGTAAGGTCAACGTGCTTGATGAATTGGGTTGTTGCACAGCAGTACTCCAGACAAACTGGAAAAATAAGTCAAAAGAAACTTCATAAAGTTCACCCAGAGTCCTCTACCTGGTACAGTAATGCAGAAACAGCTTGAACTGGTCCTGTGAGATGGGACCACAAACAAGGGAAGCCCTGTTTTTTTACACATTCACCCTATGCATGATAGTCTAGGGTCTTCCAGAGGAGACCTTGGCTCCTGCTGTGTGTGTCTCTGAGTGTCTGGTCACCTGGCTGGGCCACAGGTTTCCTGTGCCCTTTGTTGTGAAAACGGTTGGCACCAGTTCACAGCCTCTTGCTTGGTGCTCCAGCCACTTCTGCCACCCAGAGCTCAATCAGCAGCTGCACTGCAGATACACACTAAGCTACTGAATGTACTGCACAACACTGTCCACCATGCTGCTGTGGATGGGGAGCATGGGAGCAGTTGGGTCAGAGATGACAGTAAAAATTTTACTTCCCACTTTACTTGAAAAATCTCTCTATTTTGCTAACATTTGTCACAACATAGCAACAAGATGACTTTTGCCTGTTTTTTGTGCCATCCTTAAAATCAATACACATACATTTACATCCAGACATGGTTGCAAAAGGCCCGTGGGGGAAATCTTTACATCTAGTCCTTATACCCCTAGGGATGATGAATGGTGGAGATTCAGGTGCAGGTACACATGGTTGCCTCTCCTCATTAAGGAGGAATTGTTCACAAAAAGTTTGACAGCGGAACAAATTAATCTTGCTTGCCATTGCTTGCTGCCACAAACAGGGTTGTTTACTCCTTTGCTACACCCCACATGTGTAGCAGACCTACTCTACAGTTCATTGCAGCATTTTGCTGGACTCTGGTGAGCCAGCTAAACTCATGGATCTGGCAGAACATTTCCCTTGGAGGATGGAAGTAGCATCTGGAATGTCAGTGAACTAAATTGGCTTAGGAGTTGTCTGACAAATACCAAAGCTACCACAGGTGAAAGTGGGGAATATCTCCAGCAGCAGCTGCCTGCTAGATCTACTCAACTGAAGAGCAAACCAAAACCAGGGAAGTGAGTAGCATACATATAAACCTACTCCTTCCCCTCAGGTATGTAAGGTCAATGCCTTCAGAAGCATGTAAGTCTAAAAAGAAAGTCTGCACTGAAACTAGCAAAAGTGTAACAGAGATGCCTAAAACTCAGGCACATGTACCACTCCAGCGTGGCATAAAATCATGCCTGACTGTGAGAAACGACACTCGCTTAAAAATTTCAAAGGTTTGTTAAACAGGAACAAAATACAGCAAAGGACTGAATAAGGAAAAATTACAGCACTGGAAGTCTGTGACCAGCAGCCACACACTTGTCTAACAAAAATGGATGCTCTGCCTTTTATACCCTTGGCGCCACCCAAAGTCTTGTCAGTTAACTCCTTCTCTGGTGTCCATTGGTGGAGATCACTTTCTTACAACTTGATTGCAGGTCAGGTGTTGCCATGCCGCGCCTCCTGGTAACAAGCCTGCCCTCCCCTAAATGCCCCGACAACAATACAAAGGGGAAAGGAAAGAGGACTATGGGGAGAACATATAAAAATAACATAACTATACATCTATAAAACTTCTCTTAACATACACACAATATTCATCTCTTAATTATGAGAGCCAGCCATTGCACTACCCATTTATAACATGACAAAACCACTCAGCCACAGAGAAGCTGTGCTAGCCACTGCCTCCATACAGTTGAGAGACATCCCATGGCACCGCCAGGGTGAGGTGTGCAATCTCCCTTCTGCTCCAGAGGCTGGAGTAAATGCAAGTCAAACCTCCAGACAAGATCCCCTCCAACATGGAGTAGGCTGGTTTCCTTTGATCTATAAAAGTGGGGAATGCGTTGGTGGAGGGAGGGGAAAAGTAGCAGCAGTGTTTTCCGCGGTAATGGGCTGACATAGACAAGGTGTGCTTATCTTCCTGGTATCTGCATGGAGCAGAAGGGAAAGGGTAGCACCCAGGTTTGTCTCTTGTACTAACGGGAGTGACTGGGGAAAATGGGCAGGAACAGGGAGGCCTTTCATTGCCATGGCGGCAGCTGGCAATGGAGACACACCGCCTGTAGGGCTGTGATAAAAAGGAACAGAGCAGCTAGGGTCCTGTGCCAGGAAGTAAAAAGTCGCATCCAAGCATGGGGCAGGCAGGAACGAAAGCTGCACACAACTGCAGGGGAACAAGGGACGGGGAGCACCCCAGGTGCAGCCATGTCCCTGCAGAGAGGCAGCTCTCACCAAAAACAGAAAAGCTTGTTCTGCTTATTTCTTCTCTAAGTGGAAAAACCCCAAATGTTCAAAGTAAAGTATTTCCCTCACTGTGAAGGAAACAGAAATGTGGTTAGGAAGCCAGGACAGAGACACAACATACATGGATTCAGGAGCAGCAGCCCTACAGGCACAGAGCAGTGGTGGGGGCTGTGCTGGGCCATGGGGAAGCCGCAGGGGAGCACAAGTTTGCGGTGCCTCTGAGAGGGAGGCCAGGGCGAGGGGGGAGGGAAGGAGGAGGAGGCGGGAGAATGCTGAGGGAGAGGGAAGCAGATCCGGCTTGGGCCGGTTTGAGCCGGTTTGGGCCGGTTGGGGCGCTGCGAGGACACAGCTGCTTGGGCCGCCCCTGCAGCCGGGCGGGCGCTACTCTCCGGGACGGATCGCCTGAGCCCTCGGAGCGGGGCACGGCGCCACCGCCGGCAGCCGCGAAATGGCCCGGCCAGGCCACGCCGCAGCCAAGAGCTGGAGCCGCCTCCAGCCGGAATCCGCTC